>QTSX02006473.1:0-332260 GCA_014839935.2 Entomophthora muscae | reverse complement strand
ACCAATGCCCCCTCACCTTTGTAACCTTCATGAACAAAGTGTTTGTGCCCCACATAGGCAAACACGCCCTAGTGTACCTAGACAGCATTATTGTCTACAGTCCCTCAGTGGAACAGCACCATAAAGACCTGGAAGCAGTCTTTGTGACCTTGGCACAACACAAACTGTTGGCTAAGCCCTCCAAGTGCCAGTTCTTCTGTGAGCAACTACCCTTCCTGGGACACATAGTCTCAAAGGACGGCATCAAACCTGATAGTCAAAAGATACAGGCCATCTGCAAGATGCCACCACCCAAGGATAATTTGGAACTCCGCGCCTTCTTGGGAATGGTGGCCTATGTACAACGCTTCATACCTGACTGTGGCGTCTTGACTGCTCCCTTATCCGTCATAACCAACACCAAATCTAAGTTTGTGTGGACCCCCCAATGTGACCTCTGTTTTAGACGCCTCAAAGAGAAGCTTCAACAGCTCCCATCCTGTAATACCCCAAACGTGACGGGGAATACCAGATGAAAACCAACACCTCAGATGCATCCATTGGGGGAGTACTACAAATCAAAAATAGTGAGGGTGACTTCATTCCTGTAGCCTACAAATTGCAGAAATTGACAGATGGCAAGTTTTGATATCCTATCCACAACAAGGAACTGCTGGCTATTGTGCACTGCCTAGTCAAATGGTGTTGCTACCTAGAACGCCAGGAAGAATTCACAGCATTAACCAATCACAAGTCACTCATCTATTTCAAGACCCAAGCAAATCTGTTGCGACGCCAAGCGCAGTGGATGGAACTATTAGAGAGGTTTAATATGCTCATCCAGTAAAAGCCTGGGGCCAAGCTTGCTATGGCAGATGCCCTGTCCCATCTATATGTCTGTGCTTCAAGAGGAGAGAATGGGTTTGACCCAGACTGGCCTCTCCTGGTGTTACAAACAAAAGGCAAAGGGTTCCCCCCAGGCACAACCAACATAACCAAAGAAATAGTCATTAAGAATAAACATCTCTTTGCTGACGTATATGGGACTCTTCACAGAAAGATGACTGACGGCACAACCATTCCCTACATCCCCACACATCAGCAATTTGACACTATCCTTTGCTATCACAGAGACCTTGAACATACCAAGAGCAGAAACCTATATGAGTTCTAAAACATAAAGCCTGGTGGCAACCTTATACCACAATGTCCAGGAAGCTCTAGACCAATGTGGGTGGCAAAAAGTTTGCCAAAAGCAAAACCCCGCCAAAGTCAGTACTTCCCATCTGCACACAACTACCTTTCAAATTATGGGCTCTTGACATTGTTGGCTCCATGCCAGGAAAACACAACAACAAGAAATACATCATCACTGTCATTGACTTTGCAACAAGATGACCAGTAGCCCAAGCAGTAAAGGCGCACACCATCAATGGCATTTGACGTTTTATTGGCAAAGAAATAATCAGCAAGTTTGGAAAGCCAGAACTCCTGATAACTGATGGAGGCAAAGAGTTGACCTCCAAAAACACCAATGTATACCTCACCGAGAATGGGGTCAAACACACTGTAACAACACCATACCACCCACAGGCCAATGGACAAGTAGAGCGGCTTAATGGTAGCCTCGTGCAAGCCCTAGCCAAACTCACCGCTGGGAGACCTGAAGATTGGTACAAGCAGCTACCAACTGCACTACTTGTGTGTTAAACCCAAGTGAACAGATCCACCAGTAAAAGCCTGTTTGAACTGGTATACGGCACACAGCCAAATATCATTCAAGCATTGACAGGACCTAAACTGGAAATTCTGAGTGAAGTTCCCCCCGCTCAGACCCTCAAGTAATGGAGGCTAATTGTGAGCAAACAGCCAAGGAGGATGAATGTCTGCAAAAGACATTTGTTCCCATCTGCAATAGGCATGAAGTTGGGGACAAAGTATGGGTCATGAATGTTAACAAAAGCAAGTTACAACCTGAAAAGTGGGGCCAGCAATCATTCTGAAGGTAAATGACAATAACACTTACCTTGTGCAAGGACTTGGCAAGCGTAAGCAAGACAAGACCCTACACCATGACCGCCTACAACCCTGAAAAGCAAGACAGAAATAACAGGAAACTGCCCTACCCGCTACAGAACAGCAGCTAGTTCAATAAGGCGCCCGGGCTCCTGACAACCTCCCTGACAACCTGCCCCCAGAGGAGGCCAACCTTCAGCCAGGGGGGTGTTGAAACCGCAGACTTGACCCGCCAGCAAGGTTCCAACCAAGCAGGTTTGTGACCTGCAATCCAATTATCCAGTCACTCAAAGCCAGACTAGGAAGTCAACTCAAATTACCAAATTCAACAACATGAACAGATGATAATCCTTTACGGTGGATACCTTGTTTTGGCGCTTGACTTGTTATCAGGATCAAGCCACCCCCTTCTTCCATCCAACTGTGTGATCACTAATCATGTTCCTGTTATCCATTGATTCACATGAACTATATAATCACTATCTCACAATAAATATTATTATCTAGCTTCTAAATATTTTTCCTCATGTAACTCTGCTAAAACAGCACATTTACGACACTTGCTTGCAACATTTATATTAAACAATTACATAAGACCCCAGGGGTAGAGCTTTATATATCTATAACTTATTAGATCCATGCCTTACTATCAATATCTAGAAGCCTCACATCTAAAGCCAGTTGAAAGCTGTACTGCCTTATGTCACACACCAGGCTAAAGACCCCCAGCTACAGTTGTAATACCTGCAGACCCATTTCCCTAAGCATTAATCTTTTAGTAGAACCTGATCCTTCACAAGAAGTTACTTTATCAGAGCCTCTCTGTCAGGATTTTCAATCTTTCTCCCCTTGAAACCCAGGAATAAGGGCGGGATTTGAACCCTGACTTTGATCCTCTGCAGGATGCTATTCCTAAGGACCAAAGGGCCAGTTGCCCTGTTTTTCTGGGATTGAGCCCCCTCAAGCTGAAGCCAAGCATACTTTCCTAGATGATAATATTAGCCAAACCTCAAAAACTACAGCACCTAATAGAAAATCAGATGAATTGCCTAATGGAGGCAAAGAAATTCCTACCATTATCTTCATGAGTTTGAAGTCTACATAAATGACCAATCCAGATTCATCACCTGAGGAGAATGCAAGCCTGAAGCCCGCTCCCATGACCATGGCTCAAGAACAAAATAATTGAGCAACTTTTCCAGAGACTTCAATAAATAAGCAAATGCCCTGCAGCAGTGTCATTTTGCTGCACCTGAACCCAGGCGTCCTGGCCACCTGACCTCATATTTCCCAATTCTATGATGAGCCCCACAAGGAAAATGTAAAGTTTAGTGGTGGGTTACTATATAGACTCATAGACCCTGCGCTAAGACTTTATTGCCATTTTTAATAATAAATCTTATGAGATATTGGTTTTCCCAATTATTGCCCTTGTTTGTCTTTGCAATTCACCAGCTCAGCACTAGATCTCCTGGACAGCCTGCCCCTTTGCCCACAGTTTACTGTCCTCCAGGTGCCTCATTTGGACCCATTCACTTTAAAAAGTACCTGTGAAGCCAGAATACAAGGATTATACCTTTGAGAATATCCTGTAATAAGACCCCCTGTCCCACGTAATATCAGCAGCCAGATTTAATAGACAATTTCCTTGGTACGTATATGAACCCAAACTATTCTGAGATATATAAACTCCCTATTCATGTACCAGTTGTATATAAACCCGTCAGTGACCCCAAAACTGATGCCTGCATCTGCACCCAACCTTTCCCTGGACCATATCAATAAAATTTTGGGATTGTGTACATCACCTTTACTGGGATAATTGACACTATAATTCTGGCTGCCAGCCTGTGGACCTGGGTGAGAAAGTCAATGTCCTACCTTATTAAATTAGCCCCAATCTTGTGATGTGCCCTTCCTGCAAAACCTGCGGCCTGTGTGTTCCCAGAAAAAGACAGGCCAGCCTACCACAGCCCATATCAGAATCTGGCTGAACTCCACAGGGGAGGCAGGCTAGGCCTGAAAGGTCATGTACACAATTGGTACAATCTTGACTATATAATTTACATCAGTGGCTAGGGGTGCCAACTTCTGATATGAGTCACAGCCTGATTAGCCAGCCCCAATACAGTAATGTAGACAAACCCCAACTAACTGAAGTCTTGGGCAGGAGGCGCGTTGGGAAAGGGAGAAGTGGGGGGATCTCCTTCATAATAGTTGGAATTGGGCCTCTAGAGTGGCCAGGAGGAAGATTCAGGTGGTGAGGGTGGAAGAACTCCAAGTCAATAGCACAAGGTGGCGTAATCAGATGGACAGGAGTAGAGCCAGGAGGAAAGGGATATGCACAGGTGTATTGTGTAGTAGATTCACAAAGAGATGCAAACAGAATGATTATATTGGTGCAAAAATAGATCATTCCTGCATAAAAATAATGGGTTCTGGGCATAAAGTTGTTTATTTTAAGATGTCAACAGTGAGGAAGGCTTCTCCTCCTCAATACTTATACTTATTGAGGAATACTTAGACTTTTGTGCCACCAGAGGCCTGGTAGCATCATTTTCAGTGATACTTGCAAAATGGCTTGGAAATTGCGCACTGGGACCTGGGGGAGGGAAGGGCATTGTCTGTTTCTTCATGGTCATGGGTTTGGCTGCAGCATGCCAAGGTGTTGCAGCTATTATTAGAACTTGCAAGCAATTGAGCGCCCAATCAAGAAATTGAAAAATTACTTTCCCAATTTACTATTTCCTGATAGCAAATGGACCCAATTCTGTGTTTAATTTTAGCTCCAGGATTTTGCGGCATGTGAGCCTTGCAAACTCCTGGCCGTTTGTGGTAAGAAAGAGGGTTTTCCTTTTAGGAAGGAAGTTGGCAATGCTTTTCACATTGTTGGTTGTTTAATCTAAAGGCAGGCTAGCTGATTGTCTAGGGCATCCTAGGCCCTGACACAGCTGCCCAAGGTTGGCTCCCTGACACTCTCCTCCTTGTTGGCATCATACCTGTACAGCCCAAGTTTTACTTTTTCTCCTTTCCCTCTGCCTAGTCTCTGCATCCCACATCCCTATTATCTAATGATTGTGGCTGATACCCCTGTGGCTGGGACCCTATTTCTGCAGGGCCCACACTGTTATTGCAGTAATTCTGGCCTTTATCAAGCCACCCAGGTGCAACTTGCTGTCCAAATGATTCCCTTTATGGGAGAAATTCACCCCTAGGTCACACTTCTAGGTTTCATCATCAGTCTTACTCTGACGGGTTCTGCAACTTTCAAGCATACCCAGGACCCTCAGTGGCTGGAGGCCCCTCAGGAGCCTTCTTGGGCTGAAGCACCTTGATGGATGTTGGGACAAAAGTTGGAAGGATTTTTGGATCAAGATATAGTTGCTGGTTGTTGGGGGTAGGGATGGTTGCTTTAAACAGATTAACCTGCTGGAGTTTCAGTACCAGTACTTAATAGCAATTATGGGTTGTATCAGGTAAGAGCTTCAGATATTGTGTTGTATTAGCCAAAAATTTGGCAGGTTGAGGTGCAGTGATGGTGACAGTACTAGGATGTTGGGCCAGGGGTTTCCCTAGTACAGTAAATTGGATTGATGAGCAGCAAGAGCTAGGGAAAGTTGTGCCGCCTGTCTGTATATGCAGCTCCAGCCAGCTTAAATAGAGCTCCTTGTTTGTCTCATCTGAAGCTCAACAGCCATGAACCTTCCTGGTTTGCAGAGAAGGCAGAAAATTGGCGGCTGATAAGCTGCTAAGAATAAAGGTGCACTAAGAAAATCTAGTCAGCACTGCTTGCATCACAAAGAATTACTTTTTGGATTGTATGGGGTTCCCCTTGGGCAAGAGTGTGGACACACCACAAAAAAATTCAGGAGCATCCCTGAAATCAGGGAGAGCTTTCACAGAAAGGAAGCCACTAGTAACAGTTCCTACATCAGGGCACAGGATAGGAATCTGAAAACACACGGCCAACCAATATCCTGATTAAACTGGACCATCAGCAGCTGTCCCCCAATTATTAGAACTGCCACATAACTGCAAAGCAGGAAAACTGAATTCAAATCAGAAATCAAATACAGTACAACTTTTCTGAGTTGCCACCCTACCCTGACATCCACCTGCTCTCAGCCTAGAAATCCCAGCCTGCCACTCCTTCTGGGCCCAGCAACCTAGGGCTGCTGCTGCTTTGAGACAACCACAATTGGGACCCAAGGGGTAAATTTCTGGACACCAGGATGCTCTGAATACCAGTAAGGAGATCAGCCCAGTAAATTCAACCTTAGTAGACCCCAAGCTGAACAATCAAGGTCAAGATCTGTGTCAGGGAGCCAACCTGTAGTGGAATTGGTCTGGTTGGCAGGTAGGCGCCCCACCGTCATGGGGGGAGTGCCCATCACAGGATGGGTGCTAACTTCACAATGTAGGAGAACAATTTGCCTAATAGGGCCCAAGGTCTGTTGGCAGGTACTATAGAATTGACAAGGCTAGTAAGTGTAATATAGAGGACTCCAAACAACTGGGTAGATATTGTATCAGCAGTGGTATCATGTTCTTGCAGGCAACTGGGTCAGAGGGTCACTGGCGGTGTCATGTGTAAATAGTAGGCTGGCTTGGGAGATTACTTAGAGGGATATGCTGGGCCGTGGGGAGTTACTGAAAGTTGGTGTAACTCATCAGGCTTGGTGTCTGCTTCTGGTAAATGGTAGTCCAGCAGGACAGGTTCAGAGTAAGTGTTCTGTGAATGTAAAAGTGCTAAGAGTAAGTATGGAATAACTTGGGAGAACCCAAGGTTTCATAACACTTTTATTGCAAGAATGGTGATGAACAACTTCCTGGCAACTCCAGGGTATAAATATGCCCATCTTCCATGGAAAACCTTTTGCTGCTTCCTTTGGGCCAGGTGCTGGAATCTACCTGGGCTCAGGAAATCTTGGTGGCATCAACTGGCAGTGGTGAGTTATTGGCTGATCTTGGATAAAGAATTTTGGCTTTCAACTTAGCCTTGGGGGATTTGTCATCATCCTGCAGCCCTCTGGGCCACAGAGGCAGGTGTTGGCTTTGGATCCAATTTTTTGACGCTTCATTGGCAGAGTGCTGGCAGCCTGCAGGGAAACTCTCTAATTTTGGAAAGCTAATTTCTAGGTCAAGCGGGTCCCTGTCTAGACACAATTTTCAAGTGACCAGTGCTTTATTAGCCAGTATCAATGGTTTCTCCAAAATTGGGTCAGTTCCTGGATTGAGTCTACTGATCTGTGGGCTGATAGTTCCTGGTTTAGGTCACATGACCTTCAGATTGGAAGTTCCTAAGAATTTGGGTTTTGAACCTGGGGGTAGGATACTGTCCCTTTGTTGATCAGTGGTAATTCATTATTAGGATCAAATTTTGAGTTGCACGGGCGAGACACTTTCCCTTTGATGGTCAGTAGGAAAATGTCACTTGTGACAATCTACTACCTCTGCCATTATTGAAGCACCTAGGGGAGAGTCTGATCTGACGCGCCACCAAAATGCTTTTGTGGAGCTTGAAAGACGCTCCCAGGAGCCCTCTAGATTGATGGGTAGCTCTATCTAGTAGTTCACTCCTGGCTTCCTCTCCTAGAGCAAGCCTATAGTAAACCAAGCCTTGTTATGATAGGTTATGCTATATTTGAGAGAAAATCTCCTTGGTAAACTTATGCCTTGAATCAGGCAGCCCCCTTACATCCTAGCAGGCATGGCACCAACAACCAAGTACCAGATCCCCCTCCTGGGATAGTTGATGAGCTATCCCACTCCTTGGCTGCTCTCACTGTGTGCCTTGGGATGGAAGGGGCACAACAATTTTTGAACTGTCTGGTCCCATGCCAGACAGCGCTGGGGATGTATACCTCCAGGAGCTGTCATGAATAGACTCATCTTTGGTCTATGCTTGGCCCCCTCTTGTATCCTCTGGGTCTATTAAGGCCTGAGCAGTGTACACGTTGGTTCACTATACCCTGGCATGCTTTGGGAGCTTCAATATCCATGCTGAAACCTTCAGATATCTAATGAATGTCTACCTAACTGTGATTGCCTGTACAAGCTTTCAGATATCTCACCCGCTTCCAAGTATGGCCAGGGTGTACCTTCCCCTCTTGGGTATGGCACATATATTGTCCTGGGTTAGCTGATGGCTCTGAACCTGCTATGCATCAACAGCTATTCAGAGGTGTCAGCCTATACCTAGACTGGTATATAGCTACTTTTTTTGGCCTGAGCATACTGAAGGCTTTGTACCCTGGTCTCTGTTGGATTGGCAGGTATTGGTTGTGTTTCTGGGAGGTTAAGGATGGATAAGCCTGGGGGCAACAGCGCCCATGTCAACAATAATAATGTTGACAGTGCCCATGTTGATACTTTGTTGACATGGTCACTGTGGATTCAAAACTCTAAATCTCCTATGTTTTTTGCTAGTCACACTAGCTTAATTCTTTTTTAAAGTGTTCAGGGGTGCAAACCCAGAAAACATCTACAGTAAAACATTAAGTGTGCATTTAAAAATATTTTTTATTAAATTAATACATTAAAAAAGATATTGCGCATACAGCTGATTGTTGAAAAGTTCATGTTATAAATATATATGTGGCACTTATTCTGGCTTTAATATATTAAGTGGATTGGTGGCTAACAGGGATCTAATAATTTAAGCGTGGGTTACTATGTAAGTTACTATAGAATTTCTTATTGAAATAATGTTGACACTCAGAAATATTGTTTATTTGCTTGTGATCATCCGCTAGGGTGGAGTCAAGCAAATTAGAGTGGCGCAATTAAGCTTAAATTAATATGTCACCTCATATAAAGAATGCCATAAGTGATGTTGTCGACACTTTACCCTTTTTATTACTGAAAACAACTTATTAACAACTTTACATAAGCTCTATGGTAAAAGATCATATTACCACTACCTAAAAATAATATTTAATAAAGAAATAAAGAACTTTGATAATTTTTTTACTTATTTTCATATGTTTTTTTTGTTTTATTATGTGAACAAAAACACACAGAAAACGGTTAATATTTTCTAGCCCGCGTAAATTTAATTAAGTGTACTATATTTTTTCAAAGTAAATTTCAAAAAAAAATGTTGACAGTAAGTATCAAGCCTCCAGAATAATGTAATAGACTTGACCATTCTTCTTGGTTTATTGGGTAGAAAACCAATTGCCATTCCGCTGGCTTGATTATAGAAGCATCAACTTAGCATGCTCCTTGGATGCGGCTAGAAGTACATTGATGATTACTCCAAAGATTGATCCTGATCCAAAAATGGCCCACTCATTGGATCAAACCTGAATAACCAGGCTTGATATTCTGGGTCACAATCACAGAACGTTAAACAGCTAATAGGAGAATGCTCATGAATATTAATGCAATATGGTTGACGCCAAACATTTGCACTGTAGATACCTCAAATTCCATTACCAATATAGAAGGTTGTTCAGCTTAATGAATACATGATGCAAAATCCCAATAGACAGGGTAACTAAACTTTTACATGCATAAACCACAAACTAGATGCTGCTAATATACTGGTGAGATAAGCTGAGGCCCGGTAATCTATTGAAGTCCCATGCCAGACCGGCATGGCTGCCTAGCTCTGGGGGCTGAAACTAGCAGTCTGGGGAACAGATAGACTGACTAGTAAGAGTTAGATGTGTCAGACTACAATCTGGCAAGAGGTCTTATCCACCCTATATAATGTGCTCTCCTGATTAGAGATTGAGCAAAATATTCACCCTTGAAGATAGAGATTAAGGAATCTCTATCACTGTATCACTACTAGCCAAAGCCTAGTAGTCAGAAGTATCCAGGTAAAGCGTGTCGCTGTCTACATGCAGACCCTGTGTTTTCTCCTATGGACTCAGAGTACTGCCAGGCCATAGCCTCACCTAAGACCCAATTGGTAGCTATAGACTGTTGCCATACAGTCCCCTATCAACACTCACATTACCATGTCCTTTAATAAACACAATTCCTCAAGACCCCAAAATCTTGACAGTAAGAATGTTGTCAAAAATAATGTCTACATTTTTAATAATTTTCAGTGAGAATTCAGCTTTTTTTACTAATTGCCACTCATAATGTTGACGTTTTTCAGTTCTCACATATAAAACTTTATGTTTTACATAGTAAAATCATCTGATTTTTTGATATATTGTATTTTTAACTTTTCTTTTTCATATTTTTTAATTTTTAAAATAAAATCTATTTAAAAAGCCAATAATTTTACACATTTCTCTTAACTTTTAACTTTTTATTTACAACTTTAATAAAATAAAAACTATACAAGTATTTATTACCTTTTAAATGCCAATAAAAGCCATATAAAGTTTAATTTTTATACATTATATTTTAAGTTGTTTTTTTTGTTTTTTAAATGCATTGCTTTATTTTAAACCCTTTTACTTATTATTTTAGGACAAAAACACTTCCATCCAGCCCAAAGGAACCAAGCGTCCCACTAAGCCCACCAAACCCACCAAGAAAAAGCCTGTCAGGAACCCATCTGCTTGGAAACATACCACCCAAAAGGTGTATGGCCGCGGAAGGATTCAACTCTGTGATTAGAGAACCAATTGGAACAGAAACCATCCCCATGTAGAAAAATTCTTCAATAAGGCAGTATCAACCCAAAAGGGGATTGAATCTTCCCAACATGAAGTAAGCTCCAAGATAACTTAGAAGGAAAACAGAAGCCAAGGGATGAAATAAGGAAGGAGTGGGCAGACTGGCCCCCATGACCTGTGGGTTCTCTGTGATGGGGGGATTCTGTGACAGTGGAGTGGCGGTGTACCATACGCCTGGTACCACTTGGCGCCACAACTTGTCCAGGTAATTGAGAGGAGGTGAACCAGAATCTGCTCTGGTTCCAAAAAATATGCTTGCAGTAAGGGACTGGACAAGGAGCAACCAAACCAACCATTTATACCCAAATAGTCCCCATTGGGATGGCTTGGGTATCATCATGGTGTTGGATGTCAGGACTGGAGAGCAGGAAAAAGAATAAATCAACTAGGTAAGTGAATTGACTTTATTAACTGAACAATCAACACCCTGACAAATGGAGCCTTTTTATAGACTGTCAAGAGCTGTTTAAATTGCAGTTTCCAAGGAGAACTGGAGAATATTGGAGAAATTTGGGGAGGGAAACTTGGCAGGGGGAGCTTTGACTTAAATTTAAAAAAAGATTATTTCAAAAATACCTAACCCCTGCTGAGGCTTCTCCAAACAGCTGGGTGTCATTTACCCCAGCTTTTGGAGAAGCAACAGCTTGGGGGCTTCTGGTGTGCAACTGCAACACCAGAAGAGGATAAACAAATCTTAATTTGATTATCTTTAACTACAGAGCTTAAAGTTTCTTTAACATTGACATGGTTTGAAGCAAATTTGTTTTTGAGAGCTCCTGCCCCCGGTGCATCCTCTGATTGGCTGCAGGCAGCCATCTTGCGCATTGACAAAGGTAAGTTCAAATTCAAAATACTAATGTTGTATAGGTGATCCAACAATTGAGAGGACCCAGGTTCAATCCCCTTGTTGGCCCAGGAAATGGCCTCCAAGATTGATTCCAGGGAATTCAAAGGTAATTTAGGACTGGTATTACATACTAATAATTCATTTTTAGGACCTGGGGAAAAGCCCAACTTAGGAGAAGGGTTTTCAGACTCTGGATCTACCAATATTTCATTGTTGTTGTCAGGAAAGGAAGAAAAAGCATTCCTGACAAAGCCTGTCTCATCAAAGAAGGCCAATCCAAAACCATCCCCTGAGCCCTCTACTGAGAAGAGCCCCGCTCACTCCACTGGGGGAGAGAAATCTGATGGTTTCCTTACAGACCGCAGTTTCTACAACTTGGCTTCTGACAAGGAGCCAACCAAGAAGCAGCGGCAAGGCAAAAAGACCCCACCCAAGGATAAGTCTCCTATACATGAGGATCACCACAATAATCCCCTTCTGCTTCCCCCCATCTCCAAACTCCCCCCCTTAAAGCTCATCTGGAGATGATTCAAAGCCCTGCCCTGATTACTTCCCTGGTGTCAGGAATGCATTTTCCATTTTTCCTGACAACAAGGAAATTTTGGTAGTTCCAGGGTCTGGAAACTCTTCTCCTAATTTGGGCCTTTCTCCAGGACCTAGAAATGGGTTATTAGTAGGTATTATCAGCTCAATATTACCTTTAAAAGGCTTGAATTCAAGCCCAGAGACCACTTTCTGGGCCAGTACGGGGATTGAACCTGGGTCCTCTTGCTCACCAGTTAATTGCCTAAACAATGTTAGTAATTCAAATTTGTATTTACCTTTGTTGCCATTTGAGATGCCTTCCTCTAGCCGATCAGAATTTACAAACGGCTCAGGAGGACTTGATTTTGCTTCTAATTTGAATTTTGATTCTGTTAAATGTCTATGGGGCTCCGTAGTTGTTCTGGATAATCCAGGCTACAGAGCCTCCCCTTATGGTGGTTTTCCCAACTATCAGAAGCTCCCCCAAGCTGTGACTTCTCAAACAGCTGGGGTAAATGACACCTAGCTGTTTGAGAAGGCCCAGCAGGGGTTATTGATTAATTTAAAAATATTTTTATTTTTATTTTCAAGCCAAGCCAAGCTTCCACTGCCAAGTTCCTTCCCCAATATTATCCCCAACTCCCCTTGAAACTGCAAATTGTATATCTCTTGAAAGCCTATATAGGGCTCCATCTTGTCAGGATTATTAATTGTTCAGTTAATAAAGTCAATTTCCTTTAACTAGTTGATTTATTTTACCTGCTCTCCAGTCTTGAAACCCAACACCATGATACTACCCAAGTCTTCCCACTGGGGACCATTTGGGTATAAATGATTGGTTTGGTTGCTCCTTGTCCATTCCTTTACTGCAAGCATATCTCTTGGAACCAGAGCCGGTTCTGGTTCATCTCCTCCTAATTACCTTGAGAAGTCATGGCACCGAGTGATACCAGGCATATGGTACACCGCCACTCCATTGTCACCAAATCCCCCATTACAGAGGAACCACAGGTCATGGGGGTCAGTCCACCTGTTCCTTCCTTATTCCATCCTTTGGCTTCTTTTTTACTTCTCAGTTATCTTGGAGCTTACTTCATTTTGGGAAGATTCAATCCTCTTTTGGGTCAATACCATCTGATTGGAGAATTCTTCCATATGAGAATGGTCTCTGTTCCAATTGGCTCTCTAGTCACAGGGTTGAATCCATCTGCAGCCATACACCTTTTGGGTGGTATGTTTCTGAGTGGATGGTTTCCTGACACCTGGCTTCCGCCATGCTCCTGCTGGCCCCTGGGACCCTCTGTTAGCCCACAGCATCTGCAATGTTCATGGCAAATTTAAGGTTCCCTCTTCCTTGCCTAAGTATTTTCCTATCATGAGTGTAAAGGGTGGGCTGGCCATGGTGGCCAATGGTTATATTTTCTCTTGTAACAATGCCAACTGGGGCTTCAAGAGCCAGCACTTTATCTGCAAGGACTGCTCCTGCCCAGTGCGGCTCAATACTGAGCGCTGGGACTTGGTCCAAACCATCAAGGGTGAACACACTTGTGTGATACCAAATACCACCATAGCCCGCCTCCTCAAGTGATATCTTGTCCAGGCCATGCCCACTTCAAAAGACCTTTCCCCAACCCAGCTGGCCATGCTTGCGTGCAAGTACCTCTTCCCCACCAACCTCAAGAGGGTGCCAACCCATATCCAGTTGGTCAAGTTTGTGAGTGATAGGCGTCAAGCCTCCAATCCCTTGGCCAAGAGTGCCACTACAATTGAAGACCTGGTCCTCACAGATGCCCTCAAAAAAACTGAGGATGGTGAGATGTTCCTGCTCCATGACAATGGGCAGGAAGTGGAGGATAATATTATAGCCTAAACCACAACCCAAAATCTGGAGCAGCTCAATACTGCTACCACCTGGCTGTGTGATAACACATTTGCTACTTTCCCCTCTCTCTTCAAGCAGCTTTGGGTCCTGCATGGGCAGTTCAATGACCAGGTTATCCCTCTTGTGTTCTTTCTCCTTCCTGGTGCCAAGACTGAAGTCTACACCAGAGCCTTCAAGATCATCTGTGATGCTTTGAGCTCCCTTCCCACCATCCAGCTCCCCCCTCCCATTCACACCACAAGGGTAAATCCCTCCTCCGCTGAGAAGGATGAGTTGACCCTATCCACAGAGCAGCTAGCTCATGCGCGCTCACTTGGGCCAAAGGTTATCATAATGGACTTTTAGCAAGCTCAGTTCAGAGCCTTTGAGGCCACCTTCAATGAAGAAGTCCAGGGCTGCTTCTTCCATTTTAGGCAGGCCCTTGTCAAGAATCTCAAGAGTGAGAAGGACCTTTTTAAGAAGTATCTTAATGATGGTAAAGGGAAGTGCCAATTTACCATCATCCAGTTTGCTGCCTTGGCTTTTGTGCGGCTGGAGCATAATGGGATTGGCTTTGAGGCCCTCCTGGAGGATGCTTATATCAAGAAGCACTCCATCATCTTCAAAAGCTACCTGGATTACTTTGAGCGACAATGGGTAGGCAAGAAGGTGACTGCCTGGAGAGGAAAGAGCGGGATCACTGCCCCTTGGAATTGCCAGGGCGCCTGCCTCAAGGGGGAGATGAAGACCACCTCTAGCCTGGAAGTGTGGCACAAGCAAATGAAGGTGAAGTTTGGGTCAAACCCCAAATACAACAAGTTCTTCCAGAATCTACAGGAGGAGCAGGCCTGGATTGCTTCCAAGTTTTGCGGCCTGGCCAACCAGGTGGCCCCCAAGAAGAAGAATTCTAAGGAGCAGGACTACCAGGAGGAAGTCCAGAAGGTGGTCAAGAATAAGTAAAAGGTGGCGGAGATCAAGAAGTACCTAGAAGATGTTGTCGCTGCTCTTGCTGGTGGCTTTAATTAGCCCAATAAACCTTGCTTTGCCTGTATATTTTTTACTTTTAAACTTTAATGTTACTTTATTTTTTGGATAGTACTAATCTTTTTAGGTATAAATGGTAAGTTTCAGATACTTTTCAATGTGGTTTAGTAAGAAATATCTTATATTTTGTTGATTTATCTTTCAGGCATGAGATTTTTTCAGTTGTGCTTATATAAGTTATAATAAATTTAAATTAGAATTTTTTATATTTTGTAGTTATTATGATATATAAAGTATCTTTATTTTTGGCCCATTGGAATTTTAATTTTTATGGGAATAAAAAACAATTTTATAATAAAGAGTGTAATTTACATAGTAAATTGAAAAATACTTGCTTATATCTCCTTATTCTTATTACTTATAGTAATTTTTTATTGAATTTTTGAACTCTCTGGGGTCATTTTAGTATAATAAAGTATTTAAAAATATATATTTTATATTAAAAATGTTCAGGGTAAAGTGTGCCTTTACTTAAAAAAGTGTCGACATCCAGGAGACGACATTATGTAATACCAGGCCGTCACCTTACTATAGTGTCAACATTTTTAGTGTTAACATGGGCGCTGTTGCCACAGTGAGCTGGGAGAATGGTTTCATTATAGAAGGTCAAGCCATTTAAGAAAACTGTCCTTGCTGTGCATTGTTGCTGTTCATTTTGGAGGGTGCTCATTGTTGGAAGGCTTCTTGTGTGAAATTGTAGACTGCAATCTTGTTTTTAAAGTGGTGTGGGAAATCTAATGCTAATACCAATACCACAGATATACTTCAGCCACACTGTAGGGGAAAGGAGATAATGATATTATTTATTTATGACTGGGTTTGTATTCCTTTAAAAGGACAGCTAAACTTTGGGATTGGATTGGAGAATAGACTATATGAGGGTGGCCTAAAGTGCTGGCTATCTAGCTGATTGGAATGATTAGATTAGGACTGAATTGCCCAGTGTTGCAGAAGGGATAATGAGAGTGCAGGCTGATTGTCATAATGGCATGTTATAAACCAATTTATGACTCTGAAGGTCTGTCACAATGATATCCTCTCCAGCAGATAGTTTGTAAAGTATAATGAAACTTTCATGTATAAAATTACTAAAGCATATGGTTCTGAGAATGTAGCTAATGAAATCATAAATCCAAAGGGTATAATTATTTAGTGGAACAGGGCTAAGCTTGGGAAGTAGTAGCTCTTCTGTTGAGGCGAGCAGGCCTGGTGGAGGACTGAGAGAAGGATTGCGAGTGTGGTTTTTTCCCAGAGTAATTTGGAAACTGCTTACATTTTGAAATCGCTGGTGCAGGCGTCCCTGTGGGGGCTGGAGGGCCCGAGGGGACTGGTAATGGAGCACCTTCTTGAGCAACTGTGCGGGAATGGGCAACAAAGCGGTGGGGAGAGCATTGACAAACAACAAGCCCTGCTGATTGGGAAGCTTGCGTAGGGGAAACGGTAGCACATACCAAGCTATTAATGTCGGCAGGCAAAATGGCAACCCGGGGAAGGTACATGCGCATCATCAGCACAGCTACCTTTTGGGCAAAATCATCTCCGTCTCCAACGATCACCAAGCATTTCCATTTGCGGAGGCTTAGCTGCTGAACAAATGGCGCCAGGAGTTCTTCAAAGTATGGGTGATGCTCAGATGGGAATTCAAGATGCAATGACTGGGCATGGTGTCCACGCAAGTAGTCTTCATAATCACGTACATCGATAACAAGCATCTGAGTCCGCCAGCGATGAAAATCCTCCAGGGATAACCACGGGGTACATGAAAGCTCGCCTTGGCTTTTCCAAGCCGCTGTCTCGGATTGAGGTTCATCATCTTGGGGAGGGTAGCCTATTTCCATGGCAGCAACAGCAGACTCTGGGGTGGCATAATAGAAGCGAAATGCAGTAGCCAGGCATAGTTCCATGTCCAGATCCGGAAAACATCCTGAAAACAGGGTAATGCACTGGTCAAAGCCAGAACTTAGTAGCTTATCTCTAAAGAGGTGAGTAATTGCCACTGCCACAAAAAGCGGCAAAGCAGATGGACCAGCCAGAAAACGGTCCCAAAGAAGATAGATCTTGTCTAGAGAAAGCACATGCGTGAAAAGAGTGAGGAACCAAGGGATGGCGTAGAGCTGCGGGTGAAATCCCAGGCGGTGGGTGTAAATGGCAAGCTGGGGGTCGTGGTATGCCATGATTTGCTGGAATGCCTGGAGTCGATCTTGCAATGCAGTGGAGTTGTCGGTTGTGAAGAATTGAGAGAGAAAAGAGGGAATCATCCTCTGAAGGCATGCAAATGCTAGCGCCTCATCGCCAAAACTTAATGCAAGAAATGGTGCACACAGCGAGTCCAAGCCTTGCCAATAAACTAAGCCCTCGTTGATAATAACCCAGGCTTTTAGAACTGCGCGCAGTCGAGAGTGGCCAAGGGATGAAGCCAATAGGGGATGGTACTGATGACATCGAGGAACATCCACTTCAATCTGCCGATCGGCTTGCGTTACGCTGGAGAGTTCAATACCAGAGTAAGCACGACGATAATCACCCTGCACGCCCAGCAGCCCAGCCCAAACTTCTCCGCGAAGAGATGGGGGGATATCCCAGCGCGCGTGATGATAAAGCTCATCCCGAGACGCAGGCAACTGGGAGAGTAGCCGACGGAACAGTCTAAGACGGTGGCATTGATACTCAAAGTCAGTCTCCCTGCGATAAATTATACATGGCCCATCCTCATCTGCCACTGCAGCTGGCGCCCTATAAACTAGACTAGGACAGTCCTTACTGTCAACCGAAGGAGTGCTCTTGACTTCGGGGTCTAATGGTGCATAGCCCATGGGTGGCTTGCTTTGGGCTGAAAGGATTCGAGCATAAACTTCTTTCCAGTCCAGCAATGAAATTTCATAGGAGAAGCTGTCGTCAGAGGGATGGCATCCTCCAACCTCTGCTACCCCGACTTCGGCACGTATCACTACATCAGGGAGAGCGCAAATGTCAGGATTAACTACTTTTTGGCTATCAACCAAGTCACATCCATTAAGCCTCCACAAAAAAACTACGTCTGCAAGGGAAAGTTCTTCAAAGAATTTGGTCTTGCGCCGAGCTCGCAGTTCTTCTAGAGTGAGAGCCTGAGTTTGGCTTGAGAAAGTTGGTATTCCTCGGTGCCAAACATCAGATGGGATGGCTGCTAGTCCCGTATGCCCCAATAGCTCGTCTGGAAATGGACGGGTTTCCAAATCTGGGTTTAGCACCATCTTCAACAACTCCCTGAACGCAGGATCTACATGCGTAAGCTGCTGCTCGACATAGTTTCGAAACCCATCTGCATCTCGAAGTGCTTGATAGGCACCTTCATATGGGCCCAGCTCCCCGCCAAGATCCGAAACATAACTCAGAAATAGGTTTTCCCCCGTCAACAATTCTGCAACGATCAGGCCCAAGCTCCAGACGTCAGCCTGAAAAGTCAGCTTATGAGATAGAACCTCAATACTCTTGCATCAAATGGGATTGGACTGGCCCACACATCTTCTACTTGATATGCTTGCTCATTCGCTGGCTTGATCCACCATTCGTGAGCTAAAGACAGAATCACTTCGGGGGCTGCATACCCAGGATCACTAAGGTGTGTTAACATGGAGAAACACTAAATGTTACCTGAGAGGGAAATTGATATGCTGCCCATATCGTGTAAGATGTCCTAGACCAAACCCAGCAAGCTTGATAGTTGCCTGATCATTCTTTAGATTAAGACATTTTCCAACATTACCTGATTCAAGGCTTCAGTTGAAAACCCATCCTCAAGCCCTGCCAACAAAACATGTCGGGGGTTGAGATTTCCAAACGCTACTATTTGAAACGAGGAGCTAAGGGAAGTTGCCGCAATGATGCCTTGAAGAATCTGGGAAGCAAACAAAGAAATCGGCAGAGTATCGAGACAAGCTTCTTTTCTCTGGTCAAGTATATCAAACAATGAGATAGGATAGTGCTCACTCAGGATAGAAACTTGACCTAGATTTGTTTAGTAAACTTCTTTTAACAACTTAGTGTTACAACAAAATCGCTCCTCTTAAGAATATATATGCCAGCAAATATGCAGTGACTAATTATATTGATCCACTGACTTTAAGTTCAAGACGAAACGTAGGAAAATTAAGCATTTATTATGCTAATAAAGCTCAAATAAAAACTCAACAGGTTTTCAGCAACAAACCAAAAGAAAATTGAAGGAAAACTGACTTAAAGTTACCTAATTTCCCGATTATCAACTCAACTTGCTCACATAGATTCGGATGTGATAGTGTCTATATCGAGGTTTAAAAACATTAAAATTTCGGGTTTATATATTCTGCATCTCCTCGGCCATGATAAAGAGGTATCTACATACATATAAAAACTAAGATCATTAAATAATAAAGACCTTTGAAAGTGAAAATTGAAGCATAAAAACTATTTGCAAAAATGGATAACAAAAAAAGCAAGTCAAGATTCAAAAAAGTTGACCAACCTTAATAGCTGATGTAAAACAAGCTAAAAACTCACCTTGAGATCCTCGAACCTGGCGATCATCTCGCTTGTCGATAAAGCATAAGGGAGGCCGTTCTTATTTGTATGGTGATCAAATCGAGAAGAGGTGAAAAACTTGAGTAGCCCGAGCTGCCGTAAGAAGCCACCTTTGTGGACCACTCCTGTATCCCCTGAAACATCTTTGTTGAGACATTGCCCACTAGTAATTTTGTTAGAGAGGCTGGGTGGCTTCAAAATAATTTTATTTGGGAATCAAAATGAATGAGATGGGAAAACATATCAAATTGAAAACCGTACCCGGAATCCAAACATGGTCGCCTGTAGCTTGTCGTTTTAAGGAACATGGAAACTAAATAAACGTGTAGCCAATGTATGGAGTAGAGCCCCGGCTAAGCACTAAAGTGGTCTGATATCTACTCAAATTAATTGGAACTGATGGATTTCAATATTGAAAGCTAGCGCCAAGTCTTCGTCACAAGAAAGGTATCGCTGTCAGGATGGGATGGCGCCAAATTTTTAATATAAATTCCATTTAAACCTTTTCCGCTTCCTTATAAACGTGACCCTCCCAGCACTAACTTTCACCTAGGTAGTAGTCACCTCGCCACCGATCCGTCAAGCAAAGCAACTCGAATCTTTCCAACCCTTGAACTTCATCCTTAGCCGTTGATCCTCCAAACTTTTATCCACTCCAAAGTTTTCCTTGGAGCCTATTAAAAGCTTATCTGACGCTCGGTTCACCATTCAACTCTTGAAGTGACATCATAACTGTACTGTCTGAGCAAAGTTCCAGGGAGGACTTAATTAAGCTAGATACCGGCAGCACAACACCCGATATCAAAAACCCCATCCCAAAAGTAATCCTAATACAGCATCTTGATTTAATCTAATGTTGCGACCAAGATTGCTCCCTGCCCGTCAGTGTATCTTACAATACACAGGGGGCACTCATAGAGGTGCCCCATAATGTATCTAACAACAGTGGGTGCCCTGCTGCTGCCACAGTAGTTTCCATAATGCCTGGTATTGCTCGTCCAAATCACAAAGCCAGGAAGTTGGGCAAACAGTTAACCGAGTTGACGGATTTAAACCAAATGTTGATTGGAAATGGGTCACTACCGCTCGGGTTTGTCAGCATGATTCAAATACCTCGTGCAAGTTGATACTGATAAATAGACGTAAACTGAGAGTCGCTCGATACAACCTTATTTATCAGAATGGTTGACAGAAATTAATCACTCAAGGGTTTTTTGTGTGCTGGACGAGGTATGCTTTAGATGATGCAGACGGGATAGGAGCTGTGGATCCAGGTGGTATTGCTTAGCTGTTAAATTTGGTACATATTGGAAAAGTTTTGCTGTTCAACTCTAAGAGTTGAGCCCTTCCTAAATTACTCAATAAACCGAATTATCTCCTGGTCTAACTCTATTTTAAAATGCATCCAGTAGTCGGCCTACTTTGCTTCATCCCATATAACTTGATCCTGAGTTGTATTATTACTGGAAGATGGGGCCCTGCTCTGGGTTTGTTGTCGGTGCCACCCAATGTTACTCTGATGCCTTCTAATCTTGACGTCTTTCCTGCAGAGTTCAAATCTGAGACAGTTGTGACTTCTCAATGTCCAGAGTTCTATGCTGAAGACATGTTAATTTTTTCACAGGCAATTTATCTGGGACTCCTTTGGAAAGGTTTAATCATTTTGTTAAACCCCAGTGTTTATTTTGGAGATTTTACTAAACAGTATCTGAAGCTTTGGTGGTGGCTAATAATCAACTCCCTATGGATTTGGGTGGTTATTCCCCACCACATGGAGGCCTCTTCTTACTATCCGCCAATTTCCGTCACATTACTCAACCCTTCTACATCTGAGTTTTTGGATGCAGTTTGTCACAAAATCATGTTCCTCTTCTCCTGCTCCATCAAGGTATCTGCATTTACCATGTTCATCTGCATGAGCTCCTTTCTGAGCTTTCAGCTCAGATTATTCCTAAATTTGTGGTTTCCCTCTCCGGTTGTGGTGATTGAGTCTGGTTCCACTGTATCCTGGTTCTGTTGTGTCATGTTATTTTGGCGTCCAGACTACTATCCTGCTCTGTCTAGTGACAAAATCTCTTGCAAGGTAGTGTTGGCCTTATCATCCTATTCTGGCTTCACCCTCAGTCATAAATCTCAAGTCTATCATGTTGTGATAAAGGTTTTGGTGGATGCGTGTGAATGGCTGTTATCTGCAGTGGAGCAAAACCCATGTGTCCTAACTGAGAGTGCATATTTGTACCCTTTGTTAAATACTGTGTGTGTATCTATGGAGGAGCTAAAAGTCTTCCAGAGGTTGTACGCCTTTCATCAGGGTACTAGTTCACTGATAGTATTCCTTCCTCAGTTTCTGGCTTATTGTCAAACTGTTGCTGTTTCTGAAGGGAATAAGCTCTCAGCATTGTAGTTAGCAGTTGACCAGACTTCACAGGATTTGGCAGTTTGGGATTCCCTGTTAACCACAACTGAGGTCCTGGTAAGCCAAATCCTTTCTCTGGTCTCAAATCCTTCTGCTGCTAAACAAGGTGTGTTGGCAAATGAAGCCAAGCCTGTCACTCGTTCATGGTTTTCTGGTTCCTGTTCCACTGCACCTCCTTCTGTTCCTGTTAAAGAGCGTGTCTCATGTGTGTCTTCTCATTCTCAGTTGCCAATTTTGAATAAGCTGGCAGATGGCAAGGAGGTAGTTACCATAGCACTTTCCAAAAGTTCCCTGACTATTTTACAGCACATACTTCTGACAAAATTGCCTTTTGTTGAAGCTGGAGAGTCACCATTGGTTCATATTGACTGTGACTGCCCTGTTTTTCCTGAGGCAGTTCAGGAAATGATTGAACGTTACTTTCAGGAGCATCCTGTATCAGGAATCTTCTGAAGGAAATTCCTGTCAACAATGCTTTGGAAAAGCCAACTAAAAAGGGGGATCCTAAGCCAGGGTTATTGAGAAATATTGGGAAATATAAATTAGTTAGTAGTAATTGTTCTAATTTATCTTTTAAATCATTTCAGATGAATTGAATAATTGTTTTTATTCAGGGATGGGGATTGAACCCAAGACTTCCCTGGGCTTAATTGTTCATCTCAATGATAATGTTAGTGTTAATCTCCTTATCCATCAATTGTTACCTTCAACAAAAGGCTGCAGCCAATCATGTGATGTCAATTCAACTTCAAACCTGCTCCAGAGCCTTCATGGTGACATTCTTAAGGCAGTTGACGCTTTTAATATGATCTCTAGTCCAGGAAACTCTGGTTCTGTTGTCTGCCTCTCCTCTCTTCTCCAGCAATCAGCTGGGGAAAACTGGGACTTTCCCAGTGCTTTTTCTTGATCTTAGAGTATACAATTTAAGCTAAACATGACCATTTTGTCATTGAGGTTCCTGTTAAGCTAAGTTCTTTTACAAATAGCCTTATTATGAGTTCCAGGTTCTCCAAAATCCCCAGTTTTCCTCCCTAGATTTCCTAGATCCATCCTCAAACTTTTTGATCTCCTTTACACTGTCTCCAAATTATTTTTAAGCTACCTTGCTATATAAAGCTGGTGAGCTACATTTTACTATTTGTTTAATCAATAAAGTCTACATTCACCCAAGTGAATCATTCTGCCTATTTGTTAACTTGACTTAAGCCTTAAAATCCTAAACCATGAGATTACCCAAGACTTCTTTTATGGAGTCTCTTGGGTATAAATGGGTGTACTAGATGGTCTTGTTGCCTGCTATACTGTCCAGTGTTTTGATAGGCTCACACGCAGATTCTGGTACCTCTCCTGAGGTACAATTTTTAGACAGCTTCTGGCGCCAGGTGATACCAGGAGTTTGGTATACCACCACCCCCTTATCACATAACCCAACTCACAGTGAAGAAACCAAGAACTACCAATCCACTTACCAGACCTCTGAACCCCAAGTCTTCCATCCTTTGGCTTCTGCCTTCCTCCTGTGTTACTTGGGGGAGTACTTCTTCCTAGGACGCTTCAACCCGCTGTTAGGCAGGTATTGTTTATTTGGAGAATTATTTCATCTCAGAATGTTGTCCTTACCTATAGAATTCTTGATAACTGGATCAAATCCTTATGCCATCATTCACCACCTAGGAAGATTACTTCCTAGAGGGTGGCTGCCTGACATCCTGTCTCCTTAGACGCAGTCTGTACCACTGAAGAGAAGCAGGATCCTGCTGAGCTTGCTTTGTTTGCGGCAAATAAATCTACTTCTGGTTACTTCTTGTTTTATGGTAGCATTGATAATGGTCAAACTATATTCTGTCCTTCAATTTTGTTAGATACTGGTGCTTTAGAAAGCTTCATGAGTGTGAAAACTTCATATTTGTTGCAGTTGAAGTATCATCCCACCATGTTGGTCAGAGGAGGAAATTTCCAAACGTTTCTGTCCTTGCAATTGAAGAAGCCAATGACTTTTTATGTTGCTGGTCAGTCCTTTACTGCTTGATTCTCTATATACACTACCCTCATGTACCCTATTGTCTTGGAGGTAGTGTCAGGGATCCAAGCTTAGGCAGATAGCCCATTGTTTTCTGGGATGATGTAGGCCAGGTTTTTGTGGGAAGAGCCCACCACAAGAGAGAAGCTAACTTAAATAGATAGGAGAAGGACTTCTTCACCCAGGACCACCATCCAGCCCCAGAATACAATCCCAAGCATAGTACAGTACAATAATGCAATTCAATAACCCAACTCACCTCTTCTTGCATTGCAGGCTGCAGGCTGCTACAGTCCTGCAAAGCAAGGCAACAGTGGCAAAATCAACTGTAGGGATGTAAAAGTGAGAATTCAAAAGTGAGAATCTAAAAGTAGCCAAGTTGACATATTTTAAATTTTCAAAATAGCTTTTTATAATAAAGTAACTACTTTTTCTTGACTTTTTTAGTTGAGAGAATAAATAAAAGTATTTTATATGACCATAATAAATTTTAATTTCAGATGAGCTGTTTCAATTTAATTTTGAAATTTTAAAATTGTTGACTTGGCCACTTTTACATTCTCACTTTTGAATTCTCACTTTTACATCCCTACAGTCAACTTTGCAACTGTTGCTCAAGGCAATACTTTCCAAACTACTCTTGCAGGATCACCTGGTAATGACTGTGTCCCCTCCTCCACTTGACTTTAGTATTTAAGCTGAATAATTCTCTCTGAGAAAATTGCTCCAACAATTTTATATTCTTATCTTCACTTCAATAAATCTATATTCTCAAAAAAATCTAAATTTGATTAGTAGATAACCAAGAATCCCCTGCAACAACATGAAGCTCAATCTTATGGTTTGGGTCTTGTATTTGTTAATTGGGCTAGGCCAGGCTAATGTGAACTTTGAAACTCCTGAACCAACTCTGACAAATAAATCAGAAGACTCCATTTAGTATTGTTTTGGACCATGTTACTGTCATACTACATACGTTAAAAATGCTGTTGAAACAGCAGGCTTGACCCGCCAACAAAGGTTCTGATTAAGCAGGTTTGTGACCCACAATCCAATTACCCGGCCACTTGAAGCCAGACTAGGAAGTCAACTCAAATTGCCAAACCAACAACATGAACAGATGATGATCCCTTATGGTGGATACCTTGTTTTGGCGCTTGAATAATTACCAGGATCAAGTCACCCTCTTCACCATCCAACTGTGTGATCAACACAATCATGTTCCTGTTATCTATTGATTCACAATAACTATATAATCACTATCTCTCAATAAAGATTATTATCTAGTTTCTAAATATTTTTCCCTTTTAACTCTGCTAAAAACAGCACAGTTACGACACTTCTCAATTCCCTCCTATTATCCCTCCCAAGGCCCCTTGGTTGGTCTTGGGATACACCAGCATCTACTATCTGTTAAACCACTTCACTCCCTTCCTGGAATTTTTTTTCTTATTTGGTCACCTTTTACATATGTTAATGATAGGGATTCCAGTAGGGTCCACTCTAGTCAAGTTTAATCTGGGAGCTCTTCTCCACTCAATTGGAGAAAGGCTCCCCAATGAGTGGATCTCTAACACAAGTAGAGTAGTTCTACTACACTAGGCAAGAAGATTTTGCTGTAGCAGGATCTGGTGGCATTCCTGAAGTTAGTATAAATAACTTTGTGTTCCTGATTGGCCCAGTTTGTTAGAGTGAAAGGGTATGTGGCATGATTCAAGGAAATAAAATGAGGATATAATAAAAAAAGTGTGAGTTTCTTGACAAGCAGGAGGCCAAATTGGGAGGCCAGCTTCAACATCTTGGAGCCAGTGGCAGTGTAGCAGAAGATGGAGGTGAAAATTGTCAGAATGCAAATGACTTGCAGGGGTAAATTAGAGGAAGAATCCAAAGGCGTCAGCATGTAAAGAGTGTGTCAGGGTGCGCCTATGGAATTGATGGTAACCTTGATAATGATAAATTCTAATCTGTCAGGGATCCAACCAGTGGGGGGTTCCTGAGAACTTGCAAGCGGACGGCCCACAGGCCCAGCAGGGAGAGCCCACCACAAGATTGGGGCTAACTTTACAATATAATATAACAATTTTCCAAGGACTGCCCAAGGTCCGCTTACAGGAACCATAGAATCAATCAGTCCGGTGAGGGTGATATACATCACCCCAAATATATGGGTGGAAGTGGATTCATTAGTGACAACAGATTATTAAGGGTGGTTGGGCCGTGGGGTGAGGGGTGAGGGGTGGTGTCATTGGAACCAAATATGCGGGCAGGAAATTATACTTGTTGCAGAATAACAGAGGGGGCCGGATAATTTTGGTGCCTTCTCTGTAAAGGACTTCTGTCTCTCTAGTTCTAGCTTCAGGGTTGTGGATTAGGATTTCCTCTAGAGTAAACTCTTAATACGCTGGATTAGGTGGGTACTTGGTGAAATGTACTGAGCCAAAGGGAGCTCCTGGTGGACAGTAAAGGTCAGGTGGCTGGTCCGCGGTTTCTTGGGGTAGGTGAGCGTGGGGTGCGGAACCGCAAGACATAGGCTGTAAATGAAGTAGAACTAATAAAAAATAAGGTATGATCTGGTTGAACCAAAGGTTCATGTCACTTTATTGTAAAAATGGCAATGGGCATCTTCCTGTTGGTCCAGGGTATAAGTATGCCCATCTGTCATGGTAAAACTTTCACAAATTCCCTTGGCCCGGGTTTTCCCGTTTACTAGGTCTTCCCAGTCCTTGGTGGTATACATTGTGGGGGTTATTTCATTGGCTGGCTTGAACTGATAATGCTCAAATTTCCTAGTTGGGTTGTGGGGTTGGTTGTCTCTGGGTGGCCCACATTCTATGGGAAGTTTCTTGGTCTCCCCCTTCTGCGTGGGCCTGAGTTATTTTGGGATCTATGGCTGGACCTGCCCACTGATTGGTCAAGTTAACAGAAACCTTTAGCGTGGGAGGTGTTGATGTAGGTGAATTAGATTTATCAAGCTTCATAGGATTTTCCAAAGTCAAATCCTGCCTGGTTTGAGCCCAAAAAACTGAGGGCAGCCCGCAGGGGATCAGGGTTTGAATCCCGTAGTTGAGGCTTTTCAATAATCATAGTTGATAAGAGTTTGTCACTTGTGACATCATCCCCTTCTCTCCTGTTGCCCTCCTCCTTCCTGGTCCTCTTTTCCAAGTATTGCTGGATGGCTCCTTGTGCGTTAGGTAGGTTGGAGACTGGTTCCCAGGTGCTTTCTTTGGGAGGATAATCTACCCATTTGACATAGTACTGTGGGGTCTTATAGTGGAGGTGATGTTCATGGATGTACTCTACTTTGTATTTGGTTGAGCGTCCCTCCTGAATGGGTGGAGGGTTGGTCTTGATCCTCTGGTGGGGGAGGGAGGATCCTTCTTTCTTGAATAGCAGTGATGGGTGGAAGACATTGTGGATTTTCCAAGTAGGCAGCAGCTCTAGTTTGTACACCACTTCTTCTATTTGCTTTATGATTTTGTAAGGGCCACAGCGGCAGTGGGCTAGCTTCCTACTGGGTACATATAGGGGAACATTCTGTGAGTTGAGGTAAACTTCATTGCCTATTTCCAGAGGTTTCCCAGGGACTCTTTTCTTGTCAGCAAACACTTTGTAGGTCTTAACGGCGCAAGTCAAGTTCCTTAGACAGGTTTCCTGGGTGATATGTATTTGTTCAATCCAAGCTTGTCCTTCTGTATTCTGTTCCTTGCTGCCAATGCTAGGGTCCCATGATGGATTGAACCCATAGTTGGCCTTGAACAGAGACATCCCAGTGGAGGCGTGGTCTTTACTATTGTATGCAAACTGGGCCATGGGAAGCATGTTGGCCCAATTGTCCTGGTTGGCATTGGCATAGCATTGGAGATATTGTTCCAGGATTTGGTTGACCTGTTTGGTTTGTCCATCTGTCTGCGGGTGATAGGAGGTCAACATGCAATGTTTTATCCCAAGGTCCTTCATTACTTGGGTCCAGTAGTGGGAAGTGAACTGGGGTCCTCTATCAGTGATGATTTCTTTCATAGTGCCGTTTTGTGTCAAGATGCGGCTGTGGAAGTGTCTGGCGGTCTCAGCTGCCATGCAGTGGGTAGTGGTTGGGAGAAAATAGGCCATTTTTGTGAAACAGTTGACCATGACCAGGATTGCGCCAAAGGATTTCAAAGGGGGGAGATCTACTATGTAGCCCATTGACACTGACTTCCAGGGGCCAGCAGGGATGTCCAGAGGTCTCAGTAACCCTTCTGGCTTAGAGCAACGTGTCTTGGTTCTTCTGCAGGTTTCACAACCATTAATGTAGGCAGCTACTTCTTTGTCCATGCCTGACCATGTGTAGTCTGCTTGATGCTTAAGAGGGACTTGTGTCTACCAGGGTGACCAGCCATCTCTGAGGCGTGGTGGTCAATCATTATGTTTGTTTGGGTTGGGCCTTTGGGTAAGTAGACTCTGTTGTGGAGCAGCAGGGTAGCGCCTTTCAGTGAGTACCCTTTCTTTGAGTGATGGCAATCTGGGTCCTTTGTCAGGGCTTTGACTAGCTCAGTCGAGTAGGTGTCCTGTTTCTGGGCTTTTATCACATTAGGTTTGCTGGCGGTAATCTTTAAGTACTTCAGTTG
The DNA here is from genome assembly GCA_014839935.2 of Entomophthora muscae. Lineage (NCBI taxonomy): Eukaryota > Fungi > Entomophthoromycota > Entomophthoromycetes > Entomophthorales > Entomophthoraceae > Entomophthora > Entomophthora muscae. The sequence goes on along the minus strand of QTSX02006473.1, from coordinate 303,767 downwards.
TATCCCTAGGCTGGAGGGGTCTAGCAATGTGTGGATGTTGCAGTCCTTGATTTCTGTTGAGGAGGGGGTCAGTTTGGCCCTCCTGCTCAAGGCGTCTGGTACTACATTAGCCTTTCCTGGCTTGTAGTCTATGGTCAAGGTGTAGTCAGCTAGTTCCTAGGCCCATCTTGCTTGTTGTTGGTTCAGCTGGCGTGGTTTGAAGAAGTAAACCAAGTTCTTGTGGTCTGTCAGAACCTTTATCAGATGTTCAGCACCACACAAATACCTGTGCCAGTGCTTCAATGTCTTCATTATAGCTAACATCTCCTTGTCATATATTGGGTAGTTCCCTTCAGCTGGTAGCATCTTCTTGAAGTAATATGCTACAGGATGTAGCATACCATCCCCTCCTTCCTGAAGAAGGATTCCACCCACCGCAAAGTCAGACGCATCTGTCTCCAGCACAAAAGGTTTAGCTGGGTCAGGCATGGCAAGGACTGGGGCAGACGTGAAGGCTTCCTTCAGGGTTACAACCGCAGAGGTGCACTTGTCAGTCTAGACAAATTGGACCTTGTCAGGCAGAGATGGGTCAGGGGCAATGTAATCTGAGAAATTTTTTGGATGAAATCCCTGCAATAATTTGCCAGGCCCAAAAAGCTTCTCACGTCTTTTCTGCATTTGGGTACTGGCCAGGCTTTTATAGCTTCCACTTTGTCCTGTGCCATGGCAAACCCGCCAGTCTTCACCACATATCCCAGAAATTTGACTTCAGACTGAAAGAATTCACATTTCTTCAGCTTGGCATGTAGGTTGGCCTGTGAGAGTTTCTCCAGTATTTGGTCAAGGTGGTGGAGGTGTTCCTCATGTGACTTGCTGTATATGAGGATGTCATCCAGATATGCCATACAGAACTGGTCAAGGTACTTGCCAAGGACAGAGTTGATCATCCTTTGGAAAGTGATGAGGGCATTACACAAGCCAAACAACATGACCAAGTACTCATACAAACCATATCTAGTTTTGAAGGCTGTCTTGAATTTTTCTCCTTCTTTGATTCTTATCTGGTTGAAGGCGTCTCTCAGTTCAATTTTTGAGTACACCTGGGCTCCTGTCAATACGTCACAAAGGTTGTCAGCATTGGGGAAGGGGTAGCAGTTCTTTACAGTGATGTTGTTCAGTTTCTGGTAGTTTACGCAGGGACACATCCCGCCATCTTTCTTCCCTAAAAACAGCATGGGCAACAAGCAAGGACTTTTTGACACCTGGATGAACCCTTTTTTTGTCATGTCCTCCAGGTATGTTTTCAGTGCAGCTTGTTTGCGGTGATTGTAGCTGTATATGAGGCCGTGGTGTGGTTGGATCCCAGGTAACAGGTCAATGGCGTGATCATAGATTGAGTGACTGGGAAGCTGGGTTGCTGCTTCCTCACTGAAGACGTGGCTCCACTTCTCCAAGGGGGCAGGTAGGCTTCCCACACTGGGTTCCATTCTCAGGTTCAGGAGTGTGTTGGGTTCCTTACTGGTTGGGCCCAACTGGAACGGCACCATATCAAACAAATTGTCTCCTTTCAAGGCAACTGTTTGATTAAAGAAGTTCAGAATAATGCCGTGTCTTTGGGACCAGGAGTCCCCTAGGATCAGGGGGTGGGGAAGTCCTTTCAGTATGATGGGAAACACTGGGTACAAGATCTGCCCAATTTTCAGGGGCAATTTGGTTGCGCACCTGAAACCCAAGTTGTGGGAGCTGTTTCCCATGATTACTTTGACACTTTCATTTGTGGCCTTCAGTCCAAGGTCCTTGGCAAGAGTGGCGTTGATAAAAATCTCCTCTGCTCTGGTATCAATGAAATCTCCAACAGTCTGGGATGTTGTGGATGTTTTTGCTTTGACCTGGATAAATTTGTAAGATTGAGTAGAGGTGTTTATTTGCACCTAGGAAACTGAGGAGTTACTCTTCTTGGGGCAAGCCTTGGTGAGGTGCCCGGGTTTGTGGCAATAGAAACACAAGCCTTCACAGTAGTGGTGCTGTAGTTCATCAGGGGACATTCCTGGTTTGCTGGGTGTTGGGGCTCAGTTTGCGCGCTGGGTGGAAGAGGGGGTGCCTTCTTGTTTGAGGCTCAACCCTCTGCACAAGAGGAGTAATTCATCCAGGACAAGCATAGGGGGTGGTGCTTGAGGAGCTCCTTCAGGGCAGGGCAGGCTCCTTGGCAGTACAAGATGGCGGGTAGCTTGTCCTCAAGTTGGGTTCTGGCTTTCAATTTCAGGAACTTGTCAGTGTAAGCTTGCAGAGAGCGTGATCCTTGTTGGATGTCCAGTAAGCTGATTAGGGTGTGGTGGCAGGTATCTTGGTTGTTGCCTGTGGCCATCAATTTGCTCTCAAATTGGGAGTAGTCTAGGTAGAACTTGACATCCTCAGCAGTTGCTTTCCTGAACCAGTCCAGGGCATTGCTGGAGAGCATCGAGGCTACTCCAAGGGCTTTCTTGGTGTTGTTGGAATATGAGTTTGTGTTGGCTTGAAAATGGAGGCAGAGGACTGACATTGCTCTTCTCGCTTCTTCTAGGGTGAGCTTCCCCATCTGGGGCATGTCTACTCTGGTTGTGGTCTGGTTTACTATGACATTCTGCACCTGCAAGTTTGGGGTCTTGGTCTTCTCATTGTCAAGAAGGGCGTCTTTCTGTTCAGGGCTGGTTTGGTGTCAGGTTGCTGAGTTGATCAGGTTATTAGCTAACTTGTACGCATAGTAAGCTGAAATCAATAAAAATAGCATACAAGATGCCCCAAGAGTTAACAAAATCTTGGGGCCCAGGTTACCGTGTTTGAGGTAGATTGCCATAATGTCAGGGATGCAACCAGTGGGGGGTTCCTGAGAACTCGCAGGCGGACGGCCCACGGGCCCAGCAGGGAAAGCCCACCACAAGATTGGGGCTAACTTTACAATATAAGATAACAATTTTCCAAGGACTGCCCAAGGTCTGTTTATAGGCACCATAGAATCAATCAACCCTGTGAGGGTGATATAAATCACCCCAAATATCTGGGTGGAAGTGGATTCATTAGTGGCAACAGATTCTTGAGGGCAGTTGGGCCGCGGGGTGAGGGGTGGTGTCATTGGAACCAAATATGCGGGCTGGAAATTATACTTGTTGCAGAATAACAGAGGGGGCCGGATAATTTTGGTGCCTTCTCTGTAAAGGACTTCTGTCTCTCTAGTTCTAGCTTCAGGGTTGTGGATTAGGATTTCCTCTAGAGTAAACTCTGAATACGCCGGGTTAGGTGGGTACTTGGTGAAATGTACTGGGCCAAAGGGAGCTCCTGGTGGACAGTAAAGGTCAGGCGGCTGGTCCGCGGTTTCTTGGGGTAGGTGAGCGTGGGGTGCGGAACCGCAAGACATAGGCTGTAAATGAAGTAGAACTAATAACAAATAAGGTATGATCTGGTTGAACCAAAGGTTCATGTCACTTTATTGTAAAAATGGCAATGGGCATCTTCCTGTTGGTCCAGGGTATAAGTATGCCCATCTGTCATGGTAAAACTTTCACAAATTCCCTTGGCCTGGGGTTTCCCATTTACTAGGTCTTCCCAGTCCTTGGTGGCATTCATTGCGGGGGGTTATTTCATTGGCTGGCTTGAACTGAGAATGCTCAAATTTCCTAGTTGGGTTGTGTGGTTGGCCATCTCTGGGTGGCCCGCATTCTATGGGAAGTTTCTTGGTCTCCCCTTCTATGTGGTCCCAAGTTATTTTGGGATCTATGGCTGGACCTGACTGCTGATTGGCTGAGTTAACAGGAACCTTTAGCATGGGAGGTGTTGATGTAGGTGAATTAGATTTATCAAGCTTCAAAGGATTTTCCAAAGTCAAATCCTGCTCTGGTTTGAGCCCAAAAAACTGAGGGCAGCCAGGCAGCTGGCCCTGCAGGCTGGCAGCCTGCAGGGGATCAGGTAGGAATCTGTCAGGGAACCAACCCTGATCAGCTGGCTCACTAGTGTTTGGGAACTGGCGGGTTACGGACTGGGTGAGCAGAGCCCACCAAAGGATTGGTGCTAACTTAATGAGGTAGGACATTGACTTACCCACCCACAACCACAGACCAGCGGCTGGGACAATAGTATCTATTACTCCCGTGAGAGTAATATATAAAATTCCAAAAAGCTTGTTGGTATGGTCCAGTGGGAGCTTGGCTGAGGAGGCGGGCATTGGTTTGGGGGTGACAGGTGGTTCCATGTCCATTTGGTAAGCGGGAAGGAAGTTGTATTTATCTCTGAACAGGTGGGGTTTGGTAACGTACCAAGGGCTTTCTCAGTTGTATCTGGTTAACTTAGTAGTTCTGGCCAAGGGATCCCGGGCTAGTATGTTGTCAGCGGTGTAGTCCTTGTACTCAGGATTTAAGGGGTACTCTGTGAAATAGACAGGACCAAAGTGGGCACCTGGTGGGCAGTACATAGCTGGTGGGCTGGCAGGGGGGCAGACAATCTTGAGGTTAACTGGAAGATGGCAAGAATAAAATACAGCAATAGTTGGGGAAACCAATATCTCATAACCTTTATTTAAAAATGACAATGGGGGTTGATCTTGGCCTGGCAGGTATTTATACCACGCTGCCAGGCTTCACTACCTGGTCAAGTTTTCTGGGCTCAGGTGGGTTGGCATCAGGTGTCTCAGATGGCAGTATGGCGCTCGGCACTGGCGGTTTGCCACTGGCTTCTTTGGGGTGAGAAGACTTCAAATCCTTCTGCTTATCAATTCAGGTATTGGGTGCATCTTTGGGTTCAGTGCCTTCCCCAGGACTTTGGGGGAGTTTGGAATAACTTTCAGGGAGAAATTTGTCTATTTCTTGGGCAATCTGCCAGTGTCAGGCGTTGGCACCTCAGGGAAATTCCTGGCATCTTGCACTGGCAGTTTGCTTGCAGAATCCTGCAGGGCAGTTAAGGGTTCAGGTCCTGGCGGGCTGGCAGCAACTTCATCAATTAGTAGTGGGTTATTGCGTTCCCAGCCTATGAGTCTGGCAGTCCACAAAGGGTTTTGTCCAGGGTTTGACTCTGATTCTGTATTTTGAGATTTAGGAGCATCCAAATTGTCATTCCTGAAAGAATACTATAGTTGAGGCTTTTCAATAAAAATAGTTGATAAGAGTTTGTCACTTGTGACATAATCTCTCAAAGACAGGGGCAAACAGCCCCAGATGAGCCAACATTTTTTTGAAAACTTTCTTTTATTTTAGTGAAAGTAATCTATCTAGAAATAAGTTTCTAGAGGGGAATGGGGAAGGTCTAAATGGAGTTCAGGATGGGGGAGGAGGAGATTTCATGGCATCTGATTGGGTTGCAAGAATATTTTCAGCAGTTGGAGGCCTGCATTGGAATTAGAGTTGATGACATCATAATTTGAAAAATTTAGGCAACCAGCGGGTCAAGCACTGCCATCACCAAATAACATACAACGTGTGATTTTCTTATCATAATTATTTGGATAAAAATATGGCAAGTCCAGACTTTCCAGGGCTATTTGAGCGACCCCAGCTTTGACCCATTTTTTGTCAATGACAGCATTTAAATTGTCTATTTCTCTCAAGGGTTTGGCTGTGGTTCTCTGCTAGTTTCTGGTTTTACAAGGGTGCACTATCCCTTCCATTTGATTTTATACCATAAAACAGTTGGTGAACCATACCACGGCAGCCCTGTGAGACACCCAGAAGCAATGATAACCCACATGGGTTCAGGTACTTGACAAATGTGGAGGCAGGTTTCCGTGGAGTGGAGCCAACAGACAATGTTGGCCTCTTTCACACCACTAATAAAGAACTCTAGTTGGAGGTTCAGTATACAATGCAAGAGGTCCAACTAAGGCAGTGTGACACTGGTGTTGTGTTGCCCTAGGCAGATATGGTTGTAAACGCTTGTGAGTACCAACTGGTCCTGGCAGATAATGTATCCCTTGGGGATGTCCCTATCAGGGATAGGGAGGAAGGTTTCCTGGTGTGGAGTAGATATATGGCTTGTACTCTGTCCTTTTTTGGGGGAATTTCTTTTAGATAGGTCATGAATCTACCACTGCTACTACTGTTGCAACTGAGCCAATGAGGATTCAGTATTTGAGTTGGGGAAGACAACAGTCTAATATAAAGGACAATAATGAGAAGAATAAGATAAGGTTTATTAATCAATATTGTGATTAACATAATATGTGGGGAGAGCCACAAAACCACCAGGGGGTGGACAGTAGCAGATTCAATGTAAGGGTTGAAGCCAAGGAATAACTTGTGCAGGGATCAGTGATGTCAAATTGGCAGCACTCCTAATTAGGAGATATTGCCTGTAGTTTGAAATTGCCATCAGATTAATCCATGCTGTTAGATACGTCATGGTGAAACTCATCAAGCACTCCCTGTGTATTATGAGATATGTTGGCAGACAAAAGGGGAATATTGATTGCAACAGTAAAGCTGGGTTCACATGTTGTACTACAGGAGATACCAACAACAAATCTTTAATTGCTGTGAATGTGCTTGCACATGTAAGGTCTTGTCCATAATGGTGCAAGATTACAAACTAAAGTATGTAAAGCATTAGGGTTAAGATTCAGAAGGTTTAAAAAGGTAGGTACAGCCTATAATATAACTTTACAGAATCCTGCTAAAAATCTGTACTGGGTTACAAAAGGAGTGATAGAATTTAAGAATCCTAAACAAAGAAGATAAAACAGTGTATTTAATAATGAACTATTAGTAACCAAGCAAATGTCAATATTGGGATATTCTCCATCAGTAAACTGGTACATGTAACTGTTAAAAGATTCCTTAAGGGCAAATAATGGATACAACAAGCCTTAGGCTTGTTGTTTTACAACTTCCATTTATTTAACTAAGAAAAAGAAAAGAAGAAAACTTAGAATAAATTTCTAAAAATTGAAATTCCTAAAATTAAATATCTGAAGTTTAAAAATTGATAAAGATTGAAGGGAAGAAATCACTTAGAATTTTGGCTTAATTGTCAGGGCCCAGAGGGTCTTGACTGGTTTCCATCTGACTGAACTTAATATTCAAATCAAACTAAATTAAAACTTTATTTCAAGGCTAACTTAGAATGATCACCAGGGGATCATTATGAGCAACACCTTTATATACCATTCCATTAGATTCTTTAGAATCTTCCTAAATCTGCTAGACAGTCTTAGGGACTCTGCTGGTGGCATCAGGCTGGGGTTTTGGGGCATCTTCTGAACAGCATGACTCATGTTTCTTTGAAAAATTCCGCACATCGGGCTTTGCATCCGTATTTTGTCTAAATTTAGCACAGATCAACTCTCCTGGTGTTTGGCTTCAAAATGCGTGTTTGGACGTCCAAATCCGTCCAGTGGTTGCTGAGTTATGCTTGAATTAAAATTCATATCAATTCTTGTGCATTGGTCGCATAATTTTGTCATTTTGCACTGGTTAAGAAGTTTGGCTGGCGGCCAAACTTTAAGAAGCCATAACTCATTGTCTAGAGCAGCTAGGAGAGTCATGAAACTAGCATTAGAATTGTGGAGAACAGTAGAGTTTTCCCAAGGCATTTCTGTAACACAAGATGTGTCAGGGTGTTTCCTGACATTAATGCCTACTCTTCACAAGTTCTTTATTATATAGGTGTGTTGTTCTCAGTTCATAATGATAGGCAAGGAGGAAAACAGCCAAGAAAAGGAGCAACTGGAGAAAACCTGTATAAGAACCTGGAGTAGAAGGGGAACTGAAGAAACAGAGAAGCCAGAGATCAGCAACATAGGCTGGAGAAGAGCGAGCAACTACGTAACAGGAGTTGCAAAAATGTAATTAAAATTTAAAAGCCTTCAAATTTAAACTAGGAAATATAAGCCATTTTAAATAGCTATGTAAAGAACATCAACAACAAAGAAAATTTGAACGTTAATTGATGAAAACAAGGTAATTGGATTAGACTACTTAATTATTATCTTTTGATTTTAAAATTTCAATATTAAATAAATAAAGATCAAACCAAAGCAAAAATAAGAAAATAAAATAATCAAAGAGCCTGCCCTTTGGGGCAGGGCATGACAGCACACTTGGGTGTCTAAACTAAGGTTTTCTTCCTGCTAGGCAAATATAGGAGAGCTGTCACCTCAGAAAAATGAGGAGTGAACTTCTTCAAAAAGGTAAAAGTACCAAGTAAACCACAAAGTGGGGACGTTTTCACCAGAGTTACATATTCACAAACTGCCACTTACTTATCAGGGACAATAGTGTGTTCATCATCAAAGATAGTATTACCCAAAAAGTAACCCTTATGTTTAAAGAATTCATATTTTCTACACTTGATAATTAAGTTTGCCTATATAATTCATTCAATACCAGAAGATAAATGCGCTTTGTGAGACTCCTCATCTGGAGAAAACACCAAAATGTTGTCATGTAGGAAATAGCACACCCCACAGTAGATCTCCTATAACAAAATCTATCAGCTGCTGAAATCATGCATGGGCATTCTTCAACCCAAAGGGCATAACTTGGAACTGGAATATACCCTTCCTGGTTCTGAACGCAGTCAACCACTACATTCCCTCTACTATCCAAATCTTATTAAAAGTGATCAACAGATCCAGTCAGGAAAATAAGTTTTCCTTCTCAACACAACAAAAATTTGTGTTTCAAGCAGAAGAGTATAAGAGTCAGAAATAGTGATGGTGTTTAGGTTTCTATAATCAAAACAAGACTGCAACTGTAATGGTGGAGTGGCTTTAAAATTCAGAAATACTGAGAAAATGAGGAATGCAAACCCAAGTGCTGAAAACATTGAGTAGCAAAAGAAATCACAATGTCAAAATTTTCAAGTGATAAACTCCAAGCAAAGGTACAGGAAAAATGCAGGCTGTAAAAATGAGAACAAAAATTACAAAAGCTAATGATTGATAAATGGAAACCAGGCTTTGCAGATGGATGCCTTGGAAAATTGGCTTGATGTACTCCTCAATCTTGGATGGGGAAGCTGCAAACAACAGTATGGATTGCTGCAGAATACACAAAATCAAATATGTGTGTTACAATGGTGCTCATGGGGACGTATACAAACAGGAATTTGATTTCCATGAGTTTTACTTACCAGAAATAAATAAAATTAATAACTTTGGATATAATATGGGTTTTATTCAACTACTAAGGGAGTTTTGAGCTAAACCCCAGCTCATATGGGTTAGATGAGAATGCTGAAATCAGCAGGGTGAATTCTGAAAACCAAACCTTAAGAAGTGGCCAAAAATAATTATGCTGTATAAATTAAATTTTGCGCCAAAAAAAACCAAATTACTTTTTTTAGTTCTCGGGTCTTAAACAGCAGGTTTTTAGGCCATGTTCAGAGGTGTACCTGCTTGGTCATCACCCACTTCCTTTCAATGGCTTTATTCAGGTCTGTGTAGGTTTTTACTGGCCTTTTTTTATTGGTACATCCTTTCTTTTGGGGTTTCTTGGGGAAACACATGTCTGTCAAGATGTCTTTATTCATGACAGCAAAAAACCATCATATTTCTGGACAAAAAACAGTGGCAAGCAAATGTATGAAGCCTTCTTAAGAATGTGACCCTTGGTCAACATATCCTGAGTCCATACTTTCAAACATACATTCTCCTTCAATGTCAAGGGATAAATGAGGTATGTGATACAGATTAAATCAACTTTGAATTTAAAGTCAAAATCAAACTGGGTGTGTTTTGGGAGTGTGTCACCTCTAGATGTGTCAAAGAAAGCAACCAAGGTTGGAGACATAGAGATAAATCAGAAGTCATATCAGAAGATAATTGAGAAATCTGTTTGGCTTGGGTATAATTCTCTGACTCATTGATATTTAACAACAGAATGTGAATAGTAATCCCAGGGGAATGATTAAGATGAAGCTCATCCTCCTTTAGAAAAGTGAACACATTATGATCTTGCCATCATCCTATCCCCAAGACAATAGGGCACATGAGGTTAGAGCAGATGGAGAACCTTGTAGTAAAGAATTTTCCAGCAACCATGAATGTTACTTGAGTCTTCAACTGGAAAGAAGGAAACTTTTGATGATCCCCCTGGACTAACATGTCCAGATGATATTTTATTTGCAAAAATGTTTTATTCTTGACACTAATAAAGTTCTCAGAGGCTCATGTATCCAAAAGAATTGCAGGCCAACAGATGAACTGGCCATTGTCAATACTACCATAAAGCAAGAAGAACCTGCAAGTAGATCTATTTGCAGCAAAAGAATTTACTTCAGCAGAACTATGATACTCCTTGATGGAACACACCACAGCCAAAGAAGCTGAATGCTCCTAGAAATAACTCTTGACCATTGCATGCACCGCTTCAGAAAGAGCAGGGCAATCTTTCTTGATAGGAACCAAAGGGTGATAACCAGACTCATGAGTCACAGGATTTACCAGAAGCACATGTTGGAGCATATCCAAAGAACTTTCAGGAAATTCTTTAGTGTCCACCACCTCATCACCAGATGGCTTAGTCAAAATAGCCAACTGTGGCTGGGAAGACACACAATCTGTGTGCCCCTTTACAGGAGAAGGAGGTACCACAACAGGATTAGGGTTTTGCAAACCAAGAGCAAGGGGCATGTGATGATCAACATGAAAGCAGTTTGGAGGTGAGAGCTGATTTTGCTACAATAAAGACTCAATGCTTGAAGTTAGAAAATAATAGTGGCCTAAGACAGTTAAATGGTCAGTAGGAAAGGATGTAATCCCAGTCTAGTAGATAACTTCTGACTACTAGAGCTGGATGGTTTCCTAACCTAGTAGGTAACTTTTGGCTACTAGGGAAGGATGAAACCCCAACCCAGTAGGCAACTTATGGCTGCTGGGAAAGGATAGTGCTCCAACCTAGTAGGTAATGTATGGCTACTGGGAATGGAAGGTGCGTCAACCTAGTAGGTAACTGATGACCGCTAGGGAAATATGAGATGGGATAGCTCTGAGATCCTTTGGCCACTTGCAGGAGGTCTACAGGTGGCAAACTTTACCCAGTCAAGAGGTAAGGTTTCCCTGTCTATGTCTTCTTGATAGCTTTGAGGAGGTCTTGAAGCCACCAGAGATGTGAGAATTGGGGAGCAGGTTAAGAGGAAATAAAAACAAGCTCTTAACCACAATAAAATTGTGGTTTCAGCAACAACCAAAAGATTGCTGCCAACAATTCCTGGGACGCCAAAGGGGAGAAGGAATCAACTGAACACCAAAAGCAACAGGCAAAACCAGAAGGCCAAATTAAACTAACAAAGTTCAAACTTTATTATAGTAGAGAATGATGAAGCAAGGTCTTTTACAACACTTGCATTCATTCAGGTGATGTGATAGGATTAGAGTGATAGATTGAATATCACAAACCAATTAACCAATGATATGAGCAGATACAAATGCATTTCTTGAGTCAGGAAGATCTTGACAAATTTTGAATAGACATAGTTGAAAGGAAAACTGAACCAACTAACATCAGGAATATGCTTTGGATGCAATTACCACTGCTCCTGGCCGCTCTTGCACATGATATTTAACCAGAGGTGTCTCTTGGGTGGGTTAGGCGGGGGCATCTTCAGAATAATTCTAAAATATTAAATTGATGGCCTTTCTTGGGCTTTTTCAGTAACCTTTCAGATAAATATTCAACCATAATTTGGTAGAAATTCCCAAGCATTTGGCAGGAATTGAAGTGGAGGCCTAAGGGGGAGGCGTAACTTTACAAGAGAGGCATGGATATGCCCAGAAACGTTATCAAGCTAGCTGCTTGGGGAAGCAGCTGCAGAACTTGGTAATGAGTAGGTTTCTGGGAAGTAAAAATGTTTACTTTGCATCTGAAAGCTCAAAAATACTTGGGAGATAAAAACAACTTCACAGACATTAGGAGTATCTTTAGTTGATGGCTTAAAGTGGTGGTCACTGATGGGGGCCTAGTCAGATGCTGACTCACTTGTAGACTTATTTCCTGAGTCTGAGGTGTTAGTATGTAGACTATAGAGAAGGACAGAGCCTTGATAGTTCAATAAAGAAGTACATAACCTTGATATTTCATAGAGAAGGACTTGCAGAAGGACCAAAAGATGACAGAAAAAGACTTGCAGAAGGAGTAGAAGATAATATAGATGAGCAGAAGAAGGGAGAGAAGGGAAAATAGAGCAGAAGGAGGAGAAGAAGGTAGAGAAGGCTATCAGAGAAGAGCTAGCAGAGGGAACAGAAGAACTAGTGGTCCAGAGAAATGAGCCAAGATTTTGCCAAATTAATTTGCCAAGGTGGAAAAAAGTAGGATGTTTTTCTTTGATTTAACAGTAAAATCAAGAGGAAATGTTGATGAAATTGTAGGTAAGATTTTTTATTTATTAAGTTCCTAGGATGGATAAAGGTATGTTGCTATGAGAGCTGGATATAAAGCCATTTTGGTGGGACGTTTTCCTTGGACTTCACTATATTAGTAAATATCTGGGGGAAACATTGAAGAGGATAAAAATAACAATTTAAATAGTATTCTACCATTTAAATTGGTCAAGGTTGAATTCAGGGAAGACTGGTTCTGGAACATTAAACCGGTTAACACTTTGGTGCACAAAGAGTTGACGCTTTGAGCGGTGAAAATTGATTTCCTAGTTGGACTGGGGTGGAACATCAGAAAAGGTCTAGTTTTGCGCTCTACAATCATTGGTTGAGCTCTGGCACTTTTTCTAATGAATATGATAGATTGGAAGCCAAAAGCTTAAAGTATAAGCAAGAAAGTAGTGAATCAATACTTTAAGCTTTTAAGAAAGTAAGTGTGTAAGCTTAATTGATTATAGGAAGAAGTGAGCGTCAATGGTTTAAACTTTTGAAGAAAGTCATTCTGAAGGCAGAACCTTTGGGAAAAGAACACTATAAGAAGGAGGCTAGTTGGGAAGTTACAGGGGCTTTTGGAAGGTCTTTTGGAGGTCTTTCAGAAACCTTTTGGTCACAAGCAGGAGCTTAGTTGGGTGCTGGATCTGCATCTTAATGGTTACACATCTGGTTGGTTTCTAGTAACCAGATGTCTTCCAAAGTGTTAATAAGTCCTTTCTGAAGGAGTAGTTGTTCAAAATAACTCTAACCTGGTGACAAATAAGAAGGTTTCTAAGTGTTAGGGCCCAAGGGCTCCCAACTCTGATCCATTTAAACTATAGTCTAAGAGAAGTCCTTTATTTATTATTCAGACCAAGAATGATCACAATGGTGAAAAGGGGAACTAGGTTCTTTTTATACCATTTACATTGGTCTTTGAGATTCTTCCAGATTCTTCCTGAAGTTCCTTGTCTCTCTATCTGGAGGATCATACCAAGAGTTTGAAACATCAGCTGACTAATTCTAGTCATATTCTTTTGGTCATATTTGAACTTTGCAGTTTACCTCAGTTGGTCATCTAAAAATACTTTGGATGGATTTTCCACATCTGGGGCTTTCATTTGAGCGTAAGGACATCCAAAACTGATAACTGGAAGCTGAGATATGGTTGGATTTTCCTGCTTACTAATTGTTGCTTGTCTTGATTTGAAATCCAATCTTGCAACCATTTTGGGACATGCTGACAGGGTTTTCAAACTCAGCTCTTTAAATTGCCATAACTTTTGATCTAGGGTACCTAGGGAGATCATCAAGGTAGCTTTCTGACAGCAAGAAGTAGCTTTATCAATCCAAACTTTTAAAACGCAACTTTTCAAAGCTACTATGTCATGGCGGGCCATGACACTATCCCCTTTTAATGGTGGCCTTTGTGCTAATAAGGCCAACACAAACCCATATGTTACATAGTTTTTATTCATACTTAAAGCTAATTGAATACCAGGGCAAAGTGGAATTTTTTGATTTGGCTTAGACTTTCCTCTATATTTCTGGTCTATCTCATTGTTTTTCTCCTGAATGATATATGTGACTACAAGCTTAAGGTTTTTTGGACAGGTCTCAGTCTCAGTTTCAGTATCTTCTTGGCTTCCTGGGTTTAAAGTTTCAATTAAGTCAGTAGTCTTATTCTTCTGCCAATCTTCTAGTTTTCTCTTTAAGTACAGGAATATGACAATGTAAATTTCAGTTATGATTGCTTCTCTTGTCCATAGCTTTCTTGTGAATAGAACATCAGTTAACTTCTTAAAGATCTCAGAAATTTTGGTCTTTCAGTCTGAATTGATCATGGCATTCAGGCTTAGGTTGTTGGTTGGAGTTTCATCAATCACCATATTAGTGTAAGGAAAATCAAAGGGAATCTTAGGTGAGCTGGATACTGGCTCTTGTTTGATTCTGGTGGGTTTTTCATCTATCAGTCTGTAGGTATAAAAGGCTCAGTTTTTTCATAATGAACATACATTGTTTCTTGCTGTAGAACGTCATCAGGTATCTGCATTCTAGAAGCATCTAGGTCTTTAAAAAGGTATTCATTGTGAAAATCCTTGAGTCTCTCTGCTTTTAGTTGATTTCTTGTATTTGTCCTGTGGTAAGAGGTTGGGTGCATCAGGCAGCCAAACTCCATCTCCTCCCAAGAAGAACCTCCTCCTTCAATCATCTGGTTAACAAGACAGAATATTTGAAAAAAATTCTTGGCCAATTTCTCAGTAAATTTGCTCTTCTAAGTGGTATTTTTCTGGGTGGTTTCAACTTAGCAATGAATTCTTTAACTTCAATTGTACTTGTTGTACTAGAAGATTGGCTTTCCAGTACTTCTTGGCTGGTTTCATTCTTTAACATTGTCTTTCTTTTCCAAATTTCCCTAAACCTATCTTTGCAGTAAGTTGCAAAGAAAAACAATAGCATACAAGTTGCCCCTATAATGATATTTTTATAGGGGCCCAGGTTACTCAGCTTCATGTTGCACATTTCTTCTCTTCTAATGCTCCTTGGTAGCTCTCTTTTATTTTCTTTGGACTCATCATCTTTTTAAATCTTAATTAACTTCTTGAGCTCTTCATCTTTTTCAGTATTAGCATGGTTGTTTGTCTGGTAAGGTTCTTCAGTCTTTGACAACTTATTGGAATCATCCACTTTTTCATCATTAGAAAGGTTGCTTATCTGGTCTATTTCTACAGGCTTAGACATTTTTTTTGTAGCTTGGACTTTCATAGTAGGCAAGTGGTGTGTATAAGAAGTATTCAGAATTGTCTTTTGAACATTACTTTTTCAAATCTTCTAAGGCATAATGATGGGAACAGCTTTGATCCCACTCCTTTCCTTGGGCTAATATCTCCTTACATGATATTATAGAGAAATTCAAAGCTTCTTTTGACATCCAGTAGTGGCTTTTCTTCTTTAAACCTGGTACTTGGTTTGGGTGTGGGCAAGAATTTTTATCTTTTAAAGAAACTCTGGGGGTCACTCTTGACATAGTTGTTAGGTGGATGACATCTCTATGCAGTACATCTTGAGAGACATTGAGAGTTTTCCAGTGAGGCATATGAATCTTCTTAAAAGGCAGTGTGTCCATTATTGCATCTAAGCAAGGAGTAAAGGTATCTACTAAATTGGACATAGTATTGGGCTTCAGGGTTTCTGTGGTGGATATTTTCTCAGCTATTAGTTGATCCTGTAGATAGAACTCTAATCCTGACTGGCTGGAGGCAAGGGAATTTCCAAGATTATCATGCAGAGTATCAACGTTAGGAGAAGCATCAGATTAGATAGAGGCCTTAGTCTTGGGTAAGGTATCTGTTTAATTGCCCAGAGGATCTTGGTGGTTGTTACAACTTAACTCTGGATCCAAGTTGCAGTGGGAATTATCTTGTTTGATAGTCTTGAGTAGATAGCTGGCAAACATGAGTGTTGAATAGAGGACATATATGGAGTATTCTCCCACAGTTATATTCCATTGATGGTCCTCTAAGAAGGCTTTAAGGTAGGTGATCATAACGTCAGGGCCAAAGGGCTCCCAACTCTGATCCATTTAAACTATAGTTTAAGAGAAGTCCTTTATTTATTATTCAGACCAAGAATGATCACAATGGTGAAAAGGGGAACTAGGTTCTTTTTATACCATTTACATTGGTCTTTGAGATTCTTCCAGATTCTTCCTGAAGGTCCTTGTCTCTCTATCTGGAGGATCATACCAAGAGTTTGAAACATCAGCTGACTAATTCTAGTCATATTCTTTTGATCAGATTCAAACTTTGCGGTTTGCCTCAGTTGGTCATCTAAAAATACTTTGGATGGATTCTCCTCATCTGGGGCTTTCATTTGAGCGTAAAGACATCCAAAAACTGATCACTGGAAGCTGAGATATGGTTGGATTTGCCCGCTTACTAATTGTTGCTTGTCTTGATTTGAAATCCAATCTTGCAACCATTTTGGGACATGCTGACAGGATTTTCAAACTTGGCTCTTTAAATTGCCAAAACTTTTGATCTAGGGTACCTAGGGAGATCATCAAGGTAGATTTCTGACAGCAAGAAGTAGCTTTATTGATCCAAGCTTTTAAAACGCAACTTTTTAAAGCTACTATGTCATGGCGGGCCATGACACTAAGGGGATCTTCCTTCTTTTAATAAAGACTATATTGACCCCTATTCTCCTTTCTTGTGACATGGAACTCCCCTAGTGATAATGATTATGAAGTTGGTTAAGAGGATCAGAAGACGCATAACTTTAGTCTGTTCACTCATGGAAAACGCCTGGCTGAGGAATTATTGCAACTGAACCAATCAGGATTCAGTATTTGGATTGGGGAAGACAACAGTCTAATAGAAAGGACAGGAATAATAAGAATAAGGTGTTGTTTATTATATAATACTGCAATTAATATACTATATGGGGAAAGCCATCAGGCCACAAGGGGGTGTCATATTCCATATAGGGTTTGGAGCCAAGGAATAACTTGTGCAGGGATTAGCAGGTTGAATTGATAGCACTCCTAATTAGGAGAAAGTGCCTGCAGTTTGACATTGCTCTCAGATTAGTCCATGTTGCTAGATACGTCAAGGGGCAACTCGTTGAGCGCCCCCTGTTTATTGTATGATACATTGGCAGGCAAGTCTGGAAACTTGATTGCAACACCCCCTTGCCCCCTGCTTGTAATCAGATACCAGGATTGGAGCTTGTAGGAGATCTGGAAAGGTCTGCACAAACAACTTTTGTGTGGGGATGGCGCAACAGGGGCGTAAGCAATTGTGGTGAAGCTTTTTGGTGTTTCCTTGGGCATCTTCAAGTTGATAGGTGTGGTTGTCATAGACTGCGGCTATCTTGAAGGGTCCCAAGTGGTTGGGTTCCAATTTGGATTAATTGGGGTTGAGGGTGTAAATAGGGTCACCTATGGTGTATCTGGTCTTGAGGTGTCTTGTCCCTCCCTCAATTTGCCTGTGCTCAATGTCTCAGGCCTTGGCGCGCCACTGGCTCAGGGAAGGGGTAGGTGATAAGGGGGTTTTGCAGGAACTGTGGATTGTAATTTCCCTTGTTCTACCCCTGCCAAACCATTGGACGTCCCAAAGGCCAAGGTGCTGGGGCTGAACCTGGTGCCCCTGTTGATTCTCACTTGTAAGATGAGCAGTGTGGTGGGCAGATGTTCAGTCCATGCAGTATTAAGATGCTCCTGTGAGAGTTTGGCAATTAGCTGGACCAGTGAGCCATTCAACCGCTCTAAACTTTCATTGGCTTGAGGATGGTATGAAGACATGACTATTTGTTATAGGGCATTTTTGGCGCAGTACGCTTTCATGACATGTCCAACAAGCTTGGGACCCCCGTCCGTAATGAGGTGTTTGGGTTGTCCAAAGCGGGCCACATTTTTCTTGCCAATGAAGCAAGTGGTGGCAGTGTGGTTAGTAGTTGCCCATGCTACTGGTCAACAGGTGAAGTAGTCAATAGCTGTGATGATGTACTTCTTCCCAAGTCTGTCTTTGGGGAGAGTTACAACACTGTCAAGGGCCCACTGTTCAAAGGGTTCCATGGCCTTAATGGGCAGAACAGACTTGGGGGTGCAGGCTTAGACGTGTTCTTTTCACACAACACACATGTTTTGAGGAGATCCAAGATGTCTTGACACATACACAACCACCAAACCTTATTTTTCATGATCTCAAAGAGGCTACACCCTCTGACATGACCCAAGGCGCAGTGATAGTTTAGGATGGTGTTGCCTTGTTGTGTGGTAGGAATATAGGGTGTCTTTTTGCCTGTTTCTGCCTGACAGCAGACGTTGCCAGCATCAGTGGTGAACTGAATTTCATCATCCTTCAACTTGGAGATGGTTACCAAATTAAGGCCTTTGTATTGGATTGCCTCAGGGTGGAGATAGAGCATTGGCCAATCTGGGTCCACACCATTGTCCCCGGTGATGGACGCTACATAGAGCCTAGAGAGCGTGTCCGCCTTGACAAGTTCCTTACTGGGCTTGTATTTGATACACAACTGGTAAGGGTATAGGCGCTCTACCAGCCTGCCTGGTGGTTTGTCAAGTGGGACTGTGTGTCAAAATACTGGAGCAACTTGTGGTCCATCAGGACGCGGGGTGGAAAGGTGGCTCCTTTCAAGTAACAGCGCCACTTCTCAGTGTAGTGCACAATTGCTGCTAACTCCTTGTCATTAATTGGGTAATGTTGTTCTGAATCAGTGAGCTTCCTAGATTTGTATGCCACAGGGAGGAAGACGCCCTTGTCAGTTTCTACCTGTAACACGCCCCCTGTGGCCCTGTCAGAGGCATCAGTCTTGAGTTTGTATTGGCAGTTCCAATTGGGAAACTGTAATACAGGTGCAGTTGTAAGCCTCTGCTTCAATGTCTCAAAGGCTTGATCTCTGGCAGGAGTCCAATGGAAGCGCTGTTTAGTGTTCATGAGCTTGGTGAGAGGTGCAATAAGTTCTCTGCAATTGGGGATAAATTTACGCATGTAGGCACCCATGCCCAAGAATGTACACACCTGACCAACATCAGTGAGAGGTGGTATGCTGGTGATTGCCTTGATTTTGGAGAGGTTGGGCTTTATCCCTTTGGGCAGAGATGATGTGCTCAAGGAACAAGAGCTCCAACTTGATTAATTCACATTTGGAAGGATTAGCCTTCAACTGGTTTTTCCAAAGGGTGTCAAGAACAGCACAGAGGTGCTAGAGGTGCGTGGTTTGATCTTGACTGAAGAAATAATGTTGTCAAGGTACATAATAACACACTCTCCCATCAATTCCTCAAATGCTTTGTCCATTAACATGGCAAAGGTGGAAGGAGTGTTAGTCATTCCAAAGTTCATGACCTGGCACTTTAACAACCTGTAGCATGTGCAGAAGACAGTTTTTGCCTCATCCCCTGGTGCAATGTGGACCTGGTTGTACCCTGTGGTGAGATCAATCTTGCTAAAGACCTTTGCACCCGCAAGTGTGTCAAACAGGCCGTCAATCAACGGCAGGGGGTATTTATTCTTAATGTTCACCTCATTTAGGGTGTGGTAATCTTTGACTAAGCAAATGGCTCTGTCCTTCTTGGCTAAAAATAAGACAGCAGCCCTGTATGGCAAAAGTGAGGGGCATATGAAGCCCTTATCAAGTGTGTCTACAAGGTTCTGGAAGAGGGTTTCATCTTCTTTTGGTGTCAAGCAATAGAGGGGACATGCCTTGGGAAGCAACTCCTGTAATTGTACAACATTCTGGATCTCCTGGGGAGGGGGTAGTTGGTCCAGTGTTTCACTGAAAACGTCCTTATACTCCTTGAGGAGAGCGGCAAGTGCTTGTGGAGGTGGAGTAGTCAAGGGGAGGGCTGCAGGTGGTTCTGCACGGATAACTTTGACTGAGCCTTGAGTGAAGTCTAGTTTCCCCTCTTTAAATTGTATGAACCTGTTTCTGTTATTCTAACAACCACGGTATTGTGAAGCAACTTGCTCATCTCAACGGGGTATATCTGAAAATCCACTCTATTCCTATTGAGGATGATCACAGACGTATCCCAGGTGATGTAGGGCTGGTTGTGGCAAAGCCAGTCAAGGCCAGGAATGACATTATGGCTGAGCCCTGCCATAATTGGTCCAGAGAGCTTAACCTGGATGTTCCCCATTCTCACGGAGAAAGGTACTGTCTCATGGGTAATTGCCTCTCTTAAGGAATCAGCAACTTGTACTACCTTGAACCTGCTTGGCACTTGGTCTAGTTGTTGGGCGTCTGTGAACGTCTGGTCAATCATAGTGTGATTGGCCCCAGTATCTACCAGTAGTTTGTGGGTGTTCCCCCAGAAACAAAAGAGATAGGCCAAAAAAGTTACTTTATTTGGAGAGTGACTGGCTTGAAGTATGGGGTCATTGCTATGAACTTGGAAGACTTGAGGGTTTCCACTTTGTGGATTTTTTAGTTGCAGGGGCTCTTTGCTAGGAGGGATTGAGAGTGAGGGTCAAGTGGGGTTGTAGAACCTCTTGTAACTACAACCCACAGGCTTTTCCCAGGTCCTTAATTTGTGCTAGCTGGAGTTCTCCCTTGCAGGGGCACTTAACCCCATTTTCCTGTTGGCGTGGCTGGTGGCAACCTACTTGGTTGTGAGCACTGCCAGGTGTGGGACGAGGTTGGGGTGGTGCGTCATTGGAGCGGCAGAAATACATTGAAGCCTGATTATTAGCCTCTACAATAGCTTTATAGCAGTCATCAATAGAGGTGGAACGGCCCACAGGAACCCATTTGCAGATGTGGGGTTTTAACCCATTAACTATCAAGGTAAGGAGCATGGTGTTCCTGTCAGTCACATCTTCTGGGGTAGCAGCAAGAGCTTGTTGGCAGGCGGCAAGATATTCAGGAACAGACCCAGTCTGTTTAATAGCCAAGAGGGGAGTTCCCACTACAATGGGTGAGAACGTCTCACTGTAGCGGGACTTTGTGGCATCCCTGAATGACACCCAGGTGTTTTCTATCTCTTGACTGGCCCAGGTGGTGAACCAAACTGCAGCAGGTCCCGTAAGGCGTCCTGAAGCAGTGGCAACCCACATAGGCTCAGGTACCTGACATACACAGAGGCGGGTTTCAGTGGAGTGAAGCCAACTGACAATGTCAGCCCCTTCCACGCCACCCATGAAGGTTTCTAAATGGAGGTTGAGCATGTATTGTGACATATCTGACTGGGGAAGGGTGACACTAGCGTTGCGCTGCCCAAGGCAGAGTGGCTGTACACACTCATAAGTATTGGTTGATCTTGATAAATGATGTACCCGTCAGGGATGTCCCCCTTGGGGATTGGCAGGAAGGTTTCTTGGTGGGGAGTAGCCATACGGCCCGTACTCTGTCCTTTCTTTGGGGAACTTTCTCTTTAGGTAGGTTGTGAATCTACTGCTGCTACCACTGTTGCAACTGAACCAATGAGGATTCAGTATTTGGATTGAGGAAGACAACAGTCCAATAAAAAGGACAGGAATAATAAGAATAAGGTGTTGTTTATTATATAATACTGCAATTAATATACTATATGGGGAAATCCACCAGGCCACAAGGGGGTGGCATGATGGCATATTCCATGTAGGGTTTGGAGCCAAGGAATAACTCATGCAGGATCAGCAGGTCAAATTGATAGTGCTCCCAATTAGGTGAAAGTGCCTGCAGTTTGACATTGCTCTCATATTGGTCCATGTTGTTAGATATGTCAAGGGGCAACTTGTTGAGTGCCCCCTGTGTATTGTAAGATATATTGGCAGGCGAGTCTGGAAACTTAGTTGCAACAGAATGAGTAATGCAGTGAAAATAACCTTGAGGTCTGGGATATTGTTTTACTAAAGATTATCATGCAAACAGCCCCCTAGATGATGGAGCTGCTTTGATAGCCCATGCATTGCTGTAAATTATGCCTTCCCCTAGTTATCAGTTGCCAATGATGATTAGGGGGCATGGACAAGTGTTGGGAATTTTGACCAAGCAATGATGCTAATTATGACAGAGCTTGCAGATATTAATTGTAGCTGCCAAATTACATAAATTGGTAGTATAAATTATATGCATATTAGATTGGCAGTAGTCTGCTAACCTGAGCCTTAAATTAGCCAATGATAAGCACCGCTGCAACAATTAAATAATACATGATTTGCTGTCACAACACTTAAAAAATACACAAGCACCACCTAGTAATTGGATTAGGCGCCAAGGCGCTGAACTATTTTTATGTCAAGCGCCACTGCGCCAACTGAAAATTATTGCAAGTGCCGCCCTACTTTTACATCAAGCGCCAAGGCACTGGGTTTGATTCCCCATAATCTCAGATTTCCTAAATTAACTGTATTTCTAAGCAGTCAATGCAGGGACACAAATTAATCAAGATGAATGGCCCCAAAATATACCAAACCCCCACGCCAGCAAGGATCACCTGCGCTGGGTGAAGCAATTAAATCTCATTGGTTGGAGTGTTTGAAACAACCAAACCTAGATCACTAATTACCCAAAATAAAAGTGTGTTGGAATGTCCTAGAAGATATTGCCAACAGCTCAGGAAGACGCCCCCCAAGAGGGTATAAATACTTTTCCCCTAATAATAAAATACTTTCAACTTATTAGAAGTGCTTCTGCGTGATCAGAAGCCAAGCCTCCAAAGTAATTATTGATTCCTCTTCCTATATGTTCTTCTGCCACAATACTAATCATATCTTTACATATGACAGTATTCAAGCCAAGTACTCTGCGCCCTATTACAGAAATGAGTTGCCCCCATACTCCCAGTGCAACAAGTATCCCTGAGGATGACAACCCCAACCCATCTGGTCCCTGGCTTTTGTCATGGCCATAGTTTTCCCGGGTGTGGCTTGGCCAAAGCGCAGCCACCGGGGGAAACCCGGCCCAAAGCCCTGCCCACTTGTAACAATTGTAGATTTAAATCTAACAATCAATCACAAGTGGGTGGTGGTACAGGAAATTGGGTCCAAGTGGGGCGTGGATGCCCCATGTTGTGAATACCGCTATTCACCATGTTTTGATTTTGCCTTTGGTGGGCCATTTTGAAGACAAATCTCTTGCTTTCACTTTTGCCTCTCAAAATGAGTTGATGACTGAATCAGGAAGTACAATTGTTTGGTTTCTTGATCCTGCGCAACTCACTTGCCCCACTCATGCTGGTGGCAAGTGATCCTATTGTCCTGGTAGTATTTTGTGGTATTCCTAACCACTATATATTCCATTTTGTATTCACCAATAAAATCTAAGTTCTATTCACATTTATTTATTTGCATCTTCTGTACTTCTGTGCCTCTCTCTAGCCACGGCTAGTAGAGATTATTCTTCCAGGGCCGCAAGGTAAACACATAGCCTTCCCTGACATCTAACCAAGACTTAGTAAAAATCCAATCCTAAGGTTATGATTTCCTGTTGTGCATCTGTGCCGCGCCTCAGAACACAACAAAAATGGTGCTCACTACAGGGGCTGTAAGCCCCATAGTTATCCCTTTTGCATCCACATTTTCAGATCCTTTGCCTCCACTTATACAAGAGCCAACTTCACCTGAAATTACTAGCCCTCCTATTGAAGAAGATATTGCCAACCAGCCTATTGTTCCTACTGTACTGAACCTCAGTAATGGTCCCTGCCTAGTTGCTTACCCCACGGGTACCCCTGACTTAGAACAAGTCATATTGGTAGCCCTTGGGATAGCCCGTGAAGGAGCCACTCCTTGCCTTAAGCTGCAGTTCAGTTGGGCTGAATACTACAAATTAATTGTGGCTCCTCAATTTCCACAACATCTCCTCTCAGCAGCTGGCTCTGCTGAGCACTTACTATTGTCCTTTGTGCAGCCTGCCTTGGCCCACCATCAAATGGTGTTGGGGCTCCACGTCCAAGAAATCTTGTCTCTACAAGCAGCAGTTACTCATCACTGGGACCAGTTTGCTGCCTACCAACAGTGGATTCATTCCCTTTTTTCCTTGGTATCTGAAAATCAGTGCAACTCTGTTACCTCACAGACCTGTTTGGTTAATTCTATCAAACAAATGTGCCAGTCCATCCCTGAATACGTAAGAGAGCGTCTACACAAGTTTCACCAGCTAGAACAACCCTGGCAAACTCAAGTAGATTCCATCTTAAACGCTTATCTCACCAACTTTGAACAACTTGTGCAACAGCTCAATGCATTCAGCATGTATTCCTTTGAGCAAAAAACAGCAGGTAGCAGACTTTGCTGTTAACAGCCTTAATGAACTCAGTGAAGCATTTGATCAAGAAAGAGCTGCTGCTGCTATAGCCAAACTCCAGATTCAAGTAAATAAATTAGCTACGCCCAAGCCAGATGTTCTGCCCTCTCCCCCTTCTGATGATTTGGAAGATTGAGAGCAAAGAATATGGGACGCTATTTGAGAGCTACATATAACTACTTGCAGTCAAGGACGTCCTGCTGAAGCTCCTCAACCTGACCCCCAGGTGCTTGAATTGACTGCTCAAGTTGCGGAGCTACAGCAAGAACTTGCCGCCCTACGTGAAATGATGGCAACTGCTGCTAGTCCAGTTGGAGTTGTTGATGAAGATGGTTGCTGCCCTGGCTTACCAGGAGCTCCTCAAATCCAATGCGCTAGGAAACTAATTGCCCTAGCTAACAAGGTGGATCAATTGAAGCGGGACCATACTGAACTGGATAGGGACATACAAGAGATGAATGACATGATTGACTCTGTGAATGATAGGTTCACCCCTTGCCTCTCAGTGGGGCCATCTCTTACTTCTTGATTGGCTGAGCTCTCCACAATAGTGATCACCCAAGATCAACGCTTAGATACTACTGCACAACAGACCACCCAGGCTTTCAATACGGGTGCCCGCGCTGTTGAGACCCTGACTACCCTTGAAGAGAGTGTTTGTCAGCTATGGGCTAGATAGCCCCCCTCTGAATCTGAGGCATAGTTTTCCTGCGTATAAATGTACTTGATAGCAACAATGGTGGCCCAACTCCCAAAGCACACTTCAAGCCTACCTTTAAGCAATTCTTCAATCCCAAAACCTCGACTATTGCAGCTTTCCTAATTATCTACAAAACTGCCATGAGACAAGCTTCAGACAAAGTTAAGAAAGAACATATTCTGACCTGTCTACATCCAACTTGCCAGGAGGTGGTGGTGCCTGAGCTGCCCTCCATTGAGACGTGGGAGGATATGAAGCAGCTTCTGATTAACAAGTTTGGTGGTGACCTTAGCCTGGAAGTAAAGAAGGACGCCTTCATGCATATTGCTTTCAAGCCTAAAGAGACGCTAGCTGAGTTTGCAGACAGATTCTACATGGAAGGACAGCAACTGATAACAAGCAGACAGTTGACAGCCTATGAAGCTTACATGGCTTGCGCTCAAGCCCTCAAAGTTAACCAGCTTCTGTGTATTCACTTCAAAGACCATAAAGCTATGCTTTCCTCTATGAAGAGCATAAAGACGCTGTTGCAGGACATGCACCTTACCAATTCTGGAGGGCAACCGCCAGAATTAAATCATTCTGCAAGTCAACTCACTGAATGTCAACAATTTGTTGACATTCAGTAAGTTGACATTATTTTAGTATTTATCCGCCAGAATTGGGCATTTCCAAAACTAAGCTAATTTTTCATAGTGAATTATTAAGTCAGAATTGCAAAATTAAAAAGGAACAGACATAATGTTGACACCATTTAAAAAAGGCTTAATTTTAAGCCAAAAAAACTAATATAATTTACTATGAAAATGTAAGTTTCTTTGTACTTTTACATTAAGGTCAACTACAGTAAGTAATATCTGGATGTCAACCCCAAATAAGAATTCATGAGTTTCTTAATAAATTATACAATATTCTAAAAATAACTATTTTTTATATTTTATACTACTGTTTTTATTAAATAAATAATAAGATAAGCATTGAACAAAGACATATGCCAACTTTCAGCGCATTCTTTGTATTATTTAGATGTTTACTGTTATTTTAAACTCACTGGATAAACTATAGCTTATTTCTGGAAGTCCACTTAATCCAAAACGCATATGTTAAAACTAGAAATTATATATGTAATTATAATGTTGACTTTGTGTCAAATTGACACGTTGCCTAAATTGCAACAACGGGGTTGGCTAAGCAAACAAAGTAACATAATTTAAGCAAGATTTAATAGGAGAGTTACTATAAAAGAACGCTGACTGCCTGAATGTTGACACTTTCACTTGTTTATTAGTAAAACACTGCCGCTTAACAAAAAGCACACATACAATGGTATGTTAATTCAGGCCAAGGTACCCAGGGCTGTACTTTAGACTTCCCTCTACAATCCCTATTATTTAGTTTTCATAAGTTAAATGTGCAAATCTTTAAATTTTTTAAATTTAAAAATAATCAATTTTGACCTTAAAAACCAACTCCAGAAAATATTAACCAAGCTTTATAAGTGATTTACATAGTGTTTTTCTACTTTAATGCTGACTGTCAGTATGTTGACGTCAAAATTAAAGTGTTTTTATGCTGAAAAAATAAATTAAATATTTTTGACTATTGTGACTAACAGAATGTCAACTTTTTATTTAAACATGGTTTTTTCTATTCTTTACTAATAAACTAAATCTAAAATTACTTTCCATACTTCTATAAACTATTTAATTCATAATAAAAAATAAAACAAGTGATTATTATTTGATTTTATTCATGTTTCACATGATTATTCTTACTTTATGAACTATGCTCTAATTATTGTAGGACAAATCTTCCAAGAAGCCAAAAAAGAGCCCCAAGTCAACCAAGAAAGTACCCAAAGCCTCTGGAAAGGCCCGAAATCCCTACCCCAACAAAAAACCAGCCAAAGAGCCCTCAAAAAACAGAAGACAAAGGAGAAGACGCCAGACCCTGAAAGAAAAGAGCCCTCCCCTGCCCCCTCCTCTTCTCCAAGCTGGTACCAATCAGAAGGAGATGAGTTTTCACTAAACAAGCAAGGAAGAAAGAAGATACCCAAGAGTCCAGAACCCCAGTCAAGCCTAGATGAATCAAGCTCAAAGGAATCAAGCTCATCCTAGTCCAAGAAGTGCAAGAATCCAACTCCAGATAATTCCCCTCCACCACCCAACAAATCTGCATCTCCATCCTCTTCATCAATTTTCAATAAAGAAGATCCTGATGATTACCTGTCTGACTATCATCAAGCACCAATTGGCCCATGAGATCCCCTAAAGGTTCACAATATATGTAATGCCAAAGGAGAGTTTAAGCTCCCAAAGAAGTTCCCTTGGGTTTCCCCTCTAATGTCTGTCAAAGGAGGTGCAAGTTTAGTCTGTGATGGCTATGTTTTCAATTTCAACAATAAGAAGAGAGTAGGAAGAAGCAAGCATTATGTATGTGAATATAGAAGCTGCGCTGCCAGGATCAATACAGAAGGATGGGATAAAGTCACTAGTGAAAAAGGAGAGCAAACATGCAATGCTCCAATAAATCTTATTGAAAAGCTTCTAAAGTGGTACCTCTACCAGATGGTCCCAGTCTCCAAAGATGTCAAGGCTTCTGATCTGGCAGTTAAGGCCACCATACACCTAAGTAATGAGAACCTGAAGCTCATCCCTGACTGCGATCATTTAGTGAAGTACATATGTGACAAACGCCGTGATCTATTCCCCCATAAGAAATCTGCCATGGTCCAAGGAGAGTTAGTATTGACAGAGGAGTTAAAGATGTTCAATGGTGATGAGGTATTCCTTTTACACAATGATGGGCCTACAGCAGAGGCAAGAATTATATGCTATGCTACACAACAGAACCTGGAGCAGTTGAGGGATTAAGAGACCTGGTTATGTGACAGTACCTTTGCAGTATGCCCCCGCCTTTTTTACCAACTATGGGTTGTACATTCCCTTATTGAAGGCAAGGTGTTCCCATTTTCCTACTTTCTGCTTCCTGGGGCAACAGAAGAGATCTACACAAAGGCCTTTAAAATCCTTCAGAAGGGCATCAAATCCCTACCCAGTAATAGAAAGAGTCCCCCTGGCCATAACACTAGAACCAATCCAGATGATGATGAAAAGGATGAAGCCACCCTTGCTGCAGAAAAAGAAGCTCAAGATAAAGCACTTGGACCCTCAACTATAATCATGGACTATGAAACTTCCCAGTATAAAGCTTTTGTAAATACCTTTGATGGAGAGATCCAGGGGTGTTTTTTCCATTATTGATAGGCTGTCAACAGGCAACTAAAGGGTCTACCTGAGTTCAGCAAACTCCACCTTCTAGATACATCAGGAAAGTGCAAGTTCTTAATTCAGCATTTTGTAGCACTAGCCTTTGTAAAGCCAGAGCATGCTGGACAAGCCTTTGAGCTCCTATGCCAGGATCCATATGCCAAGAAACATGATGTTGCCTTCTACCCTTTCATTGAATATTATGAACCACAGTGGATTGGATGTAAGGTCACTAAGCGCCGGAGCAAGCCCAGAGCAAAAGCCAACTGGAACTGCTACCAGCCAGTTCTTAAGGATGAGATGAAAACAACTTCATCTTTGGAGGGCTGGCATAAGCATATCAAGTCCTCCTTTGAAATCAAGCCCAGATACAACACCTTCTATGAGCACCTCAAAGTCCAACAGGGGAAGACTGTTACATCCATCAGATATATTGAGAACTGCCCATCCAAGAAGAAGAGAACCACTAAAGAGAAACAGTATCAAGAGAAGGTCAAGGACGTTGTCAAGGCCAAGTATAAGCTTTCAGAGATTGGGGAATACATTAAGAAGATTGCCACAGTTCTTAATGGCAACCAGGTGATCACAGTCTAGCTTTCAATTAAATTTATTGAGTATTGCCTAATTTTTTATATAGTTCTTATATATTAAGTATAATGTTTTTAAATAAATAGTTATTCTAATTAACTCATTAATAATTTATGATACTGTTTTTGTAAAATCATTGATTTTTTATTGATAGTTTGATGCTTTAGACTGTATTACATGGCCTATATTGGTATTTTACTAGTAAATTATATGTTTTTTGTAGTTTTCAATACGTAAAAACTTTATATTACTGTTTCTGATTATTATATTTTCCTATAATACGTGAAACTTTATGTAGTATTTTTTGTGTATTGAATTTTTTTTGTTTTTATAAGTGGGAAAAAATTTATTATAGTAAAGATAGCTAATTTCATAGTAAAATAAAATAAAAGTGTATTTTTATGAATTTTTTCAATTGTCATGTTTAATTTTTTATGAACTTTTTAAAATTTATGTTGTCACATTACCCTAAAAAATATCTTGAAGCTTAATTTTTATTGAGTAAAATGTTCAGGAAACAGGTTTCTGCTTATTAAAAAAGTGTTGGCATTTAGTAGTCTGCATGAGTTAAAACTTAATTATGACTTTTCAATGCTGTTGACATTAAATTATTTTTAATTCTGATTATTGACATATATTAGGACAACTTGCAGAATGAGTTAATTCTGGCAGTTGCCTTCTGGAGCAGTTGTTAGGGAAAGTTGAGCTGCTTCTAACTCTGGTTTGTCTTCCCGTGGTCCTTGCATTATTACCATGAACTCGCAAAATCCTCCTTGGCGCCAAGGTTGCCACAACTGTGGACAGATAGGTCATCATTCTCAAGTCTGCACCAACCCACGGGTTGAAGGAGCTGATCTGAAAGAGCAGGCGGGAAAAGAGCAGTCAACCTAGAGGCAGAGACACTCTTGGTTGAAAATTCTTCCCAGTCTCTTCCAATCCCTCCCTCTATACCTGACGCTGAGCCTGCTGATAATGAGGCTCCTCCTATCCTCCTCTTGTTTCACAATATCTCTGATAACTCTGACCTGGATAACTCTGATACTGACAACGCCAATGCATATGGGTACTCTGTTCTGGCTGTTCCTGAAACCATTACAGTCCCCTATAAATTACGCTCAGGAAAGACTACAACTACCGCTAAACCTTTGCCTGAAGACAAAGGAATTGTCTCTCGCCCTTATCTCACTCAGGCTAAGAGGTCCCCGTGCTAGTGGAGTTTTCAGAAGAAGCTGCCAAGGTTGCTGACGCTGTCTTCAAGAATGTATCTGTTTTTCTCCCTCTCCAAGCTGTTTATAAGGAGTTCCCAGGATTAAGATGCATGATTGAGAAGTGGGATAAGGAACTAGAAGAGGCTCAAGATATCTTGGCTGTCCTTCCTCCCTTTGGTTGCACTACCACTTGAGTAGAGATATCCATTCAAAAATTGAAGATCAAGGCCGTTCTAGACACTGGCTTGCCAGTCAACGTTGTCTCCTCCAAGCTTGTGAAGAAACTCAAACTTGCTCCTGACCTTAATTATCACCAGACGTAGGGCACAGCTGGACTGTCTATGACCCGCGCCATAGGGGCTTACTCTGCTCTACCCATGCGGTTTGGCAAGCTTCTCCTAGCTGCGCCAGCAGTTGTCTTGGAAAACAAGAGTTATGATCTCTAAGTTGTCACCCAGTTCCTTAGGGAATATAATGGGATAATCAACTTAAAAGATGGTTACCTCTCTGTTCTGGGATACAAAGTCCCTCTGATTTTTGAAGAGCTGGTTAAAGTTCCCGGGAAATGGCTCAAGACATTTGCCTTGGAATATCCCACTGGGGTTTTCAATCTCAAATATTGCACCCACTCTTCAAACATGAAATTTCCACCCATGGCATGTCCTGCGTCTGAAGGGATCCCTCTCCTAGCCACGTCTTCTGTCATCATCCCACCTGGCTCCCAGGCCATCCTAGACTCCCAGATATCATATAAACTACCTGAACAAACCTTCTTGGAGTTGTACTCTCCCCCCTTGTTAGGACGCAATGAACCCTATCTCTGTCCTGGGATCCTAGATGTTTCCCATAAGGACCCAGTTCAATTGTTGGTAGCCAACCTGACTGCTTTCCCCATGACTGTGTCTAGGGGGCAGGTTATTGGATTTGGCAAGTTGTTGAGTGCTCCTGATGTCCTGTCTCTTCATCCCTTTGGCACATTCCAAGATTTTAACCTACCTGAGGATGAACTCCAAGTCCTATCTTTGTTCACTGAGCAAGACTTTCTGCAGCTGTCCCCAGTTCAACAGAAAGAGGTGCTAGACTTACTAGACCAATTTACTGACATCTTTGCTAAGGACAGTACCAATTATGGGTTAGCCAAAGGCATTATTCATCAGATTGACACTGGTGACGCTCCTCTCTTCCGCGCTAAACCATATCACTGCAGCCGTGTAGAGGACGCCCAGGTATCTAAAGAGCTCAAACAACTGTTGGACGCTGGGCTACTGGCACCTTCCCAAAGTCCTTGGGCATCCCTGCTACTCATCTTAAAGAAGAAGGATGGGGGTCATTGTATTGTGATGGACTATTGCCAATTGAACTCTTTGATCAAGAAGGACTTGTATCCCTTGCCGGGTATTGATGATGCTCTCTGATGTCTTGGAGGCTCTAAGTTTTTCTCTGCAATGGATCTGGAATCTGGATACTGGCAAGTTGACCTATTGCCCAAGGATTGCCAAAAAGCCGCGCTCATTACCTCTGAAAGGCTTTTTGAGTCTAATTGCATGCCGCAGGGACTCTGCAACGCCCTGGCCACCTTCCAAAGGGCCATGGACTCCATCCTCTGTGACTTGAAGTTGTTGTGCATCCTAGTATATTTGGATGATATAACGGTTTTCAGTGCTACCTTCACCAATCACCTGGCTCATCTCAAAGAGGTGTTCATAAAGATTTGAGAAGCTGGCCTTAAGTTAAAACCTTCCAAGTGCACCTTCTTCAAAGAATGTCTTGAATTCTTGGGCCATGAAGTAACCCAGACCAGGATTCTCCCAATGACTAAGAAGGTTGAAGTCATCAACAAAATGCTTCCGCCCATCAACCTGCGAGAGATACAAGTCTTTCTAGGGATGATGGGCTACTATATACAGTATATCCCAGACTTTGCCAATACTAGTGAACCTCTAGTCCAGCTGTTACATAATGTCCCTTTTGAATGGACCACCAGTCAGCAGCAAGCCTTTGAGACCCTTAAGCAAAAACTCAAAGAGGCGCCAATCCTAGTGTATCCTGACTATGATAAGGAGTTCATCCTGTACACCAACGCTAGCAATCTTGCTATTGGAGCTATTCTGGCCCAACTAGGCAATGAGGGAGTAGACCATCCTGTGGCTTACACTTCCTGTGTGCTAAAAAAACATAAGAAGAACTATAGTGTCACAGAGAAGGAGTGTCTCACTGTGTTGCATGCAGTCAAGCAGTTTTGTCACTATGTATATGGTACCCACTTCACAGTTGTCACTGACCACGCTTTGCTTAAGTGGTTACAACAGCTTAAGGAGCCTGAAGGGCGCCTAGCTAAATGGGCTCTACGTCTGCAAGAATACAACTTCACTGTGCTCCATTGCCCTGGAATTCAACACCAGAACGCTGATGGGCTCTCCAGAATGCCCATTCTTGCCTTGCATCCTGTAGAGGCTGATTGGTTATAAAAACTAATTGGGTATCCTTCTTTTTTGGAAAGTGAGACAGAAGAGGTACAACTGGCCTTGTCCAAGCTATCCAAAGATACCCTCATACGCAACAATCAGCTCTTCAAGAATGTGCGGGACCAGTATCTGCCTTATGTATGACACAGTCTTTGCCTCTCGTTGGTGTTGCAAGCTCATAAAGAGACTGGGCATGGAGGCATTGCCAAGACCTTTGACTGGCTTCAAAAGAATTACTTCTGGGAGAACCTTTTCCTGCTGACCCCAGACGTCATAGCTAGCTGCCACAACTGCAGAGGCCTTGAGCTGCTGCCCATGAGTTCAAATTAGTTCCCCCGCAACATGCCTTTCACACTGTCAGCATTGACGCAGTAGGTCCTCTCCCCCGCTCACGTTCTGGGTATTGCTTTATTCTGATTGCTGTTGATCACTTCAGCAAGTGGGTATAGGCTCACCCTAAAAAAGACATCACAGCTAAGACAACTGCTGCCTTCCTGTTACAAGATGTTTTCTACTGCCATGGCTGTCCTCAAGTGTTGCTCTCAGATAATGGGACTAGCTTTAGTGCCAAGCTGGTAACCTCTGTTGTCAAAGCTTTGGGATCACACCAGTCCTTCTCTGCCCCCTACAATCCTTCTACCAATGGGGCAGTTGAGCGTGCAAATTCAACACTGGTCTCTATCATGAGGAAGCTCACCTACTCTGATGCTGCCAACTGGGACCTATACTTACCTGCTGCTCTCTTTGCATACCACCTTAGCAAACATTGTGTCACTGGATACTCCCCTTTTGCTATGCTGTATGGGTGAGAGGCTACTACCCCCATTGCTCTTGGGGGTCCCCTGCTTACCTCTGATAAGGCCATGAATCCTGATTACCACATCAAGGATCTAGTCAACCACATAATTGATATACAGGCCACTGCCTACACTTCTGCATACAAGACTAAGATGCTTGAGCTTTCTCCCAATAATTCTGGACGCTGTAAAGTCACTTCCCCCTTTAGCCTTGGATAGGAAAATCTTTCTGCGCCGCACAAAAAAATCTGCTCAGAAGCCAGCTGAGCCCCTCAATTCCCTTGAAGATTTAGCCCACACAATTGATGAGAGATTTGTGCTGGAATACCCTTCTCAAGTGGTAAATAATGACGCTTTGGACTCTTTCCCCACTTAGGAGGAATCCCTAATTAATTTGGATTACCTTCTGGCTTGGGCTCAACCACATTTGAAATTAATTAAGTCCAAACATCCAGGTCGCGCTACTGCTAAACCATTAAATTCCAATCCAACTGGATTGAATGCTGATTTAAATCATTCCAGTATGGCCAGCCAATCAGAGTTGAAGCCAGAAATTATTGCAAAACCCTCCAACTCAATGGATAAGCCCTCACAAAATTTCTCCTCTGGACAATCAGACCCATTTCCTGGGTCAGGTGACCTTTCAAATTTGAAGTCTGTCCCTTAAAGCAAGACAGGGGACTTTTGGTCCACTGCTTGCTCATTCTTTTCAAATTAAAGTTTTAAGCTTTCTCTATCAGAATTTTAGTTTATTTTGGGTCTCCTATCTGGCCCTACAATTATCTAAGATTTTTAGTAAAAGTTTCTTCTTGCCTTACCTTCCCCTTGCCTCCTGGGCCCTTTTTCTTCTTCCTGAAGTACTTGCCTGTGTCATCAACATTAAAGTTGAAGCTTTCCTCTTCCGCTTTGAAGGAAGAAACTCAATTTTAAAGATTAGTATTGAATTCATTATATTTAGCTACTATAAGTTCAATTTTGTGCTCAATTTGCTTTTGCTTGCGCCTGAGCTTTATTTACACTTTGATAAGTCTTCATATACACTTTCAAAATTGTTTAAACCGCGGTTGCCATTCTCTATTCCCCACTGATTTTACAGAGTCCTTCTGGTTGCTCCTGAGTCTTCAGTTTTTAATTTAAGGGTTAAAGACAACAAAATTATCTGCATTTTCTGGGCTCCTCTTCCAGATCCCAAACATGTTAGTCCCTCTGGCCAAGTTTGTGGCTTTCACCTTGGTACCAGCTCTGTTGATGATTTGGTCTACCTCTCCAGATCTTTGGGGACGTATTGCTGATTCTTTCCTCTGAGTTGGTGCAAATCCTGACCAGCTCTTGAATATGTTTGAAGATATCCCTGCATGCGCTCAGGGTATATACACCACTAGTGAGAATGTGGTGAGAAGCCTGATCTGCGATGACCTTGACCTCTCTACTGCCAAAACAGTCCCTGCCACACCCCTCAGTCTGGTCCACCCCACGCCCCTTCCCTCCTAGGACCCGCCTGTCCTGGTTTCAGAGGGAGGTGTGGGCACCCCAGAGCTCACTCCTAAGTGTGCATCCTGGTTGCTCAGCGGAATGATCTTAATGGGTTTGGATTCTTACTTTCCCCGGGTGTCTGCTGCGTCCTCCCTATGGACGCCCCTTTGAGCGGCCATGCCAGTTCTATACTGAATGGCGTCCTGGTGGATCCTCCCTCCAGGATGGGAACCAAACTTAGTTAGTTTAGCCCCCTCTCTCACAGATGCCCCCACTGCCTGAATTTGACATTGGTGACCATGTACTTTACTACCAACACAGAGTAGGTGGGCGCGCGCATAAGTTGGACTCTCTGTGGATTGGCCCTTTAGAAGTGACCTTTAAACAAGGGTCCAACTACACTGTAAAGCTCCTCTCCAGTGGCTGTCCTTTTTCTTGAGTGCATGGAAAGTTCCTTTGAAAATACCACCCCCCTAAGGCCAATCTAGGGGAGGGCAATGTCGTGAATACCGCTATTCACCATGTTTCAATTTTGCCTTTGGTGGGACATTTCAAAGACAAATCTCTTACTTTTTCTTTTTCCTCTCAAAATGAGTTGATGACTGAATCAGGAAGTACAATTGTTTGGTTTCTTGATCCTGCGCAACTCACTTGCCCCACTCATGCTGGTGGTGAGTGATCCTATTGTCCTGGTAGTGTTTTGTGGTATTCCTAACCACTATATATTCCATTTTATATTCACCAATAAAATCTAAGTTCTATTCACATTTTTGTCCTTGTGTCTTCTGTACTTCCGCGCCTCTCTCTAGCCACAACTAGTAGAGATTATTCTTCCAGGGCCACAAGGTAAACACATAGCCTTCCCTGACATCTAACCAAGACTTAGTACAAATCCAATCCTAAGGTTAGGATTTCCCGTTGTGCATCTGTGCCGCGCCTCAGAACACAACACCCCACGCCTAATTTTCCCTTCTTTGACCTGCTGGTCAACAAATCCTGACCTCCTTTGAGGTCAGGTAACAGCTTACAGATACCACCATTGGTGGTATCTGTAAGCTGTCTAAATATTGTATTCAAGGAGGCCACCTCATCAAGATGTACCCAAAGGCTTTAAGTAACAATTGTCCCCACCAAACTACCTTAGTAGTTTGATATTTCACTCTCAATAAATATCTTGCCTCGATGACTCACTTATTTCAATGTTTTCCAATCAGATTTGTAATAACCAGACTGCTAGATTCTGCTTTCTCACCTCTGCAATTTCCTGGTAATCTTCCACCCCCTGCTGAAATGATTCCTGAACCCCACAAAATTGAATGTGAGCCTATCTATGCTGCTGATTCCTTGACAATGAGCCAAATTAAGGTCTTCCTGATGTACCTGTGCATAATCTTCTGCTGCACCTTTCCTTATTCACTCTTCAAGGGTTATCATTTACAAGTAAACACACATCGTCTCCTCCTAATTGGTAATGTCATCCTAATTTGGGTGTACATTCCCCATTTGATTGATTATGACAAGCTCTCTCTCTACTTTACCCTGACAGCTTTGACCCAGGACACACCTTGGTGACCTCCTAGGAGTAGGAGCGCCACAGTAACTTTTGTGTGGTTGCTATTCAGTGGTTCAGCATCCTTGGTAAGCTGGTTCTGCATTGAGGGTATGTATTTGAGCATAGTTTGGGATCTGGGGTACATGCTTGTGAGGTTGATGGTTTCTGCTGTCCATTTAAGTACTGGTGGCTTTGAGTGTGGCTACGGATAGGTTTGGTATGGTATGATAAAAATATGCATTGTTGCAACATCTTTGATTACTCCCTCTTGGAGAATTGACACCCCAAGAAAATCACCAAGTGGCTCACCAAGTGGTTCACCGCCCAGTCAATAAACTGGTGGCACCATTATCAGTTAACCATATATGACGGGAATCACTCAATCCAGGTCCTAAATGGAACACAAGTTGATTAAGCCTTGTGACTCAAGAGGAACATTACTCAGATAAGCCCCATGATCTCCATGACATACATGGATGACATGTGGCTTGTCATGATACTATATAATATTCTATATTCTTATCCAATAAAGTATCATTTTCTTCTTAAATCTTCCCCTTTATTTCGTTTATTATACTTCCCAGAAGTTTAAACACGACAGCATGTATATTTATTGTCGGGTATTGCTTAAATAAAGCTTGTACCGCTCATGTTAAATCTCATGTGCGACTTTGGTCTGGTCTAGGCCAGTTTTGATCTATCCTATTATGCAGCTCTGGAAAGTTGAACACGGCGGTGGGATGTTTTGTTTGCTGTACCAGGGGGTTGTTTGGTTATGGATAGGTTAGTTGTCTGGGATTTGCTAGGTGATTGATTTCGGCCATGCTGTTTATAGCTGGTAAACCATCCCGTTGCTGTTCTGTATAGGTTGGGTTTACTCCTCACAGCGGTAAGGACTACTGTACCCAATGGCCACAGCCTTTGTAGCGCCAGAAGGTTTCTTGGAGAACTACATGATTAAAATAAACTATATTTTTATTAAAGTTTAGCAGAGCGGCAGTAAAAGGACCACAGCCTTTGTAACCCCAGATATGGTGTATATGGACCGGTTATTATTGCTAGATTTTAATATCTTGCTTCCGCCTCTAGAAATCGACCTTGCCGCCACTTTGACCAATCATAACAGAATAAACGGCAGGTCCGTCGTATCCGTGCTTTAGTCGTCTTTGAACATTAATAAAATTTTGTTCCCGTAAAAAAAGTATCCGTGCTTTAGACTTTCCGGCCGCCTTCACTATTAAAGGATGGTTGCTTGAGGGGGGATAACCTGGGCACATCGGGGTTATACCGTCTGGTGGATGTTTGATTTTTAATGATGGCAACAATAGCACTATTATTGGGCCCTTCTGGCCTAGCCTTTGATATCTCGGCAATGAGGCTGATACCCTAAGTGTAGCTGGGGAGTGGATTTCAATTTAAACTTGGTGCAGTGCTGGGTTGGGAAACCAAATTCCCATTTTAAAAAAGGTTAGCCGTCCTTCCTCGTGCTTGGAAGATCGAGCCAACCTTTATTTGCAGTCGCCTTTCCAGCTTCCAATGCCAGTTGAAGCCCATAGCTATCGTTTCTAATAACAAGTTGGTTTAGGCTTTTTTACAGAGATGCATGGTGTTTGGGTGGCACTTGAGACTTTCTTTCCCTGAGGGAGGCAGTGTGGCGTAGGCAAGTTCTAATAATCAATGTCTGGCATAGGTTGAGTTAAACAATCCCATTAAATTAGCTTCCATTAGGGTGTTCTTGGGGGACTGTGATCTGGGCACAAGTTGGCTACTGAGAAGGGCATGAGCAGCAGGTATAAACATGGCTTAACTCGGATCTATTTGCCGCATGTATACTTCCAGGTGAAACTATACTTCTTGCTAGAACTACCACTGTTCCTGGGTTGGTGTTAGCCTAATGATGCTATCAGTGCCACTTGAATAGTTGCTAATGGAAGGGTTATTTGGGGAATGCTCACTCTACACATTTAAATAAATAAAAATATTTCGCTTTCAGAGTGGATGTTAAAAAGGTCGGTCTGACTCCGGATATGGAAGAACCATGGCTTTGGGGGTGAGCTTTGATTGGCTGGCTTAGATGGTGTGGGCCTGGTTCTTAGTGGGCGAGACAGTTCTAGGCTTAGATGGTTGAATCATGATGTGGTGTGCCTAAGTTGGAGTGATCTACCACAATAGTTCTAAATAGAAGTGGCTTTGCAGTCAGCAAGTTGTAGCAGCTGGGCATGGCGATCAGATCGCGGCGGTTTGAACAGGCGTGGTTATTGATTGACAAGGATGTTTACGGTTAAACTTGCGGGCCGAAGACCGTTAATGACCTATTCAATTCAATGGCATAATGAAGTCACTGGTGAAGCTTTTGTGCAGGGAAAAGATACTTGGAACCGATTTGCTAGGAGAAGTCAGTATAGAATCAAATATACGCGCTCTTCTGTAAACAGGCTCTCTAATGGCCTGGGTAATCTAGTTCAACCCAGCAATTCTAGCCGTGATCAAGCGTCTATATAAATATAATTGTTGGGGAGTCAGGGATGACGCCGCAAATCCAGACCCTGGACTGTGTAGAGAGATTTAAGGCATACAATTATTGATTTTAATTTTTCCATAAACT
The DNA here is from genome assembly GCA_014839935.2 of Entomophthora muscae. Taxonomy (NCBI): domain Eukaryota; kingdom Fungi; phylum Entomophthoromycota; class Entomophthoromycetes; order Entomophthorales; family Entomophthoraceae; genus Entomophthora; species Entomophthora muscae. The sequence continues at coordinate 265,070 of QTSX02006473.1, read as the reverse complement.
GTATATAAATTTATAATCTAAATTCTCTATAAATTCTTAACGCAACTGATCACGGATTAGTTATGCTTGGATGTTCTGACATAGAATAAGTCATTGGGGCCAGCAGGCGGATGTAGAATTTAACTGGCTGTGGAGTTCTTTCAGAAGACAAGGATTTAACTAAATCCAATATATTTTGTTTCACAATAATTGCTTCAATATATTTGTTAGTTGCTTTTTCGTGTACTTGGTTGAAATATTAATCAATGACTAATTATGGGGATTGCGCTACCGAGTGATGATTGGTCCATCCTGTGCGGGATTCAACTATGACTGGGCGAAGCTGTGATCTGATTGGCCAATAAGATAGGTATTCCAATTGGAAAATGTCAACCAAGCAATCCACACGAGTTGGAGATTTCGAGGAGTCGATTTGGTTGCATTCTAAAAAAGGAGTGCTGGTTGAGCAAGCAACCCCCAGGAAGCCCCTGAACCAACAGCTTATTCCCCACCAACTATACTGAACGCTTGCTTCATAAAGCCAGCCTTGGCCTGCCATATCCACCATGGATGACCAACTCAAACCCCGCACTGAGGATCACATTTCTCTTTTCACTCGTCTCCGCGTTCAAACGAAGGGTAGTGAGGTATTTCATGTGACTGCTCGCAAGACCTCAACTATCTCAGAGCTCCTGAGTTTAATTGAAGTCGAGCACGCCTTTCAAACCAGTATAGACTCAATCACCAGTGGAGTAAAGTCTATGCTGACTGAAGACCGCCAGCACTCGACCAGCTCTCCTTTAGAATGTGTAGGCCTCTTACACGATGGCTGTGAGTTGCGCCTGGATGATCTAGTCGGTGAAGTCCTTTCTATGGATGCTCTCGTCGAGGTAGTTTCAGAGCCTCCCATCCCCGAGCTTCGACATCTTCTTTACAATCAAGCCTTTGTATCAAGTTTCTTGCCGTTTTGCCAGAACGCGAATGCTCTCCCTCCCGTCTTGTTCTGGCTGGAGGTTGAAATGATCAAAGGTGATCACAACAGCGTGATGAAAGAGTATATTGAAAGTACGTTTATTTCAAATGATGCACCGTTGCGACTTCAGCTATCTGGATCTCTGAAAGAGAGACAGAGCCAGATCTATCGTACCGTTATTCACCAGCTGATGTTGCGGTTCATCGACTCTACCGATTTCGACTCGTATTGCGAGGAACGCTTGAGGGGAAGCGACCTTGTGTCTACGGCAGAATGCTTCCGTAGGAACCATGATTTAGTTACTGGAAAGCTCAATGGCATCTCTACTCCTCTTCTTTTAGATGTCATTAGTACCCAGTTCCTTCCATCAAAAACTATAACCCCTCCCCTGTCCATCTCTGATACTACCATATCCTCTAACCCCCGTGGTAGCTTGCCTCCCCAATCGACACCTGTTGAGCGTAAGTTGCTTGTCAAGCGTATCCGTAAACTTAAAGTTTTACTTGGCGAGAATGTCACCAGTGAACATATCCTATACACATCTTCTGCTGAAGCTTCCAGCTCAGCGTCTGACGATGAGGAGTGGCCCTCCTCACCAACCCCTTTACGCCAGTTTAAGAAGCTATGTAATGTTTTGGGTGGTCCCGATGGGCTGTACTCGCTTAGCGGGGAGGCCCCGATGCAGCATATAGTGCCGCGGCTGGGCCGGCGCCGTTCCAATACTACCATCCCTACCCATACTTTTAAAACCAAAGCGCAAGTGATCCGCTCGATGGATAAGCTCCAGGATATTCTGGGGGAGCGTCCTCCCCAATGCTTCACCGTTCCGCTCCTGATCAGCCCACCTACACCTTGCAACACGCCAGCCCACCAAAAGCGTTTACTAAAGCTCCGAAAAATCCTAGGCCAGAATGTGAAGTTCCCCTCCCCACCCACACTTAACAAATCCGTTTCTGCCATCGATCTCACCAAGCTATCCTAGATCCCCTCTATTAGGTGTATAACCTGAATCACCCCGAAAGTAAAATCCACCCCTAGAGAAGTGCAGTTGCGTTTAATTCTTAATGAAAATGTTTTTATAATCGTTTGAAATTTAGACCACTCTTTGTAAACCTCAACAGCTTTTGAAGCACTCTTATAACGAAAAAAAATTCTGAATGGCGCTTGCAAACAATGATCCCAAATGCACTTCAAAACAAAGATTTAGTATTCACAAGGATGCTTCTCGCACAGTTTTCTTGATATCTCCTTCAATAATAACGTGCATGCGATCATGGCGCTAAAAAGAATACTCAGTGTAAACCAGCACCAGAACCGACATATTAACTCAATTAAGATATTGCTTGATTTTAACTGATTCGTAGACTCGCTTAGGAAATAAATAAAAATAAGTTGTGCATCCAAGACTATTTCGTAAAAAGAGCAGTCGCAACAAGCCCAACATATATCTCTGTGGGTTAGCAAAGCATGGATTGAACTTTAAACGGCATAATCTGCTAAATTATATCCCAGGCTTTATGAATCTTAGCAAGCCCTGAAGATCAGTTGACTTACGGCCAATCAATAAAAACATCCCAACCTACTTTCCAAACAAGTGTTTAAGGTATACTAGCTTTATTTATAGGGTACCGATAGCCCCAGCTATAGAGAATGGGAACCTAATATGTACCTCTTCTGACAATCCGTAGCTGCATTTAACTTTAAAGTCTACTGCACTAAATATCCTATAAATTTAATCACGTGACTATATTAGCTGGCTACGATAGACCGTCACCTAATTCATACATATCCAGGCTTCCTTAACGCAGTTCAGCTAGATGGAACAAACGATAGGCCAAGTATCCCAGCACAAAAAAATCCTCACTGAGCAACTCAACGATAAAGTCAGCAAAATCAAACGAAAATCGGGTGACGTCTGATAAGAGCACTTGGCCCCATCTCAAAGATCGACTGCAACCCCTTCCCGAAACGATCGAAGCTATCCAATATGTCTTCGGGGGGTTGGTTGCAGCAAAGTGGATCTTTATTTGAAAGGTAACCAATGGATATGTGAGCTGCAGGGATGAAACGGGAGTCCACACGATCACCCTGCAAAATCGGAGCGAATTAGTGCAAGCTAGAGGGGTTTCCAGGCTCCCTAAGCCGCAATCCTTTCTACCGCCGCCATTTGCCTTTAATAAAAAGGACCATTCTAAAAATAGATGGGTAGCAGATACGGCTTGAGTGAAACAATCCATCAGACCTGGGATTTAACTTGCATAAGGGAAACTTCGAAATGGTTTCCCACACCGAATTGATTTGGCGGAATAAACGATATGCCCCTAGCAAATAAACCGCCTCGGTCCATCCCAAGCAGCAGTATCATCCCCATACAAAATCCAAGAGGAACTAAACATCCGCTTCAAAATATCAATCTTTTGATCAAACAAATCCCTACAATCTTAACCAACCTATCCAACCAGAAACCCACCAAACAAACCCCAGAAATAAACTCTCCCAATGCAACCAATCCCCATCCTACTCGCTGCATCCATAAACGTACAAACAATGTCCAGTAGACAACCAGAGCCAGCCAACAAACCATGGCTGCAGGTACCCACCTGCCTGATTTGCCCCAATATACGCAGGTAACAGCTGATACCCGCCAAAGCCAGAAACAACCCCAAATATCCGATCCCAACTCCATCTAAAACACGTACCCGATCACCGAGCCAGCTCTGTACCATCCTCCCAAGCCAACCGAGCCTGCACCAAAGAGGAGCTGGGCATGTCATACCTGAGAAGTATCCCGTAAAGAATAACGGGGAGCTTGATAAGACCACCACTCTTATTGGATACCGAAGCGGGGCGGTATACAGCTAACCAGTAAGCCCCATCCCACCCATGCCACCATGGATACCTTAAGGCTGTGAGAGATCCAGATCCCCCTTGGAACCCAGATGGTTGATCCGGGTGTAACCTATGCATCTTGTGTTAGGGTACCCTCAACTCAGCATCCATGATATCTCTTGGGAACCTGGTTCCCAGGCACACGGTATCCATGGGCGGTTAAGTCTCATCCAGGAGCCCTGGGTAGTTTCTTGAGGGTATCCATGAGGCATACCCAGCATACACCTAGTTTAGCTTCAGATACCGGTCATGTCAGGGATCCACTCCTGAGGAAGATGGAAAACTAAGTAATGTAATAGAGCAGTGGGATGAAACCCCACCAAGGATGATCTTACAGAAATCTCAACCATCATTGTGTTAACCAAATACCCCCACAATTTATAAGAACCCAAGAAAGGAGCAAAATGAGTCAAGCCATAGTATACTGCAACATAAGCCAGCACATACCAAGGCGCTCCAGGACAGATCACAGGGGGAGGCAAAGGAGGAGGTGTTGCCTTATCCCAAGTAGGCAGAATCTGATGCTTGGTGTAAAGGTAGTCCCCATCTGAAGCCTTGGTGGTGTCCTTGACCCGGATATTGGAGTCAAACTGGCAACATTCAGCAACAGGAAACCAGAAGGAGAGGCAGAAGAGAAGCAGAAGGAATTTCTGCTTCCGATGCATCTTAATTCAATTTGAGTTTAGAAACAGCTGATTTAGCAAGTAAAGAATATAGGAATTGTTGGGTATATACTTCTGGGAAGTATAATAAACAAGATAAGGGGAGATTTAAGAAGAGAATGATACTTTATTGGGTACGGATATAGGATAATATATAGTATCATAGAAAGCCACCTACTGTCCATGTACGCCATGGAAGGCATGGGACTTATCCGTCACAGATGTCAAACTCCTGTTGACTATGCTCATAGGAAAACCTCAACTACAGGATTTGAGCCCCAATACCCTGCAGGCCGTCAGCCCGCAGGGCCAGCCGCAGGGCCAGCCACAGTTTTTTGGGCTCGAACCAGAGCAGGATTTGACTCCAGAAAATCCTTTGAAGCTTGATAAATCTAATTCACCTACATCAACACCTCCCACACTAAAGGTTCCTGTTAACTCAACCAATCAGCAGACAGGTCTAGCCATAGAACCTGAAATAACTTGGGCCACCGCAGAAGGGAAAACAAAGAAATTTCCTATAGAATGAGGGCCGCCCAGAGATGATCAACCCCACAACCCAACAAAGGAATTCGAGTATTCTCAGTTTGAACCAGCCAATGAATTAACTCCTGCGATGGATGCCACCAAGGACTGGAAAAACCTGGTAGACGGTAACACCCGGGCCAAAGGGATTTGTAAAAGTTTCTCCATGGCAGATGGGTAAACTTATACCCAGGGCCGCCAGGAAGTTACCCATTGCCATTCTTGCAATAAAGTGATATGAACCTTTGGTTCAACCAGGTTATTCCATATTTGATATTAGTTCTATTTCATCTACAGTCAACCTCACGCGGTTCCGCACCTCACACCCATCAACCCCAAGAAACCGCGGACCAGCCGCCTGACCTTTATTGTCCGCCAGGAGCTTCCTACGGCCCAGTACATTTCACCGAGTACCCCCCAACCCTGTGTATTTGGAGTTCACCCTAGAGGAAATCCTAATCTACGACCCTGAGGCAAGAACTAGAGAGACTGAGACTGTTTACAGGGAAGGCCACAAAATCACTATACCTCCCCTGCTATTCCGCAGCAAGTACAACCACCTGCCGGCGTATGTAGTTCCAATGCCACCACCTCTCATCCTGCGGCCTGACTGCCTGCAGGGATCTGCTGCAGCCAATGAATCCACTCAGATATTTGGGGTGATGTATACCACTCTCACCGGCCTGATTGATTCAATGGTACCCAGGAGTGGACCCTGGGCCCTCCTGGGCAAATCAGTATCTTATATTGTAAAGTTAGCACCAATCCTGTGGTGGGCCCTCCCTGCAGGACCCGCCAGCCGTCCGCCTGTGAGTTCCCGGAAACCCCCACAGGCGGGATCCTGGCCATTATCTGATTAATGTTCCTCTTAAGCCACAAGGCTTATCCAAGTTGTGTCCCGCTTAGGATCTGAATTGTTTGATCCCTGTAATGGATGGCTGAATGATAGTAGTGCCACCAACAATGATTGGTTGGGGAGCCATTTGGTGACCTGTTTGGTGAACTACTCAGGGGGTTAATTCCCTGAGAGGGAGTAATTGAAGATACTGTGGCATCCCCCCTGGGCCGCTGGAAGGTGGAACCTTGGGAACTTCTTAAGAGTGTCAGGGATACAGGCTTGGTACTGATCTAGTTTGGCGTTGGGAACAGGGAGTCTGGAGCTGCATTGAGCTGTTCTTGCTTTGCACAGGCAGAGGAAGCCGTGGTGCATGGGCTTTAGCTTGGTTCAAGCGCTGATTCCCTTGATGAGGTAGGTATTGTTGGGCTTGATCCCCGTGGCAATGCCTGGCCCATGTAACCCTGGATCTGACTTATGCTGATTGTGATTGACGACCCAGATTTTGTCCCTGGCTTGGAAACTTTCTTGTTGTAGCGGGATTGCCTCTCTCTCAATTCTTTTTTGTTCCATGTCTTCCTGGTCTTTTCTAGCATGCTGCACATTGGGATCACTGTTGTCTGGCACTTTTTGGGCAGAGGTAATTGTGGTCCTGTGGTTGTACTAACAAGGGCAGGCTTTTGCCCATAGACAAGTTCATACAGGCTTTTGCCCATTTTGCAGTTGACTTGTGTTCTGCATATCATGAGTGCTGTTGATAACATATTGACCCAGGCTTTTGGATTGTTAGCATATAACTTACTGAGGGCTTCTACTAGCAAGCCGTTTAGTGTAAGGTCTGAAGGCTTGGGGTAAGTTATTGTAAACTAAGGCCTTTAACCCAAGAATATTTATATTTTTTAAGTATAAAAAAGTAGGCAAGGTTTGCAACAATAACTGCACTAAGGCTCCTAAAAGCTTTTATGTCAGGGATCCAGTCTTGGGCGGCCAGCCTGTTGTTTTCAGGGGTAACTAGGGCCGGGTTTTTTGAGGGCAATGCCCACCACAAGAGGGGAGCTAACTTTAAAAGGTATGAGGCAGACTTCCCCACCCAAGACCACGGGCCGGCAGCCGGGATTATAGTGTCAATCACCACTGTGAGGGTGATGTACACAATCCCAAATAGCTTGCCAGTATGGTCATTTGGGAGGTTGGGTGCAGAAGCAGGCATGGGTTTTGGTGTCACGGGCGGCTCCATGGACAGGTCGTAAGCAGGGAGATAATTGAATTTTCCTCTGAACAACTTGGGTGTTGAAAATATCCACGGGCCTTGTCAGTTGTATCTAATAGCGGATTGTATGTGGGCCAGGGGATCAAGTTCAAGTATCTTTTCCGGGGTGTATACCTTGTATTCAGACTTCAGAGGGTAGTTGGTAAAATGGATGGGTCCAAAGGGTACACCAGGAGGACAGAAAACAGCAGGCAGAGGGGCAGGCAGGCCAGAAGATCTCAAACTGAATTGGTAGAAAGCAAATACAAAATAAGGAAATAGCTGCATGAGCCAAATTAACATAACCTTTATTCAAAAATGGCAATAAGTTTGGAGCATGGGGTCCTTGGGTCTATATAGTACCCCCCCTCCAAACTTAACATTTTCCATTAGGGGTCCATCAAGGCATTGGGAAGGCCAGGGCCAGGGGAACTGGGAGCTTGGGTCTAAAGGCGGCAAAATGGCACTCGGCCCTGGAGTTCTTCCATTGGTCAAGAATCTCAATTTGGCTTTTTGATTATCTTGCTCTGGTGTTGAGGTCATGGGACCGGGCTGCGGGCCCATGCCTCTTTCCTGGGTCTGCTCTTGATTGGTGGCTGGCGTAGACTTCAAGTTCATGAAGCTAATAGTTGCCAAATTGGTACCTCCATTAGGCGCAGTGATTAACCCTCTGTTTGGTGCAATAATTTCTTTGGTTTGGCTCTTTCTACTGCATGGGTCAATATGCTCAGTGTCAGCTTGTGGGGGCTCAATCCCAGAAAAACGCGGGTGGGCGGTCCTGCAGTCCACAGGCCAGGCGGCCCAAAGGGATCTAGGTTCAGGGTTCAATTCCAGCTCCCGGGCCCAGGTTTCTAGGGAGGAACAATTGTCAATCCTGACATTTTATGAAGTAAAGTAGGGACTAAAGCGATTTATTAAACCTAAGAAAACAAAGTAAAGACCAGTCTTAATGACTGAAGATTTGGTTAAAAAGTCAATCTCTAAGTCTGGAAAGTGTTCAGCACTAGCTGGGGGGTTGAAACTGTTAACAATTAAAGTGTGAGTACCACTATAAAAATTGCCTAGCTGATGAAAGATGCAGTCAAATGGAATCATAAAACTAAGTTTTAAATGATACAAGATAAAAATTCAAAGAGAAAACACAAGCCACAAAAACTAAACAAGTACCTTTTTGAAGTGCAAGTCAAACAATCTCAACTTAAGTTGAGACTGAGTTAAACTCAGGCTTTTATTTAAAATCTGAGTTTTGGGATGCTGGAATGGAGGAATATGGCTAACCAGGAGTGGTTAGAATGCTTACTGGGTGTCAGGGATCCAACCAGTGGAGGGTTCCTGAGAACTCGCGGGCAGACGGCCCGCAGGCCTAGTAGGGAGAGCCCACCACAAGATTGGGGCTAACTTTACAATATAAGATAACAATTTTCCAAGGACTGCCCAAGGTCCGTTTACAGGCATCATAGAATCAATCAACCCTGTGAGGGTGATATACATCACCCCAAATATCTGGGTGAAGGTGGATTCATTAGTGGCAATGGATTCTTGCGGGCAGTTGGGCTGTGGGGTGAGGGGTGGTGTCATTGGAACCAAATATGCGGGCCAGAAATTATACTTGTCTTGGAATAGCAGAGAGGGCCAGATGATTTTGGTGCCTTTTCTGTAAAGGACTTCTGTCTCTCTAGTTCTAGCTTTGGGGTCGTGGATCAGTATTTCCTCTAGAGTAAAATCAGAATACACCAGGTTGGGTGGGTACTCAGTGAAATGTACTGGGCCAAAGGGAGCTCCTGGTGGACGGTAAAGGTTAGGCGGCTGGTCCGCGGTTTCTTGGGGTAGGTGAGTGTGGGGTGCAGAACTGCGAGACATAGGCTGTGAATGAAATAAAACTAATAACAAGTATGGTATGATCTGGTTGAACCAAAGGTTCATATCACTTTATTGCAAGAATGGCAATGGGCATCTTCCTGGAAGTCCAGGGTATAAGTATGCCCATCTGTCATGGTAAAACTTTCACAAAATTCTGTGGCCCAGGTTTTCCTGTTCACCAGGTCTTCCCAGTCTTTGGTGGCATCAATTGCGGGGGTTATTCCATTGGCTGGCTTGAATTGAGAATGCTCAAATTTCCTAGTCAGGCTGTGGGATTGGTTGTCTCTGGGTGGCCTGTGTTCTATGGGAAGGTTCTCTGTTTCCCCTTCCGCGTGGGCCCAAGTTATTCTGGGATCTGTGGCTGGGCCGCCCGCCTGCTGATTGGTCGAGTTAACAGAAACCTTTAGCATGGGAGGTGTTGATGTAGGTGAATTAGATTTATCAAGCTTCAAAGGATTTTACGAAGTTGAATCCTGCTCTGGTTTGAGCCCAAAAAACTGTGGCTGGCCCTGCGGGCTGGCGGCCCGCGGGGAGCCAGGGTTCAAGTCCTGTAGTTGAGGCCTTTCAATATGCATAGTTGATAAGAATTTGTCACTTGTGGCATCATCCCCTTCTCTCTTGTTGCCCTCCTACTTCCCGGTTCTTTTCCCCAGGTATTGCTATATAGCTCCTTGTGCGTTAGGTAGATTGGAGACCGGTTCCCAGGTGCTTTCTTTGGGGGGGGGGGTAACCTACCCATTTGACGTAGTACTGTGGGGTTTTTTAGTGGAGACAGTGTCCATGGATATAATCCACTTTGTATTTGGTTGAACCTCCCTCTTGGATGGATGGAGGGTTGGTCTTGATCTTCTGGTGAGGGAGGGAGGTTCCTTCTTTCTTGAATAGCAGTGATTGGTGGAAGACATTGTGGATTTTCCAAGCAGGCGGTAGTTCTAGTTTGTATGCCACTTCTCCTATTTGCTTTATGATCTTGTAAGGGCCACAGCAGCAGTGGGCTAGCTTCCTACTGGGTACATGTAGGGGAACGTTCTGTGAGTCAAGGTAAACTTCATTGCCTATTTCCAGAGGTTTCCCAGGAATTCTTTTCTTGTCAGCAAACACTTTGTAGGTCTTAACAGCGCAGGTCAAGTTCCTTAGACAGGTTTCCTGGGTGGTATGTATTTGTTCAATCCAAGTTTGTCCTGCTGTATCCTGTTCCTTGCTGCCAATGCTAGGGTCCCATGATGGATTAAACCCATAGTTGGCCTTGAATGGAGACATCCCAGTGGAGGTGTGGTCTTTACTATTGTATGCAAACCAAGCCATGGGAAGCATGTTGGCCCAGTTGTCCTGATTGGCATTGGCATAGCATTGGAGGTACTGTTCCAGGATTTGGTTGACCCGTTCAGTTTGTCTGTCTGTTTGCGGGTGATAGGAGGTCAACACACAATGTTTATTCCAAGGTCCTTCATCACTTGGGTCCAGTATTAGGAAGTAAATTGGGGTCCTCTATCAGTGATGATTTCTTCTGGGGTGCTGTGTTGTATCAAGATGCAGTTGTGGAAGTGTCTGGCGGTCTCAGCTGCCGTACAGTGGGTAGTGGTCAGAACAAAATAGGCCATTTTTATGAAACAGTTGACCATGACCAGGATTGCATCAAAGGATTTTGAAGGGGGGAGTTCTACTATGTAGTCCATTGACACTGACTTCCAGGGACCAACAGGGATGTCCAGAGGTCTCAGTAACCCTTCTGGCTTAGAGCAACGTGTCTTGGTTCTTCCGCAGGTTTCACAACTATTGATGTAGACAGCTACTTCTTTGTCCATGCTTGGCCATGAATAGTTCCGCTTGATACTTGAGAGGGATTTGTGTCTACCTGGGTGGCCAGCCATCTCTGAATTGTGGTGGTCAATCAATACGTTTGTTCAGGTTGGGCCTTTGGGTACATAGATCCTGTTGTGGAGCAGCAGGGTAGCACCTTTCAGGGAATACCCTTTCTTTGAGTGGTGGCAATCTGGGTCCTTTGTCAGGGCTTTGACTAGCTTGGTTGAGTAGGTGTCCTGTTTCTGGGCTTTTATTACATTGGGTTTGCTGGCGGCAATCTTTAGGTACTTCAGATGTATCCCTAGGCTGGCAGGGCCTAGTAGTGTGTGGGTGTTGCAGTCCTTGATTTCTGTAGAGGAGGGGATCTTGTTGGCTCTCCTGCTCAAGGCGTCTGGTACCACGTTAACCTTTCCTGGCTTGTAGTCTATGGTCAAGGTGTAGTCAGCTAGTTCCAAGGCCCATCTTGCTTGTTGTTGGTTCAGCTGGCATGGTTTAAAGAAGTAGATTAAGTTCTTGTGGTCTGTCAGAACTTTTACCAGATGTTCAGCACCACACAAATACCTGCGCCAGTGCTTCAATGTCTTCATTATAGCTAACATCTCCTTGTCATATATTGGGTAGTTCCCTTCAGCTGGTAGCATCTTCTTGGAGTAATATGCTACAGGATGTAGCATACCATCCCCTCCTTCCTGAAGAAGGACCCCACCCACCGCAAAGTTAGATGCATCTGTCTCCAGCATAAAAGGCTTAGCTGGGTCAGGCATGGCAAGGACCAGGGCAGACATGAAGGCTTCCTTCAGGGTCACAAATGCGGAGGTACACTTGTCAGTCCAGACAAATTGGACCTTGTCAGAGCAGAGACGGGTCAGGGGCAACGTGATCTGAGAAATTTTTGGATGAAATCCCTGCAATAATTTACCAGGCCCAAAAAGCTTCTCACGTCTTTTCTGCATTTGGGTACTGGCCAGGCTTTTATAGCTTCCACTTTGTCCTGTGCCATGGCAAACCCGCCAGTCTTCACCACATATCCCAGAAATTTGACTTCATATTGAAAGAATTCACATTTCTTCAGCTTGGCATGTAGGTTGGCCTGCAAGAGTTTCTCTAGTATTTGGTCAAGGTGTTGGAAGTGTTCCTTATCTGACTTGCTGTATATGAGGATGTCATACAAATATTCCACGCAGAACTGGGCAAGATACTTGCCAAGGACAGAGTTAATCATCCTTTGGAAAGTGCTGGGGGTGTTACACAAGCCAAACGGCATGATCAAGTACTCGTATAAACCATATCTAGTTTTGAAGGCTGTCTTATATTTGTCCCCTTCTTTGATTCTGATCTGGTTGAAGGCATCTCTCAGGTCAATTTTTGAGTACACCTGGGCTCCTGTCAACATGTCACAAAGGTTGTCAGCGTTGGGAATGGGAGAGCGGTTCTTTACAGTGATATTGTTCAGTTTCTGGTAGTTTACACAGGGGCGCATCCTGCCATCTTTCTTCCCTACAAACAGCATGAGTGACAAGCAAGGGCTTTTTGACACTCAGACGAACCCTTTTTTCATCATGTCCTCCAGGTATGTCTTCAGTGCTGCTTGTTTGCGGTGATTGCAGCTGTAAATGGGGCTGTGGTGTGGTTGGGTCCCAGGTAACAGGTCAATGGCGTGATTGTAGATTGAGTGACTTGGAAGCTGGGTTGCTGCTTCCTCACTGAAGACGTGGCTCCACTTCTCCAAGGAGGCAGGTAGGCTTCCCACACTGGGTTCCATTATCAGAGTCAGGAGTGTGTTGGGTTCCTTACTGGTCGGCCCCAACTGGAACGGCACCACATCAAACAAATTGTCTCTCTTCAAGGCAACCATTTGATTACAGAAGTTCAGAATAGCGCCGTGTCTTTGGGACCAGGAGTCCCCTAGAATCAGGGGATGGGGAAGCCCTTTCAGGATGATGGGGAACACTGGGTACAAGTTCTGCCCAATTTTCAAGGGCAATTTGGTCGCGCACCTGAAACCCAAGTTGTGGGAGCTGTTTCCCATGATTACTTTGACGCTTTTGTTGGTGGCCTCCAGTCCAAGGTCCTTGGCAAGGGTGGCATTGATAAAACTCTCCTCTGCTCCAGTATCAATGAAAGCTCCAACAGTCTGGGATGTTGTGGATGTTTTTGCTTTGACTTGGATAAATTTGTACAATTGAGTAGAGGTGTTTATTTGCGCCAAGGAAACTGAGGGGTTACTCTTCTTGGGGCAAGCCTTGGTGAGGTGCCTGGGTTTGTGGCAATAGAAACACAAGCCTTCACAGTAGTGGCGCTGTAGTTCATCAGGGGACATTCCTGGTCTGCCGGGCGTTGGGGCTTGGCTTGCGCGCTGGGTGGAAGAGGGGGTGTCTTCTTGATTGAGGCTCAACCCTCTGCACAAGAGGAGTAATTCATCCAGGCCAAGTGTAGGGGGGGTGCTTGAGGAGCTCTTTTAGGGCAGGCTCCTTGGCGGCACAAGATGGCTGATAGTTTGTCCTTGAGTTGGGTTCTGGCTTTCAATTTCAGGAACTCTTCAGTGTAAGCTTGCAGAGAGTGTGGTCCTTGTCAGATGTCCAGTAAGCTGATTAGGGCGTGGTGGTGGGTGTCTCGGTCATCACCAGTGGCCATCAATTTGCTCTCAAATTGGGAGTAGTCTAGGCAGAACTCAACATCCTTGGCGGTTGCTTTCCTAAACCAGTCCAGGGCATTGCTGAAGAGCATGGAGGCTACCCCAAGGACTTTCAAGGTGTTGTTGGGGTATGAGTTTGAGTTGGCTTGAAAATGGAGGCAGAGGACTGGCATTGCTCTTCTGGCTTCTTCTAGGGTGAGCTTCCCCATCTGGGGCATGTCTACTCTAGTTGTGGTCTGGTTTACTATGACGTTATGCACCTGCAAGTTTGGGGTCTTGGTCTTCTCATTGCCAAGCAGGGCTTCTTTCTGTTCAGGGCTGATTTGGTGTTGGGTCACTGAGGTGATCAGGTTGGTAGCTAACTTGTACACATAGTAAGCTGAAATCAATAAAAATAGCATACAAGTTGCCCCAAGAGTTAACAACATCTTGGGGCCCAGGTTACCATGTTTGAGGTAGATTGCCATAATGTCAGGGATCCAACCAGTGGGGGGTTCCTGAGAACTTGCAGACGGCCCGCAGGCCCAGTAGGGAGAGCCCACCACAAGATTGGGGCTAACTTTACAATACAAGATAACAATTTTCCAAGGACTGCCCAAGGTCTGTTTACAGGCACCATAGAATCAATCAACCCTGTGAGGGTGATATACATCACCTCAAATATCTGGGTGGAGGTGGATTCATTAGTGGCAATGGATTCTTGCGGGCAGTTGGGCTGTGGGGTGAGGGGTGGTGTCATTGGAACCAAATATGTGGGCTGAAAATTATAATTGTCTCAGAATAGCAGAGAGGGCCAGATGATTTTGGTGCCTTCTCTGTAAAGGACTCCCGTCTCTCTAGTTCTAGCTTTGGGGTCGTGGATCAGGATTTCCTCTAGATTAAACTCAGAATACGCCGGGTTGGGTGGGTACTCAGTGAAATGTACTGGGCCAAAGGGAGCTCCTGGTGGATGGTAAAAGTCAGGTGGCTGGTCTGCTGTTTCTTGGGGTAGGTGAGTGTGGGGTGCAGAACCGCAAGACGTAGGCATTAAATGAAATAGAACTAATAACAAGTATGGTATGATCTGGTTGAACCAAAGTTCATGTCACTTTATTGCAAGAATGGCAATGGGCATCTTCCTGGTGGTCCAGGGTATAAGTATGCCCATCTGTCATGGTAAAACTTTCACAAAATTCTGTGGCCCAGGTTTTCCTGTTCACCAGGTCTTCCCAGTCTTTGGTGGCATCAATTGCGGGGGTTATTCCATTGGCTGGCTTGAATTGAGAATGCTCAAATTTCCTAGTCAGGCTGTGGGATTGGTTGTCTCTGGGTGGCCTGCGTTCTATGGGAAGGTTCTCTGTTTCCCCTTCCACGTGGGCCCAAGTTATTCTGGAATCTGTGGCTGGGCCTGCCCACTGATTGGTTGAGTTAACAGGAACCTTTAGCGTGGGGAGTATTGATGTAGATGAATTAGATTTATCAAGCTTCAAAGGATTTTCTGAAGTCAAATCCTGCTCTGGTTTGAGCCTAAAAAACTGCAGGTGGCCAGGCAACTGGCCCTGCAGGCTGGCGGCTTGCAGGGAGCCAGGGTTCAAATTCCGTAGTTGAGGCCTTTCTATAAGCATAGTTGATAAGAATTTGTCACTTGTGACACTGGGGGCAGAATACAAGCACATTGGGTTTGTACCTTTCTAACTTAAAAAAGTTAGGGAGAATGTAAAGGAGAGAAAGACAGAAAAGAGGTTGATTGGTTAGCTAAGCCAAAAGAAGAGCAAAGACAGCAGAAGAGCAGGAAAAACCTGGTTCAAAGTGCTGGCGTAAGCAAGCAAAAAGCAAAAGGTAATCAACTTTGGACTTGATTTAAACTAACTAACATATAGGTCTGTGGTTCAAGAATTGTCTGAGGATTAAGGTAAACTTTGAAAAATAAATTTAACTGTAAATATAGATTAGACTGACCAGTAAAAGTAAGGGAATGTAAGGGGGAGATGTTGAAGAGAAAATTCTTGTGATTTAAACCAAGGATTAGAATAAAATAAAGTTGATTTCCTTGAAGGATACTAGCAGTAATGAATAATAAAGAAGGAGAATCCTGAAAATTAGTTGTTCTACTCTTTCATTTACTTGTGGGTGGTTCAGGTTGACTGTGATGTGTCTTATTCTGTTTTTGGTGAGGTATATATTGGTGTCAATGGTCTTAAGTTTGGTGCCTCTGTCTGTGATCAGGAGGTTGTGTTTTCCAAATTTGGCTATGATCTCTTTTCCAATAAATTGTATCACATCATTGCCTTTGTGTTCTTTTGTAGCTTGTGCTACAGGTCACCTAGTTGTATAGTCAATAGCTGTTATGATGTACTTTTTGCCTTTGTTATTGCCAGGCATTGGCCCCACAATATCCAGTGACCACACCTTGAAGGGTTGTGTGATTGATACTGATAGTACTGACTTGGGTGGTGCCTTGGTTTGGGTGTACTTCACACAGACTTCACATTGATCCAGTACTTCCTTGATATCATCTAGCATGTTGGGCCACCAGTAGCGTGTCTTAAGGTATTCATGAAAGTTCCTGCAACAGGTGTGGCCCAGATCTCTGTGATACTGGAGGATTGTGTCAATCTTTTGCATTGATGGAACGTAGGGTACGGTGTCACCATTTGTGTCACAATATGCTGCAATGTGATGGATTTGATGGACATTAGATTTGAAGTCAGATCCAGAACATAATTACACATAGGCAATTGCTTGACCAATCAATTGAGAGCTATTAGATACCAGAGCATTCTGGGTTCTACTCAAAGCCTCTCAGTAATTTGGCAATTCAGAGGCTACACAAAGGGGCAGCAAACAAGGCCTTTGATTCCAAAATATGGGTCATACTTGGCGCTTGAGTCCAGAAATCTAAATGAAGGTGACATCAATAATCCAATTGCCCAAAAAACCCTACTTCTGGGTGCAAAATCAATAGCCTATATTGATATTTTGATTATTGTATTGATGCCAAACCTGGCCTAATTCCCCGGCCTTCCATCCCACCAATTTCCCCTATACCAATTTCCCACCTCTCTATATATACTTGGTTTTTATATGAAATAAAGATAAGTTTTTACCCCCACATATTGTTCACTCCTACTTTGGGTTTACTACCCTGTATTCAGGTATAGTAATTGAACAATTACCAGGGCTAATTCTTGCTAGCTATACCCAACAGTCCAAACATACGACATTTGGTGCACATGGCAATTTTCAAACAAGCACCTGGTACTTCCAACCCCCACAATTCCTTCTTGGGGGAGGGAGGGATGCCTTGTGGTAACAATAACACCTAAAAAGACCTACCCAGTGGTCTTGCCCAACTCCAACAATTCATAGATGATGTCCCCTGGCCCTCACCACTTGGCAACTGGAGCCCCCTACTATTGACTGCCCCTGCGCCCATAGAAGTGAATGCTAATGCCAGTCCCTCCAAAGAAGACATCTGGCAATTCATGACCAGAATGGACAAAGGAGCGGACAACAAAGGTCAAAAATCACAAATTCTGGCCATTCAACATCCCTCTGTAGAGATATCCATGGAGAGATTTTGTAAAATAAGCCTGGTAAACCCCAACCAACTTTGTAAGGACCTCCAAACTGCTGAGCATGTGAAGGACTACATACAGCACTTTGCCCACCAAGCTATCTGCCACAATTGAGTACACTTGGGGCGCTTTAAAGAGCTTGATACAAGATCAGGGAATACTATTGACAAACCAGCAGTCATTTCTTCAGCTTTTATACCACAATCTGACTACCAACTTTGAGTTAATGAACAACCAGCTTTCAGAAGTGGTGACAGTCCAGAACAGCATTACCCCCTGGTCTAAAGTGGTCAATCAAGGACTGAACTCTCTGGTCCCCCATCAAATGATACAGACCCTTTCCACCAATGATTGAACTCCAACTGGATTGCCACAGTGGCGGGACACATCAAATAGAATGGACCGGTCATCCGTGAGCTGGTCCAGGAGGTGATCATCTTGACCCAGTGCCTGACAGCTCTTCCCTTGGCAGGTCCCAGTCAACCTGTGATATCTACCCCTTCCCCTTTTAGTGCAATTATGAATAGAGATATGTTAAAACTCTATGACTACCTATCAAAATTACAACATTAGGTGAAGGAAGCAGGCATTGACTTGACTTTCATCTATTGAGAGTTTGGCAAAGTCAAACACAAGATTGATGGGTTCCAGGCTGAGAAAGCCACCTTGTCTAGCTGGTTCCAAAGCCAAGACAAAACCAATGCTGAGAAGATCTCAAAGCTCCAAGAGGTACTGACCAGCCAGGAGAAGAGGATAGGCCTACTAGAAGAGGACTTAGATGTCACTTGTCTGGAGAACTGGGCCTACACAAATGAACTGGATGAGCACAGGTCACTGATGACTTCTATCCAAGACTAGTTGGAGAGAGCAAACAGCAAAATGGCTTCCCTGGAACACAAGCTGGATAGTCTTCCAATCCAACACCAGCACAGGGAGACAGGACGTCAATCCTAAGGCAGCTGCCAGAACTCATCTGGGCAAGAAGAGTATCACAGCCTGGACAGCAACAAAGAGACCAACTGGAGTCTCCCCTGTTCTATCTGAGTGCTAGAGGTGGTGACAGAGAATGGTGGTCCAGCCACAGTTACCATTGAAGATATTGTACAAGATATCAAAGCACAACAAGAAGAGGCACACAAGGCTGTATCCAAAGCCTGCTTTGATGCCTTCAAGGCCAACCACAAAAGACTTGATTCCCCTATTTGGCAGGCTGCACCAGCTACAACTACAGCCCATAACACTTTGCTCTTCTTAAAACCAGCTAACCTCCCCAGGTTTGACAGAAAGAGTAATGTAGCCATGTTCCTCTGGCTATATCAGAGCTCAATGTATGGGGTAGATGAGGCTATAAAGGACGCTACCATAATCAACTGTTTAGAAACTGACACATAGACACTGATACTACCCTGCCTCCCAGAAAATGGCTGGACTTACGCCAAGATCTCTTGGGCCTTGATGGAAGAGTTTAGTAGCCAGGAAGCCCTCCTAGGACAAAAGATGGACTTTGCAGATACTAAACTCAAGGTGGGAGAAACCTTGGAGGAGTTTAATTCCAGATTCTACTTGGAAGCACAGACTTTGGCTTCCATGAAGGCAGTGTTGTTCATTGATGTATAGTCAGCACTCCTAAATGCAGTAAAGATCAACAGGGAACTCTTGCTTGCCTTAAAGTCTGGAATATACAACGCCCAGACAGTCTCTGACCTGATCCAATTGCTGCAAACTTACAAGGAAGAGTTTGAGATCCCTCTACTTAAGGGAACACCAAAACCCCCCACTGAAACCAGAATCAGAAACTTCAGTACTGATGGTTTGAAGGCAGTTGAGCTCAATACTGGTACTTTGAACAACTCAGAACGCCTTTGCTTCAAGTGTAACAAACCTAGGCATCTCTCCTGGTATTGTAACTCCCCACACAAGGTCTTAGTTGTAGGCACAGAACCAGAGGAGGATGACTTTGATGATGACGCAAATATTGAAGAAGACAATGAGGACCAGTCAAAAACTGCTAAGAAGCCAGGACAAGGAGAAATCCTTGGCTGCCCTTGTAGTTTTGACACCCTCATCTCTCCCTATACCTCTACCCCCTAAAAAACCTGCTCTTAGGCCTGCTGCCTCACCACTCTCTGAGTTGAGTCCTAAGAAAGATCCCTCCATGATTGTCTTCAACTCTCAACCCTTAAACAAGGATACTGACTCATAAGGAGTCCAAGAGGACCTCCTATATTGAGTTCTCACAGTTAACACTTGAACCCATTGGACGACACTTTTCCCTGAGGTAGCCATCCCACAGATAGCTTGGAAAACAGTCTCCTTACTGTATGCCAAACAGCTGGCTCAACCAGGTGTGGAAGTTACCCACAAAGAAGACAGCGCTGAAAAACTGACCAAGCTGCTACTTACTGTAAATGTCTCAGCTCCTCTGGAGCCCCTCAAGGAAGCAAGCCCAGCTGTAGGAGCTGCCATGACTACCTTACTAGAGAAGTTCAAAGGACTGAGTGTGCACCAGGTCTCTGTCACAGTAGGCTCCATCATGCCGGGAATTATTTGCCCAAGCAAGAAGGCTCAAAAAGCTGGGAAACCTTTATAAAAATTGACCAAGTTAACAGATTTAAATCAAACGGTTGATTGGAAATGGGTTACAGCTGCTCCAGTCTGTCAGCTGAAACCAGTTCCTCCTTGCAAATTGACGTTGATAAATTGGCGTAGTTTGAGGGTCACCCAATACAAGCTTGTTAATCAGCATGGCCATCAGAAATTAGTCACACAAGGGTTCTTTGCAACCTGGATCAGGTACTTACTTGACAATGTGGAAGGAATAAGAGGTCAAGATTCAGGTGGTATTGCTTAGTCAATTTTCTGATATATATTGAATAACTTTCACTGTTTCAACTCTAAGAGTTGAGTCCTCCCAAATTTTTACTCAATAAAAATTATTTATCCCTAGTTCTAATTTACTTTTAAAAATGCATCCTGTGGTTGGGTGGTTACAATATATTCTGTACAATCTAATTCTCAACCAAATCATTTCTGGAAGATGGGGCCCCACAGTTGGAACTTTGTTCTTGGTGCCACCCAATGTTAATTTTGCGCCAACCAATCTTGAAGCCCCTCCCCCCATTTTGGAAACTGAAAATTGTGTTGCCTCCCAATGTCCAGAATTTTATTCTGAAGATACATTGATGTTGTCTCAGGTCATTTATCTTGAGCTACTTTGGTTAGGATTAATTGTTCTGCTTAATCCTGGTATTACAATAGGAAATTTTACAAAAAGATATTTGAAGCCATGCTGGTGGTTAATCATTAATTCTATGTGGATTTGGGTGATAATTCCCCATCACTTAGAAACAGCTTCATACTATCCTGCAATTTCCGTCAAAGTCTTCAAGATTGTAGATATCAGAGAAGACCACTAGGATTGTACTTATATCAACCTGGTAGTAAAAATAACTCACCTACACTACATCCTTGACTCTGGTGCACCTGGCAACATAATCTCTTGTTGTCTAGATAAGAAGTTGAAGTTAGCCCCTGACTTGGCTTACCATGAAGAATTTAGTAGAGCTAGGCCACATACTACTACAGCCAAGGGTGCCTAATCTTCTCTTTCTCTCCACTTTGAAAAACTAATGGTCACTGCCCCACTATAGTTCTGGAGAAAAATAGCTATGACATCTTTATTGGAACTAGCTTTATGGTTTAGTATAGCACTGTGATCAACCATGGAGACCATACATTTGGGATCTTGGGCCACTCAATTCCCATGTTATACCATGGTGATTGCCCTTCTGAACTGCCCCTACACCAGTTGCACTATATCAACCTGGAGTATGTAGATAGAATACTGACAATTGCCTATACACTGCGTAGTAAGAAGGCTAAGGTGCTCCCTATCTCAGTAGGAGAAGCCAAGGGTATTACTGTGTATGTGTCTTCCACAGTGTTCATATCATCAGGCTCACAAGTAATTCATAACACTGGTCTATCACTTGCACTTCCTGCTGGTACTCACGGGGAGATTTTTGGCATCCCCAATGCATCACAGTTGGAGCCATGGGTAGCACCAGGAATCATCATGCCTGGCAATCAGGAAATCTTAGTGTTTCTGACTAACATGAGTAAATAACCAATGGCTGTGATGATCCACATGTAGGAGGTTTTGCAGGCGAGGGTTGATTTGGCTTCAAATAAAGACGCTATGCTCCAGATTGACAAAGTGTTGATTGGTTGATTACAGGTAGAGGCCTAGTGGGGAATGATGGCTACTAGGGACGGTAAGGCCTAGCTAGTAGATGTAGAAATTACTAGAGGCAGATGGTGCCTCCACTCAGCAGAACATATTGGCTGCTGTGGGCTAGAGTTCTTCACCTAGCAGGGAACTATGGCTGCAAAAGGGTGAAGAATGAGATAGCTAGCAGGGAACGTTGTCTGTTGGAGGTAGAGAAGGTTTTGGACCCCTGGCAGGTAGCGCGGGCTTCCAGGGAGGGGAAGAGCTCTGAGGGCTCTACGTACCCTGATACACTTGCAGGAGGTATGTGAGCAAGCATCCTACCTAACAAACTGGTAGGGTGTGCTTGTTTATGTCCCCATGGGAGCTTTGAGGGGAACCCAAAGTGAGCATTGGAGGGCATGAATTTTCTCAGAGGTGTCATCAAGGCGGTTTGCTTGGGGAAGCAAGCTGCAGAACTTGGTGTGATCAGGCCTCTGAGAAGTAGAGCTGATTACTCTGCAACTGAAAGCCCAGACTTAATCACCTGGATGATTGAAAACAACGGCATAGACTTTGATGATCTATGGTTGGATGGCCTAAGTTAATTACCACTTACAAGGGCACAGTCAAATGCCAGTTCAATATAGACTAATGCCTGGGTCTACAGGTTCTGGTAATGGGGACTGAGATAAAGAACCAAGGTGGTTCATGGTATGGGATCAGCAGAGAAGTCTAGTAAGAAGGACTATATGATCACAGTGAAGACTAGTTGAGGGACTGTTGGTTAATGTTGAAGTTTGGAACCAAAATGGTTCATTGTGCAGGTAGAACCAAGGTAGTTCCTAGTGAGGATGAGCTGATGGGCTTAAAGATCTTGATTCAAGAATGGTCATTAGACTGATGAAGTTGTCTGAAGACTGGAGAGGAGCTGTTTGGTGCACTAAGATGGGATGATTAGCTGAAGGACTGAGGAATGTGGTTGAAGAACTGGTGAAAGGACTAGAAGATGTAAGTGCAGGACCAGTAGGTGACTTGGAAGGACTAGACAGACTGGATTCAGAGGCTGGGAAAGTTGATTTTGGTGTCTTTAAAGAAGAAATATAAATAAAAAGAAGCAGTTAAATAATACTTAAATGCTGCCTAAATATGTTAAAAATAATGAAATACCATATGTTCATAAAGAAAGAGGAAAAAAAATGGTTTACAGGGTGTTAAAACTGTAAATTTATTAAGAGGAAATTAAACCAGAAAGGAGTAAGAAAGAAGCCAGAAACAGGACAGAGAAACTGGAAGGGCAAAAGAGCAAATTTTGCCAAGAACAACTAGGAGAGGCAAAAGGGCAAGCAGCAAGCAGGTTCAAAGTTGTGAAACATTGAAGAAAACACAGGGAAACACAGAGAAGCATTGTAAAATAAAAGGGACAAAATTTGCTTAAGTAAAACATATACAGAAGCACTCAAGTTTTGCCAGGAAAACATGATGGGAATCACGGCAAAACTGTTTGAAACACAGAGCAGTTGTTTAACCAGAGAAAGACCGCCTCAGGTTTGAACCAGGGTCAAGAGCAAGTCATCTGGCAAATTTTTTTGGCAAAATTGTTGAATTGAGGCGTATGATTGGCTGCAAGCTGGAGTCTATTTGATCAATGTTTTATGAGCTTTAACTTAAGAGTTAAAGCCTAAAAAATGAGGAGCAGAAGCAGAAAATTCAGGGCTTTCATTGGCTGAAGTAAGTTTTAAAGTTTAATATATTATAGAAAGAGAAACACTGGATAGTTTAAGCTTTTGAAAACCAGAGTTTTAAGAGAGGTTTTTGGTATGAAACAAGGGGCTATAAAAGGGAGAGCTATCTGAGACTCTTCAGGGACTGGATCAAGTGGATTACAAAGGCCACAAGAGCTACAGAAGAAGCCAGAGACCAAGAGAAGGAAGCCTGAGCTGGAAAAGACCACATAAGCCCAAGACCAAAGCTCAGGAGCACAAGACCAAGGTGCAGGAGCAAAAAACCAAAGCACAGGAGCCCAAGTCAAAGGAGCAGGAGCCAAAGACCAAGTACAAGGAGTCTAAGAGACTGTTAAAGGACCCCAATTATTGGCACAAACCCTCATTGTTCCCTATACAAAGGCCTTATATCAGAAGGTTTCTAAGGGGATCTTCCTTCTGACTGTGAATAAAAAGCTTATTATGACCCCTACCCAAATTTCCTGTGATAAAAGGATATAAGCTCTATGAGTAAATTACCCCACATCTTCTACCCTAGCCCAGGGGAGGAGGAATCCTATCGCCAAAGTTGCAGAAGATTTGCCTCTAGTAAGTCTGCCCAGGAGGAGTGGGAAAAAGTGACTAGGCATCTTGAAATGACAGATAGAGAAAAGGAGTTTATTGGAGAAGAATTTACTAGACTGTTGCAGGATTGGTATTGGCCTACAGAAGGGCTAGCACCTGCTGAAGTACAAGTGTATGGTGGAGACGCTTGCCTGGCAATTAGAAAGGTACTGGAAGAGTTTGCTCTTATGCAGGCCAAGTACAAGCTCCTAGACAACCACTCATCACTGTTGTGGAATGTCAACTCCTCTAAGCCGGTCCCTGGCTATGACCAAGGACACACTTTGGGGACTGGTGACCAGAAACCCCACAATGGCTGTCTCCAAGTATCAATTGCTGGGCCACATACGTTTAGAAGAACATGACAACCTACAGGAAGCCTCCCCTTTTATGGACTTCTTAGAGTTGGGCTTACCCTATGAGCAACCAAGAGTTCTGTCAGTCATCAGCCATGAATTGCTATCAGGACTCTCCAAAGAGTAAAAGGACCTAGCTATGGATCTCTTTGCTCAATACAGGAATATGTTTGCTAAAGATGACTATGACCTTAGGAAGGCATTAGACATAGCACATCACATTGATATCCAGGATAGCCCCCCAATTTGCTCTAGACCAATACAACGTAGCCAAGCCAATCATGCTGTGGCCAACAAAGAGCTCCAGAAACTACTGGGTACTGGACTCCTGGTTCCCAGCAAGAGCCTTTGGTCTGCCCCCTGCTGATTGTCAAGAAGAAGGGCAGTAGTAATTGAGTGGTGATTGACTACCACTGTCTGAATGTAGTAACCAAGAAGGACTCCTAACCACTTCCTTGTATTGATGATATGCTGGACCAACTGGGTGGTGCCAAGTTCTTTAGTGCAATGGACCTTATCAATGGGTCTTAGAAATTTGACTTGCCTCCTGCAACCAAGAGAAATGCGCCATCATTACCAACCAAGGGCTTTTCTAACCCATAAGGATGCCCCAAGGCCTATCCAATGCGCCAGCCACCTTCCAGAGAGCCATTGATGCAGTGACAGAAGATCTCAAGCTCTACTGCGTCCTAGTATACATTAATGACATCAATATCTTCTCTTGCACCTTTACCAAACACCTGGACCATCTGGAGGAGGTTTTCAAGCAGCTCTTAGCTGCCAATCTAAAGCTGAAGCCATGTAAATGCAACTTATTCAAGGAGCACCTAGAGTTCTTGGGTTTTATCATCAGTTGCGCTTAACTCTGTCCTGTCCCTCTCAAGGTTGAGGCCATTGAAAAGATACAGATGCCCTCTAGTAAAAAGGATGTCCAAGTCTTCCTGGGGATGATAGGTTACTATTTCCGCTTTATCCCCAATTTTGCCACACTGGGGGACACACTCTTCCAACTCCTTTGCACCAATTTAGACTTCTTCTGGAGCCTGGCATTCCAGACTGCATTTGAGGTCCTAAAGAAGACTCTCACTGTTGCACCTGTGCTGGCCTACCCAGACTTTTCCAGACCCTTTGTAGTTCACACGGGTACCAGCTTGACAGCCATTGGTGATGTGCTTTCTCAGCTGGACACTGATGGATTATAACATTCAGTGGGTTACTACTCTTGCATCCTCAACGTCCATGAGAGGAACTACACAATCACAGAACGTGAGTGCTTGGCAGTGATTTACTCCTACCAACAATTCAGGGTGTACCTTCATGGAGTAAACTTCACAGTTGCCACATACAATTCTTCCTTGCAATAGCTGAAGACACTGAAGGATCCCAAAGGTTGGCTAGCATGTTGGGCCATCAAGCTACAGGCATACAATTACAAAATCATTCACCAAGCCGGCGCAATCCACCAAAATGCTGACTGCTTCTCCTGTCTGCCTACTGTTGCCTTAGTTTCTCTCATGGCTGACATTCTCTATGATAAACTCATGGAGTGACCCTTCTTTGTGGAGAGAGGAACCAGAAGAGATACAGAAGGCCCTCAAGAATCTAGATGTTGACACCAAGGTCTCCAAGGGACAGCTCCTAAAGCTTTGTGGGGATTCCTGGCTTCTGTATATATGTCTATCTCTGTGCATGGACTCAGTGATAGCTGAACACAAGACTACTGGGCACAGTGGTATTCAGAAGACACTAGCAATGCTACAACAACATTGCTTCAGGGAAAGAATGCACACGGATGTGGTGAAGATTTTAGCCTCTTGCCATGACTTTAACATCAAGCACCCAAAGATAGCCAAGTTCCAGCACAGACTAGTCCAACCAGGGTTTGCCTTTCATACAGTGGCTAGTGGCGTAGTGGGTCCCTTGCCAGTCACCAAAAGCAAGAACAAGCTCATTATTGTAGCTGTGAATCACCTGAGCAAATGAGTAGAGGCTAAGGCTATCCCTAATATGTCCACCCTGATCACTGCTACGTTCATACTGGATAACATAATATACAAGCATGGTTGCTCCCAAGTACTGTTGACAGACAATGACACCAACTTTACCAGCTATATGATTCCCTGCCTAAATCAACTGATGGGGTTCTGTGGTACACTATCTGCTCCCTATCACCCATAGACCAATGGTATGGTAGAGCACACAAATGGAAGCCTGGTACAGATACTACGGAAGTTTAGTCATCAACAGGAGACAGAATGTGATACCTTTCTACCAGTCTCAACCTTTGTGTACAATATTGGGTATCATCAGGCCACAGGAAAGCCACCCTTCCAGCTACTCTACAGGCAACAATAAGGACTTTCACCCCTGCTATAATTGTTGGTGAAACCTAGCCTGGAAGTATCACCAGACGCCTACCTCAATAAACTGGTACATACGTTGATACAGCTACAATCTGAAGCCTACACAGTTAACCTTAACCATAAAATCCAAGACCTTGACTGAGCCATGGCCAAGCGTCCTCCCCTACAGTCCTATGTGGTTGGAGATGAGGTCTACTTATTCATCAATAGAGGTTACAGTTGAGAGTCTAAACTTGCCTCTCTCTGGCAAGGTCCTGTTCAAGTCATCCAAAAGACTGTCCCCAAATCATATACATTGAAGGATCCAGTTTCTGGGCAATTGATTACTAGAGTGCATGCACAATATATGTGTGCTGCTCCTAGTAGTCAAGAGTAAGCCCCAATGAGGACAACAACCCAAAAAAAAGAAAGCCTAATGAAAAAATCCATGGGTTGTTGTCCAGTTTTCCAAAACCAAAAAATATATAGGAAAGAAGGAAGACCTTTATTGTTGAGATACCAGGCCTTGCATATACCGGACTAATTAAACCAAGGCCTGCACCGCAGTCAAGTAACAAAGCTGGTTTCCAGAGGACCCACAAAGCCTATGCCCAAGGATGTGAAATTTAAGACCCACCAAGCGCTGCACACAATTGATATCAAAAGTCACAGGGATGACATGTCAAGGAAGAGGCAATCCCATAGAAGGGATTCCCAAAGCACATACTCATCTGGAGTCTTCCCACCTAGATGGTAGTACATCCCAAGAAGCCATTCAAGGAAGGCAGTCATGTTGTATTCATTAGTAAGGTCAAACTTGTTGGCGCCACAGAGAACCAAGTTCCCAGTAAGGGCCATGGCAACCAGATGGTATTCACTGACAGGATCTACCCCCTTCAGAGTAGCCTGGAATGCATGACAAAGCCTTTGCTCAAAGTTGTTGGTAGATACCCAGCCTTCCACTTGAGGAACAGTCTGGCCATGCATTGCCCAAGCCCTGAACACTTCCTTGAGGATGGCCAACACAGTACCCTTCTGAGTGGCACCAAGTTGTTGACCACAGAAAGTAAAACTCTGAAGATGGCTCTCCAAGTACTCCTCCATTTGATGCATAGGAAATTGCCACTGAACCAAGTTACCCTCCTCTAACTTGAGCTGAGTAAGGACTAGTGGCTGTTGAAAAGCCAAGAACAAGGCTGTCAGTAAGGGATCAGTCCCCTCCAGAGGCAAAGCAATAATTAACTCCCACTGAAGCTTGGCCAACAAGTCCAAGTACTGGCTGTCCACGTCCACCATGGGCAATAGCTGGGATAGAGTCTGCCCTCTCACAACTGGGGTCCTTTTGGCTTGAGATGCCCTGGCTGGAGCCCGCTTTCTCTTAGGAATAACCACCTGAACAGTCTTTTCATGGGATATGGATATCTTAAAGTGTAGGAATGAATCATACTGCTACCTGGGGTCCTGTAGGCGCTTTTAAACCCTGTCATCTAATACAGTGGCAGGAAATATCACAATGTGCTAAAATGTGATGGATTTGATGGACATTAAGTATGAAGTCTGATCCAGAATGTAATTACACATAGGCAATCGCTTGACCAATAAATTGAGAACTAGTGGATACCAGAGCATTCTGGATTCCACTCAAATCCTCTCAGTAATTTGGCAATTCAGAGGTTACACAAAGGGACAACAAACAAGGCCTTTGATTCCAGAATTAAGGCTCATACTTGGCGCTTGAGTCCAGAAACATAAATGGAGGTGACGTCAATAATCCAATTGCCCAAAAAATCCCTACTTCTGGGTGCAAAATCAATAGCCTATATTGATATTGATGTTTTGATTATGGTATTGATGCGAAACCTGGCCTAATTTAAGGATACTACATCTCAGGGGAAGACCTGTTATCCTCAACTTCCAACTTGCTCTGTTGGGAGAAGGGTAGAGCCCACAATAGGAGGAGTACTAACTTGATGATATAAGATGCTGATCAGCATACTAAAGCCCAGGGTCCAGCAACTGGAACCATAGTATCAACTAACCCAGCCAAGGTAATGTAGGCAATGTCCACATATTGGTTGGCTGTGGGAGGAGTCAGACCTGGGGTGTGGTGTAGGCAGTCAGGTTTGGGTGCCAGGGGTGTTTTCATATCTTTCTGGTAGGCAGGAAAATAGTTGTACTTCACACGGTTTTTGGAGGCTGGTTGCTTGCACCAAGTATCTTTGTGAAAGGCTGTTTGAGGGGTTATCTGCTGGGCCAGGTGGTCTGCACAGGGGGGCTCCTTTTTGGTAAGCTCCCTGTACTCTGGTTTAAGAAGATAGTCAGAGAAATGCAGTGGATCAAAGGGAGCACCAAGAGGACAATAAAACATGGGCCAGGTTTTGGGGCTTCCTCAGGAATGCAGGCCGTCAGCCCAATATTTTCTGTTGGAACAGTAGTAAAATGGAAAAAAACCAAGTTAAAATAAGGAATAAATTGGTAGAACCAAGGTCCCATAATCTTATTTTTTATTTCAAAATGGTAATACCAATTTTCAAGACTTCATGGATTTTAAATACCATTTTAAATGCTAAGTTTGGAATCTAGCCCATCACCTGATTGCTAAGTTGCTCAGTTTCTTCTGGCCCAAGAGCTCTGGCCCCATCCTGGATCCTTTGGCTTGTCATTTCTTCTGCTGGAATGACCTTCATCTGACGGCCCAACAATAATATCCTCATGGCCTTATCATTGTCACTGATGCTCCTGTCATCCTGGATCAAATGACCCTCATAAACCCCAAGCCAGGTCAACCCTGGTCCCATAGTCTGAACATCTCCAGCAGTCACTTCAAGGTCACCAGAGGCCCAGAGATCACGTGCCCCCTGCGGCCTAGTTTTCTAACCTATCATCTGAGTTTCCTTGAGACTTCAACTTATCAAGCTGGGCAGTAAATCCCTCCCCAGATGACTCATCAGTCAATATAGGAGTGACAACATGTTAATTCAGTGCTTCTAGCAATCTAGACTGGCCTGGATTAATCACTGTCCTATGATGTTCCTCCATACTTTGCAAATCTGTGGCCTGGCGGACCTGGAAATTTAGCTGATTATCCAGGTTCAAATCACATCTTGTTCCAGCTCTTTCATTGAATAGCTGCAAAAAACACAGGCAGACGGCCTGAGGATATGCAGGATCCTCACAACCATCAGAATCAGGTCCCAAGTTAGATTCTTCTAATTGGAGTTTTCTACTTATTTTGGGAGAAATGTCATTTATGATACCTAATTCCCCAGCCTTCCATCCCATCAATTTCCCACCTCTCTATATATACTTGGTTTTTATATGAAATAAAGATAATTTTTTACCCCCGCATATTGTTCACTCCTAATTTGGGTTTACTACCCTGTATTCAGGTATATTAATTGAACAATTACCAGGGCTAATTCTTGCTAGCTATACCCAACAGTCCAGACATACAACAGTTTGAGAGTATTTGTTGTAGTGTGCCATATAAGTTTTTGAACAGGTGTTTGTTCTTAAGGACCTTCTATTGGGTGTCCATTGGGGTGACAGATGGGAACCCTTCTTGGAGATTCCCCATGATTAACATGGACCAGTTGGAGTTGCCATCAGCGCAGAAAACATGTTTGCTGTACAGCCTTGACAGGGCATCTGCAGTAAGCATTTCTTTGCCTGGCTTATATTCAAATTGCATGGGTTATCTCTGTATGAAACTCATCCACTTGGCTTGCCTTCTTGAAAAGTGCTGTTGTGTTTTGAAGAATATCAATGACTTGTGGTCAGTTAGCACTTTGAACATTTGTGCTCCTTCCAGATAACATTGCCATTTCATGAGGCAGTGCACAATGGCTACTGATTCCTTATTGTTTATAAGGTACTTTTTTTTTGCCGTTAGATAGTTTCCTTGAATCATATGCTACAGGGAGGAAGTCCTTTTCTGTAGTTTGGATACAGAGTATCCCTTCTATGGCATAATCAGATACATTGTTTTCCAACTTGTATACTCCTTCAAAATTTGGGTATTGGAAGATAGGGGCAGTGACCATACACTCTTTTAGTTGTTGGAAGTGTTGGTCCCTTAATAATGTCCATACAAAATTGGTTGTTTTGCCTGTAATGGGCTACAGGAGGGTGGCCAGAGCTCCCCAGCCAGGGATAAATCTTCTAATGTAGGCTACCATGTCTAGAAAGGTACAGAGTTCACTTTTATTTTTTGGAGCTAGCATTTTGGTTATGGCACATATCTTTTCTGGGTCTGGTTTGATTCTGCCCTTGCTGATAATGTAGCCAAGGAATGGAAATTCAGACAAGAAGATGAATTTTGAAGGTTTGGCAATGAGTTGGTTTTCTTTGAGGGTGCAGAAGACCAGGCAAACATCTTCCCAGTGTTGCTTTAAGGTTGGACTGTAGAGGATTATGTTGTCCAGGTAGATGATTGCTTGTTTTCCAATGGGTTCTTTGAAAACCTTGTTAATGAAGGTCACAAAGGTGCTGGAAGCGTTTGTCATGCTGAAATTGAGGACAACACATTCAAATGATCCATATTTGGTTATGAACACAGTTTTTAAGTATATCTTCAGGTTTCACACAAATTTGACAATAACCTGCTGTCAAGTTGATTTTTGTGAAGATTTGGGACCCCCCAGGATATCAAAAAAGTCATTGATCAGGGGCAGGGGATACCTGTTCTTAATTGTAACCTTGTTGAGCGCTCTTTAGTATGTGACTAAGCAAAGTCCTCCATCTTTATTTGCCAAAAAGAAGACAGCGGTACCAAAAGGTGAATTTGAAGGTCAGATGAGGCCTTTCTCTAGGGCCTTGTCAAGATAGGCTTTTAAAACATTGTCTTATTGAGATGTGAGAAAATAAATAGGGTGTGCCTTTGGTATACTTCCCTTGAAGTCAGTTTTGTGTTGTATGTCTCAGTTGGGTGGTAACCCTGGTAAAGTTTCTTGGAAGATGTAAGGAAATTCAATGACTAGCTGTTCTTGAATGTAGTCTTTCTCACGTCTGGTTTCTGTATTTTAAAGTGGATAAACTCATATGTGCATGAGCTCCAATTGATCTTACTGTGGTCTTCTTCCTATTATGTCTCCATGATCTTCACAAATATGTGGGCTCTCATAAGCGTGTCAAGATGAGATGAGTAGACATGGTGGTGCACCTCACCTTGTTGTATGGTGAGGGTAGCACTATCCCAGTTGATATGAGGTTTGGTCTTTCTCATCCAATCTAGGCCAAGTATGACATCATATTTGGAGATTGATATGATAGGGCCACTGAGCGTAGTCTGCATATCTCCAATTTGGGCGCAGAAAGGTTTTGCTTCCTTGGTGACTGGAGTGCTTCTATTATCTGCCATGATAACTCTTTTGAAATGGCTTTGGACTGTGGGTAGTTTCATGAGGTTGGGAAACTTCTTGTCAAAAAGAGATTGGTCTGCTCCAGTGTTGAACAATGCTGTGCCTTGATATCTGCAAAAGCAGAAGGAATAAATGAGAGTTTATTTCCAATTTGGGCAGCAAATAGTAGAGGATCACTGGAGGGTACTTGGATCATGATGATTGAATACATGTCTTGGTAACTGTAAAAGTCTTACAAAGTGAGGAAGGGCAGCTCACCTCAGCACTCCCCTGAGCCTTTTCCTCCTTGGCAGTGTTATCAGTGCTCATTTTTATTTACTTGAGCGGTACAATTTCTGCTTTGAGTATGGGAGTTGTTGGCTCAGTTGTTCTACTTGTTAGATTGAGGGTCCTTATTTGCTTTGGGACTTTTTTTAGCTTGTTTGTTGCATGTAGGTTGTCAGACTTTTGAGCTGTGCATTTTCATTCCAAGAATATATATTTGAGGTTTTTGCAGCAAGTCATGTCAAACTGGCGTCTAATGTGTGTGGGGAGGCCATTGTAGAAGTCTAATTGTGGTCTGGGTTTATCAAAGTTGATGGTGTTGGGAGCTCAATAATGTATGTCTTAATAGGCTGTAATTTACTCCTCAATAGTTCCTGTCATTTTAAAGGTTCTGAGTTCTTTCATGATCACAACATCTGAGTCTTTTATGGCAAATTTATCCAGGAAAGTGGTTTTGAACATGTCCCAGTTTTTTTGTGATCAGGGTATTAGCTGAACCATTCACTTATAAAGTGTGAGGCGGCCTGGTAACACGTAGAGCAATTTCACTTGCCCAGAGTTTACAAAGATAGCCCACTTGTGTAATTTTTTTTGGGTACTTTGAATATAGAGGTTGGAATTTTCTTGATGTAGTCCTTAGAACATTTCAATTTCTGCTGAGCTTAGGTGTTGGAATACAATGTTGGGTATTTTGGTTGCCTCAGGAACTGGCAGTGGATTCAGGACTTCTTGAGTACCAAGAAAATTGTACTGTTTGGTTGGTACAAGGATATTGTTGAAGACAGTGAATCCCATGGGGACGCCCTGACCTTCTTTGTATTGTCTCCAGACAGTGGGGAGTGCCATCTGTTGGGTTATTTTATTTGGAGGAATTTTTACTTTAAGTTGCGTAGGTGGCACAAGTGACAAGTTCCTGTTAACTATGCATGTGATAGAATCCCAGCTACGGGGGTTGAAACCTGATACCCTGTGGGCTGCCAGCCCGCAGGCCCAGCTTCCCAGCCATCTGCGTTTTCCTGGGCTCAAACCAGAGCCAAATTTGAAGTTGGGGAAACTCCTGAGATCAATCAACCCAGAGTTGCACACATCAAAGCCTCATCTGAAATAGGATCCTGTTAGTCACGCCAATGAGAACGTGGGCCTGGCCAACAATCCTGAGATAACTGGGGCCACCTCTGGTAAAGAATTGAAGAAGCTTTCTGTTGAATGCAGGCCACCTCTGGTAAAGAATTGAAGAAGCTTTCTGTTGAATGCAGGCCACCTGAGGATGAAAAAGCTGCAGCTTGAAGGGGAATTACAAGTTTTCCCATTACAAACCATCCAATTAGAGACCCTCTGGACGGCAACTATGGTAAGTTTGACTCCCTGATGATTGACTCCCTGGTACCCGACACTCTGTCAAGTACCAGGGAGTTGAGATCCGCATATGTGAATCTATTAGTATTTTTGGCTTGACCAATTTTAAGCTAATTTTTACTAGTAATTTAGGGGTTCAAAACCAAAAACCAAGGTTAAATTTACTCAAACTCAACTTTGTTTAATAATCTGGTTAGCTAAAATACCAATTTAAGGGGCAATTTATAAGTAAATTTACTAATAGAAATGAAAAAACCTGTGTTCAACACTTTTTAAGCCAAATTTTAATTTTATTAATAAAATACATATGCGCTTATATAAAATTTATTATTTACTATTATATTTTTATAATTAGTGTCCATAGTTGTTGATTAGGCTCCCAAGCACCACTATACTGGATTTAGTAGCATAGACATTAATCAAATACCCCACTTGTTTTACATTATGTCATTCCCGGGTTTTTGGACTAAGTGGTGCCACATAAATTAAGCCCAATTTATTAAGAGATTTCATATGTAATTTATAAAAAACTGAAACTTGACACCTTATTTGTTTGACTCTATCCAATTGACACCCAATTGGTTTTGGATTTAACTAATCAAAGGCTTGGAATTAAGGCTAAATTAATATGTGATGCACTATGAGCGCCACTCAACACTTTAACTTGGGGATTGGTACAGAGAGCTTTTTAACGTTTAACCAACACTATGGTAAATAATTCACTCACAGCTCCTCACAGCATACCCTAATCACTAATAAACACATTTTCACTCATTTACTTTTTTAACTTATGTTGTATTTTTTTAATTTTTGAGCATATGATACTGCCTTGCTTTTGGGTTAACTTTTGAACCCGTTTTAAATTTAAGCAAGTTTTATATGTAAAAAACATAGTAAATTTGATGTTTCTGCTCAACTCTGGCATACTTGACAGTGAGAATTCAGCTTTTCCTGGCTGATTGACAGTGCCAAACTTGACACTTTACTATGTTTTGAATTTTCAACTCTCAATAAAAAAATTCCACATAATATTTTTTTAATTTTTTTGCAATTATAATCTACTACTTTTTCTGCTGCTCTCCATATAATTTTCATATATATATATTTGATTTTCAATTAAAATTTTACATTGATTTAACACTAAGATGTTATGCTTAACCTAACATCTTTGATGCTTCATCATAAATTCACTTATTTTCTATGTTTTAATCTTTATATCTATACTTTGAGTTTCTATTTTGCTTCTATTTACTTTATGTTTTTTTCTTGATAAATAAAACTTTATTTGCATACTTTTCATTTAACTTTTACTTTGTTTTACCTATGTGTTTCATATCTTTCATACTTCTATTATTTACAATGCTAAAATTTTCTTTAGACAAAATCAAACAAGAACATCCAACAGCCCAAGCGCCAAGCCTCCAAGGGCTCCAAAGAAACTGCCTCCACTCCCAAGCATGCCAAGAAGCCTGAAAAGGCAAAGTCTCCGACCCCATCTCCTCCCACTCCATCTCCATCTCCTACTCCCCCCCCTCTACCCTCATCTTCTACATCCCCTTCACCTTCCCCCAAAAATTCCTCCCCCAATAAATCTGATGGTGATCTTACTGACCACTCCTTTTACCACTCAGAGGCTGACTCCAAGCCCACCAAGGAGCGGCATACCAAGAAAGTAAAGGCTGCCAAGGAGCCCACCTCTTCTTCTGATAAGAAAAAGAAGGCATCCAAGCAGGCCTCAAAGAACCCTTCCCCTCCTGATGACTCTTCCCCCTCCCTCATCTGATCCCCAAGATTAGCTGGAGGAGTACTCCAAGAAGTTCAAAGCTCCTGGTCATGTGGCTTGGGATCCACTGGCCATCCACAATATCTGTAATGTGGACAGAGAGTTTAAAGTCCTCAGGCGCTTCCCCTGTTACTTCCCAATCATGTCCATAAAGGGCAACCCTGGCTATGTTGCTGACAATTACATTTTTAATTGCAACAATCAAAAGCGCCAAACCAAGAGCAAGCACTTTGTCTGTGAGGATAAGACTTGCGGGGCCCAGCTAAACACCAAGGGCTGGGAGAAAGTAACGGCGGAGTTGGGGGAGCACACTTGTGAGCCCCCCAATCATCCAATCACTTGGATGTTAAAATGGTACCTTGTTCAAGTAATACCCACTTCCTCTTGCCTCTGGGCTTCTGATCTGGACATAAAGGCTTTGCAACATCTCAAACCCAACAATCTCAAGTTGGTGCCAACTCAAGAGCAGTTGTTTAAGTTCATAAGCAATAAGCGTATTGCCACCAATCCCCCTCCCCCCAAGGCTTCATACGTCCTCTTGGAGCTTACGCTCACCCACAAGCTCAAGCAGCTTCCAAGTGGGGAGCGCTTCCTCCTCCATGACAACAGGCCTGCTGCCAAGGACCGCATAATCTGCTACTCAACTCAGAAGAACCTGAGGGAGTTGAAAAGGGCTTCAACCTGGCTAGTTGATGGTACCTTTGCCATTTGTCCCCAGATGTTCAAGCAGCTCTGGATGATCCATGCCCAGATTGACATCCAAGTGATTCCACTTGCATTCTTTCTTCTTCCTGGGGCCACCAAGACCAGTTACACACGTGCGTTCACAATTATCCACCAAGAAATTTCCCTCCTTCCTCCTGCCAATAATGACAAATCCAAGAAGACTCCCCCCCACACCCGCACCAACCCACCTGCCTCTGACAAGGACCAGGCCACCCTGGACTCAGAGGAAAAGGTGAGGCTAAGAGCTCTTGGGCCTTGTGTGTGCATTATGGACTTTGAGCCTGCTCAGTTCAATGCATTTGAGCAGCTGTTCAGCAGGGAGGTGCAGGGGTACCACTTCCACTTCTGCCAAGCAGTTGCTTGTAATGTGCAGGCCCATGCCAAGCTTAGTAGGTTGAGCTGGAGGGATACTTTGGACACCTGCAGATTTGTGCTGGCACAATTTAGTGCCTTGGTTTTTTTAAATCCAGAGCACACTGTGCAGGGGGTTGAGGTGCTCTCAAAGGATCCCCACATAGTGAAGCACCCAGAGTTCAAGCCTTTCCTCAAGTACTTTGAGCCCCAGTGAATTGGGAAGGTTGTCACTCAGAGGCAAGGCAAGGCCTGCGCCAAGGCCAGCTGGAATGTGTACCAGGCGGCTGTCAACAGGGAGCTGAAGACCACTTTGGCATTAGAGGCTTATCACAAGCATCTTAAAGCCAACTTTGGGCTTCATCCAAAGTTTAATAAGTTCTTCTCTCTCCTGCAGTATGAGCAAGAGAAAACAATCTCCAAGCTCCGAGATCTCTCCAACTGCGTCCCCCTACCAAGCCAACCACCCGCTGTACCCTCTTCACCAAGGCCATCCAGGGTGCAGCCAAGAGCAATTATAAGGCCTCTGAGCTTAAGCAGCAGCTTGAGCTTATTGCCACTGCCCTCCTGGAAGGGGCTAAATTAAACAGGGAAAGAATGATGAGGAATAAACTTCCTTGCTCAGTTATATTATTTTTACTTTTAGCTTTTAACTTTTTAACTTTAATTTTTCTTATTAGCTTTGATCATTTAGTTTTTAGTTTTAATTTTTAAGTTTTTAATTTAATTAAATAGCAGTGATTGTTCTATGTATGCATGGTAAGTTTGAGATGAATATTTATAGTTGAAAGTAAGTGAAATATCTTAATTTTTGTTAATTTCCAAATAAAACGGGCAAGTGCCTAAAGTCAAAGTGCGGAGATTGAAATCTCCAAATTACTGGATTTTTTGATACCTGCACTTTTTTCAATAAAAAATTTTTCCAAAAAATTTAAATTTTTTTTTAAATTTGACTTTTTAAAAAATGTTTTTACTAGTAGCTAAAATCAAAAAACCAAGTTTGAAGTGCCCAAATTGATGCAATTTAAAACACACCTTAAATTAATTTGGCTTTTAAAATAGATATTATTCATCCTTTTGAATATAGGGGACAAAATCAAAAGTGCAGAAATCAAAGTCCGGAAGTCTCTTCAATTTAATATTTGGGGGCCCAAAATTAAAAAAATTAAAATATCACTTAATATTGATTCTATCACTATGTAAATGATCAGAAAAGCTTCAAATCATATCATACTCAACCAAATAAACTAAAACCTATCATACAGGCTCAAAATCACCTGTATAACATTTGATTATAGTTTCAGTGATTTTTATTATGTAAAAGATAGAGTGCTGAATGAAACAAATATTATATGATCACTTAGTAATTTACTGGGTGTAGTAATAGAGTGCGCAAATCAAAAAAGCTTCAAATTGAAATTCAAAACACACTGATTTAGTGCTCACCAATATAGTTTAAATAATGATTGGAATTTAATATTTTATCAACTAAGCTCCAATAAGTGTTTATAATTGAAAGTGCGGAAGTTGAAAGTGCATTTAAACCAAACAAACACTCTACTTTATAAAACCATAATAATTTAACCAGTGTAAGTTTAAAGCTTAAAATTGGCGTTTTAAAGGTTAAAGACTTACTTTAAAACATAGTAGAGCTTCAGACCTTTTGGGTTAGTTTAGTGTAACTTTTTAAAGGGTTTAGTAAAAACTGCAGATTTTGGCAGTTTTGAATAAAATATTAAATTAATTTAATATATTACTATGTTTCCTTATGTTTTTAGGGAGTGTTGAGATTGAAGTGCCAAAAATCAAAACTCCCTAATTGTCTGATCAAAAGCCCCTTTTTTGCTCCTTTTAAAAGCATTATAGAGTTGACTACCTCAATTAAAATATTTATTAAAACTAACAAAATATAGTAAAAAGCACTCTGGCTTTTGGATTCTGCTAAAAAATGATAGCTTTATTAATAATTTATATTCTTTTTTATTAACCAAAAAATACTAACTTTGAGCCATCTAGATGCCCCCTAAGTCAACTCCCATCAACCCAAAGAAGGCCACCCCTTCCAGATTCAAGAAGCCTGGCCCCAGGACCACCAAAAAGATTGCCAAGAAGGCCACCAAGGCCATCAAGAAGACCCCTGAGCCCTCCCCCTCTCCAGAAGAGGAGCCTTCTGAAGAGGAACCTACCCCCAGCCCCTCCAAGAGCCCAACTGGGCACAAGTTTGTCTACAGCCAGGCAGATGAAGAGGAGACACCTCCCCACATCTCAGAAGAAGAACATGAAGACCTGTACAACTCTGGAGATGCTACACCAACTGAGGATGGCCTTGAGACTTGGGATATCCTTAAAGTTCATAATATATGCAACTATGAAGAGGAGTTCCTACTGCCAGATATCCTGCCTGTCTCCTTCCAGATAATGTCCTCCAAGGGCAATGCTGGGTTCTACCATGATGGTTTTATGTTTAAGTGTAATGATGAGCAGAAGAACTTGGTGCTTCATCATTACAAGTGTGAGAGGCCTGCCCCGCCTGCCTGACTACAACTGGGTTTACCCAGTTTAAGAAGCTGAACAATCAGCACACCTGCCTGGAACCAACTGGGGTATATCAGCGCCTAATAAAGTGGTACCTGCACCTGAGGCAGCCCTTCAACAGGGGACTTACCTCCCAGGAGATAGTCACTAGGGCTATTCACAACTTGACCAGCTTTCAAAAGATAGAAGTTGGTACTTTTGGATCCCTTCAGAAGTATGTCAGTGATAATTTCTGGAAGTCTGACAATGTGGGCAGATCTGCCACCTCCCTCCTGGAACTGGATATACCCAATGAGCTCAGAATCACCTCCAAGAATGAAAAGTTTCTCCTTCATGACAATGGGCCAGATGAGCATAAAAGAACCATCTGCTATGCCACCCAGGAGAACCTTAAGAGATTGATGACAGCCAATATCTGGTTGGCTGATGGGACCTTCTCATCATACCCTAAGATCTTTTCCCAGCTTTGGTGCATCCATGGAAAGTATGGTGATAAGGTTTTACCAATGGTTTACTTTCTAATGTCAGGAAAAAATGAGGATGACTATACTCATGTCTTGGAGATTCTAAAGGGGAAGCTGGATCTCCTTCCCCTACTGATGCCCCCACTTCTACCCCCAAGAGGAAGAAGTCTAAAACCCCAAGCCAACCTGATGATGAGGAAACATCAGAGCCTTACCATACCCACCTCCTTGTTGACTTTGAGCCTGCTCAAGCCAACACCTTTAAAAAGGTATTTAATAGCAAGCCTCATGGTTGCTTCTTTCACTTCAGACAATGCCTCAGAAGAAAGCTGCAGAGCTTTACTGAGCTCAACAGATTGGTTACTAGATCCACTTCCCAGGAGCCCAAGGTGGCCTTCAACTCCTTTTATGCCATTGCCTTGGTGAGAAAGGAGGACCCTAGCAAGATATATGAGGCATTCAAGAATACCAAGTATATGAAGGACAATGCAGCTGTCTTTGCTCCATTTATTAATTGCTTTGAACGCCAATGGATTGGAAAACTTAAAACCAGACGCCATGGAAGAAAGGAAAACAAGATTGAATGAAACCAGTTCAAGTTTATTAAGAATAAGATCATGAAGAATACTTCCTCTCTGGAAAGCTGGCACAACAAGTTTGTCAACTGTGTTGGGGTGAAGAAACCCAAGTTTAATGTACTGATCAACAAGCTCAAAGTTGAACAAGCAACCAATGAAACTCTTTACCAGGAGTTTTTAGATGGACACCAAAGTGTTTCCTAGAGCAGCAAGGATCTCAACAGCTTTGAGATAGTCACAAAAAACTCCCTCTTTTCCTATAACTCCTCCAACTGGCTCACTCATCTTGAGAACATTGCAAAAGTTCTTTAATAATTCAAATAAAATCTTGCATGCTTTTACTTTCTTTTAATTTTATGTTGTGACAATAAAGATCTTACCATGCAAATAAATTTTAAAGCAGTTTTTTGTTTAGTTTTGTATTTTACATTTGAATTAATACAGTTGCATATAAATTCTAGTCTAATTTTTCTTTTGAAACTAAAATAAAATTTCTTTTAAAAACTGCAAATCTAAGCATATTTTTATTATCTAGCATATACTTTTTATTGCAAAAATGTTTTTTGGGGGTCTTTTTAGTCTATAACAGTTTTTAAAATATATAGTTTTATATTAAGAACTGTATTTATTTGGCTTTGAAGTTAACCTCTGGAAAGTCTATTTTTGCACTTCAATCTTTGATATTTTTGATTTTTGCACCCTACATAGTGTTTCAATTTCTGCACTTTTTGGGGGTCTCATTTTTGATTTCTGCACTTTTGACCTTAGGCACTTACCCAATAAAACATATGATATTCACAGTTGTGCTTATATGAACTATATCAAACAAATATTAATATTTCTTCATATTTTGCATAACTTTATTTGTTGTGTTTGTGTTTATTTTTGGTTCATTGGAATTTTAATTTTTTATGGTAATAAAAAATATTTTTATAATGAAGAGTGTAAATTACATAGTAAAATAAGGAATAATTGCTTATTTCTCCTTATTTTTATTAAGTAGGGTGCTGTTTTTATTGCATTTTTAAGCTCTCTGGGGTTACTTTACTATACCATAGCTGTAAGGCTTAATTTTTTATATTAAAAGTTTTCAGTACATAAAGATCTGTTAATTAAAAAAGTGTCAATTTCCAGTTGTCAATCAGGGCAAAAGCTAAATTCTCACTTTACTATAGTGTCAATTACCAGGGAGTCAAGTTTAAGGGAGTCAATCACCAGGGAGTTGAACTTACCACATTTGCCCTCTGGACAGGACGCCACCAATGATTTCTAAACCATGGAAGACAGTATCACCCAGCCCGGAAAGGGTTTTAAAAGTTTCTCCATGGCAGATGGGTATACTTATACCCTGGGCTGCCAGGAAGTTGCTCATTGCCATTCTTGCAATAAAGTGACATGAACCTTTGGTTTAACCAGGTTATTCCATATTTGATTTTAGTTCTATTTCATTTGCAGTCTACCTCCTGCAGTTCCGCACCTCACATCCATTAACCCCAAGAAACCACAGACTAACCAAACTATTATGTCCACCAGGAGCTCCCTTTGGCCCGGTACATTTAACCAAATACCCACCTAACCCGGCGTATTTGGAATTCACCCTAGAGGAAATCCTGATCTACGACCCAGAAGCAAGAGCTAGAGAGACAGAAAACATTGGCAGAGAAGGAACCCAGGTCACTATACCTCCCCTGCTGTTTTACAATAAGTACAACTACTTGCCCACCTACCTAGTTCCAATGACACCACCTCTCACCCTGCAGCCCAACTGCCTTCAGGAATCCATTGCAACCAATGAATCTACCTCCACTCAGATATTCAGGGTGATGTACATTACCCTCACTGGCCTTATTGATTCAATGGTGCCTACCAGAGGACCCTGGGTTCTCCTGGGCAAATTTTTATCTTATATTGTAAAGTTAGCTCCAATCTTGTATTGGGCTCTACCTGCAGGACCTGCGGGCTGTCTGCCTGTAAGTTCTTAAGAACCCCCCACAGGCTGGATCCCTGAAAGTAGGTGTGGAAAAACTACCTTCTTGTTGTGAATACCAATATTGTAAGGTCTCATGGTCTGGGGAAGGTGGTTGTAAACTAAAGCTTTTAAACCAGTTATATTTATGTTAGTCAAATACAAAAATGTAGGTAAGGTCTGTAGTAACAACTGTACTAGGGCTCCTAGAAGCTTATAAGAGGTAAAATAAAGACTGAGGCAGTTTATTAACCCTACAAAAATAAAATAGAGTCCAGTCTTAATGACTGACAATTTGGTCAAAAAGTCAATTTCTAAGTCTGGGAATTGCTCACCACTAGTGGGAGGATTAAAAATATCAATAATAAAATTGTGGGTATTACTAATAAAACTGCCTAGCTGATGAAGCAGAAAGTCAAAAGGAATCATAAGATCAAAGATTAAAACTTAAACTAAAATTGGGAAGGAAACACAAGCTACAAAACCTAACAAGTACTTTTTTGGGGTGCAAGTCAAACAATCTCAACTTATTGTTGAGATTGGTAAACCAAGCCTTTTTATTTGGGCTTGGAAAGTGAGGTGCAATTTGGAAGTAAAGGTTTAACTTAAAAGGGTTATCTGGTCATTGTGAGGAAGACACCATGGTTTGTGAGCCAACTTCCTGAACTAACTTTAAACAGTTAGACAAGCAGAAAGGAGATTTTGGAAGGAGGAGAAGGTTACGGCAAAGCTCTATAGGTTAGAGTGAGAAAAAAAGGTAGGAAAAACTGGTCTGAACTGAAGGAAAGACATAAGCAAGTGTATAGTAAAAAGTAAGACTTTTGGAGCCAACTTCTGATCTTTGTAGTATAGATCCAGGGTTTGAAACCGGATGGCAAAAAGGTAAGGAATGTTTGGAAAGTATTAACCATCATTTAGATCATAACTAGGCTTTAGCAAAGCCAAATATGAAGTCCAAATATGGAAAATGAAGGGG
Source organism: Entomophthora muscae (assembly GCA_014839935.2). Taxonomy (NCBI): domain Eukaryota; kingdom Fungi; phylum Entomophthoromycota; class Entomophthoromycetes; order Entomophthorales; family Entomophthoraceae; genus Entomophthora; species Entomophthora muscae. Next base: position 222,512 of record QTSX02006473.1, on the reverse strand, counting down.
AAAATAGGAGTTTAAGAATTAAGTGACAGCAACAATCTTGATAATACTTAGAAGCCAAGGAGGCAAATAAATATATAAAAGAACTGGAATAGCAGCTAATGAAAAGGTGAATCCTGAAAAATATTCACTCTTTATTGATTTTGCCTTTTTGGGTTATTTTGAGGACAAATCCCTTGCCTTTGCTTTTGCTCCTCAAAATGGGTCTATTTCAAAAGTGGGAAACTCAGCTGTTTGGTTTCCTGATTCTGCACAACTCACTTGCCCCACTCATGCTTGTGGCAAGTGATCCTACTGTCCTAGTATTGTTTTGTATTATTACTAAGGAATATATATTTCAATTCCATATCTTCAATAAATTTTAAGCTATATTCACATTTCTGTCTTTGTGTTTTCAAGAACTTTGGCGCCTCTCTCTAACCACAACTAGTAGAGACTTATTATTCAGGGCCACAAGGTAATTGCATCACCTTCCCTGCCAACTAACCGAGACTTACAACAGGAAATCTTAACCTTAGGGTTGGATTTGTACTGTGTCTGTGCCACACCTCAGAACACAACACCGCTGCTACAACTTTCAAGTATTTACTTCTAGGAAGTATAATAAATAATATAAAGGGGAAAATTAAGAAGAGAATGATACTTAATTAGATATGGGTTTGGAGTATTATATAGTATCATGAGAAGTCACATGTTGTCCATGTACGTCATGGTAGTCATGGGGCTTGTTGGGAATTTTGACCAAGAAATGATGCCAATTATGAAGGAGCCCATAGATTGGGATTGCTACAACCAAATCCATAAATTAGTAGTATAAAATACAGTGATGCCAATTATGATGGAGCTTGCAGATATGAATTTCAGCTACAAAATAACATAAATTGATAGTATAAATCATATGCATATTGGATCAGCAGTAGCCTGCTGACCTAAACCTTAAATTAGCCAATGATAAGCGCCACTTGGGAAAGGACACAGGATCCACAGCGCTGCCTAGCAACTGGATTAGGAGCCAAACTACTTTTACATCAAGCGCTGCTGCGCCAACTGGAAATTATTGCAAGCGCTGCCTGGCAAATATTGCAGGCGCCAAGGTGCCGCTTTACTTTTACATTGAGCGCCAAGGCGCTGGGTTCAATTCCCCATAATCTTGAATTCTCATATTTATCACATTAATAAGCATTAAGCTTGCAGTATGTCAGGAAAGTAGGAAGTGATCCTGAAGTAACTAAGTTATTCCATGCCAGCAAGGATCACCTGTGCTGGGTGAAGATGAAGATATTCTATTGGTTGACGTGCAATAAGTGCCAAAACTAGATTAATAATTACCCAAATTAGGGGCGTGTTAGAATGTACTAGAAGACATTGCTAGCAGCCCAGGGATTAACCTTTGCAGAAGGTATAAGAAGAATGAATCACTCACAATAAAAATAAGCTTTTAATCTTGACTTGTCTGGAATATATCTTTAATCTGGTTGACCTTTATCCTAATCCTTAAATGCTTCTGCGCAATCAAAAGCCGTTGCCAGACAGTAATCATGGTTTCATTTAATCCTGGCCCTTATAATACAATACTACTCATATCCTCACATATGACTGTATTCAAGCAAATTTCCTGTGCCCTATAATCTCAAATAATTGTGGCGCTATAATGCAAAAAGCGCAACAGGGCTTGTCCAAGTAGTGTTCCTCTTAGGACTCAAAATGTTTGATCTCTGTAATGGATGGGCAAATGATAAGAGTGCCACCAACTTAATGATTAGTCAGGGAATAATTAAGAGAGTCACTTGGGGAATTATTTTCCCAAGAGGGATTAGTCAAAGATGTTGCAACAATTGTATGTTCTTAATTAATGAAGAAACTCAAGTTATCATCAGACCTTAACTATACTCAGTTTTATGGGGCTGCTGATATGACTCAAATGAAGGCTATTGGTGCCTAATCTGCTCTACCAATGAGGGTTGGGAAGCTCCTCATTGCCTCTCCTTCTGTTGTATTAGAAAAAAATATATATAATTGATGAGGAGCAACTTTTGGGGAAGCTTCAAATATGGATTTAAAGAAGAAATAAGTATATTTTATTTGATAATACTTTAGATTTATATAGACTTTGCTGTGGCAGGGATTTAGTTGGATCAAACCTAGGGGTTGGTCATAAGCTAGATGGGTTTGAGCCACTGGATACTTAGACAGTCAGGTGATATTGCTTGGTTACCATTCTTAGTATGTCAAACAGTATATTGGAAGGGGACTAAATCAGGTGATGGCTGGATGTTAAGTAGGTTGGCAGTAGCCAGAATGCTTGTACATCCAGACTCTCAACACTCCCCTTAAGGGGTTACTCTGGTGCATCAGGAGGGGGCTTTGTTTTCACAGCTGCCGCCTGATGCTCCTAGAGCTGTTTACTAGTTGGAACCAGTCTGGTTGTGTGCTCTCCTTTACTGAGGCAGAGACGGGTTCTGTGGTATTTCTTGATAATTGGGTTTTTGGCACTTTGGAATTTTACTAGGTAAGTGTTGTGCTCTGGTCTGTATTTGATGAGTCTTCCTGGTCCCTGGTGTACTGAGTCTAGTTTCTTTCTGTTGCCAGCTAGAATCCAGACAGGGGAGTGGATGGGAAGTGGTTCCTCTGTGGAGATTACCTTTTGTGTCTTGAGCCTCTTCATTTATGCTATTTTAGCTTTGAGGAAGATGTGTAGTAGGTTTGGTGCTTGCTCTACTGTGGGAGGTTTCCCCGGGGGGATCTTTATGTAGGGCTGTTTGTTGCGGGTGATTACTTCCAGTTTGTACCCGTAGTTAGCTCAAACAGTGAATAGCCTGTTCCTTGATTGGTGCAGACTTGGGATACTAATAATGCATGTTTCACGTATAGTGGCCATGTGTCTTTGGCTTTGCCATCCATTATTTTCTCTAGGGTCCTGATAAAGCTGTCATTGAGGTTTTCCACTCTACTGTTGGCCTATGGCCAGTATGGAGAGGTTGTGGAGTGCTTAATATTTTTGGATTTCAAGTTGTCATTTACTATGTGGCCCGATAACTCAGTTGCTCCATCAGTTATGATGTAGTCTGGCGTGCCGTAGTTGGCTATGATTGCTTTTTTAATGAAACAGTTGATGGTTTCTGCTTTGTGGTCCTTTGTTGCCCAGCAGATGGGCCAGCGTGTGGCAAAGTTGATAGCTACAATTAAGAAATGTTGGTTTGTTTTTGTTTCTGGGATGAGACCCACTACATCCAGTCCCCAAACCTTGAATGGTTCAGGGTCTGGTACTGGGTTGACCGTTGGCTGAAGAGCCTTTGTACTGGTATATTTCTTACTCACTGTGCACTTTTTCAGAACATCAACTATATCTTGTTTGAGGTTGGGCCATCATACTATCTTTTTAAGTATGAGGTATAGGTTGTTAGCCTTTGTATGGCCTAGTAGGCGGTGATGTCTTATATGGTGTCAACTCTTTGTGCAAGTGGAATGTACAGGATATGTTTGTCATTAATAATTTGGTATACAGTGCCATTTAATACATGGAAATACTTTTTGTTTCTTACTAATGTATTGTGGGTCTGTTGATGTGTTGAGGGGTATTTCCCTTTGGTTTTATACTCAGTGTTGTACAGGTTTGGCCAGTCAGGGTCCAGGTGATCAGGGTGGTCTTCTCTTGGCTAATATAGCCTAGAGAGAGCATCAGTTGTGACCAGCTCTGCCCCCTTTTTGTACTGGATGTCCAGGTTAAGCTGTTCCATCAAGGACATCCTTTTGGCTTGTTGCCGTGCGAGTGCATTCTGAGTTTTGAAATAGATTAAGGATTTATGGTCAGTTAGTACTCGGACGTTTAAATGTCCTTCCAGATAACATCTCCATTCTTGCATGTGTGATATATTGCTAGAAATTCCTTATTGTGTATTGGGTATCTCTGCTCAGTATTAGTTAGCTTTCTGCTTTTGTAACATACTGGCAGGAAGTCTTGCTGCCCTGGCTGACAGATGCGCAGGACTGCACCAATGGCAGTGTTGCTGGCATCTGACTCGAGCTTGTAGCACCCATTGTTATTAGGGTATTGCAGAATTAGTGCTTCAATCAGAGCTTTTTTTAATAAATGGAAATTCTTGTCACATTCTGGAGTACAGATGAATTTCTTTTTGGCATTACCCTTGGTTAAGTCATTGATTGGTGTGGTTAGTTTTCCACAGTCTTTGATGTATTTCCTTAGGTAAGCTACCATACCGAGAAAGCATCTAACTTGTTTAACAGAGGTGGGGTGTTGCATGTTATCTATGGCTTTTATTTTATCTGGATCTGCTTTGATACCACTGTCAGAGACTTGAGGCCCAAGAACAAGAGTTCCTTTTTCATAAATTGACACTTACTTTGTTTTGCATAAAGTTTGTGCTTTGCGAGTTGATCAAGTGTCTTGCAGACATGCGTGAGGTGGCTCTCTTTTGTTTTTGAGAATATGATGATATTGTCAAGGTAGCATAATGTATTTGAGAGACTGTTTAGTGCTTGGTTCATCATGGTGACAAATGTTGCAGGAGTGTTGATCATCCTAATATTCATTACTCTACATTCAAAGGATCCAAATTGTGTGTGGAACGCAGTTTTTGGTATGTTCTTCTCTTCTCTTCAACTTGGTTGTAACCTGAGGTGAGGTCAATTTTGGAGAAAAATTTGGCACCTGAGAGTCTTGCAAACAGATCCTCTATAAGTAGAAGAGGGTATTTATTCTTTACTGTGCTTGCATTTAGTGCTCTGTAGTTGGTTACTAGACGTAGAGTGCCTTCCTTTTTCTTTACAAAGAATACTGCTGCCCCACATGGGGATTCAGACAGGTAGATGAAGCCTTTAGCTAGGTTGTCCTCAATGTGTGTTTTGAGGGTTTGGGTCTCCATGGGGAAGAGTCTGTAAAGGGGTGCAGGTTTAGGCATGGCCTTGCATAAATTGATGCCATGTTTGACCTCCTGTTTGGGGGGTAACTCTGTAGTTCTTCTTTGAATATGTGAGCGTATTCATTTAGGAGTGCTGCAAGTTCTGGGCATTGGGTCTTTTGTGTTTGTATGTTATTGAACTCAGTGTACCTCATTATGTGGAGGGTACTATCTTTGGTTAGATGTTCTGAGTCATCTTGGTTTATGATCTGGACAAATACTGTGTCTCTTAGAACGAGGTCATCTGGTTCTTTGAGGATGTTGAAGTTTACTCTGTTGTGTTTGATGGTCATGGTTTTTGTTTTCCAACATATGCTGGGGTTCACTCAGGTGAACCAGTCCATGCCTGCTACAATGCCGTAGTTTATGTTGTTCATGAGAAGTCCTTTGATGGACGTTTGTATGCCTTGGAGGTCAATTATGAGGGGGTTGTTTTGCCTTCAAGTAGAACCTTTGATTTATCTGCCATTATGGTGTATTTGAAGTTGGATTTGACAACTGGTATTTTGTACTTGGTTACAAAAGGTTTCCTAACCGTAGTGTGTTGTGCACCAGAGTCAAATAAAATTTTATGTGTATGTGATTTGTAAGTGCATGGGTAGACAAGAAGTTGTGAGTGATCTTTAATTTTTAAGTTCATAAAAATGGAGGATTGTGGGACACGGGGGATGCAAGTAGAAAAGTTTGTGCCTTGGTACATTTTCTTGTCAAGTTGGGGGGAGACAGGAGCACTTAAGCCTGTTCCCCTCCTCTTTGCCCTGTTCCTCTGTTTGAGACTTTTGAGGTCAGAGAATGTGGGGTCAGATTCATAGTGAGTTGCTACTTCAGTGTTGTTAACTTTGGCGGTGTCCTCTTTCTTAGGACAGGAGAGGTTTGTGCTTTGGCTGTAATTGCCATTGTTGCGATTGGAGTTGCCATTGCTATGGTTGGTATTTTGGCGTTTATTGCCATTGAAGTTTTCTCTGCCATTGCCGTTTGAGGCGTAATTGCCATTGCGTGCAGCATATTCCATATTGGCGCATTTTTCAGCGTGCTTGGCTTCTGCAATGAGCGCGGGCATGGAGGTGTTAGCCTCTGAAAAAATGAGGGCAGCAACTGAGGGTTTTATTCTGTTGATGAATGATGCTCTAGTGTGCACGTTGTCAGCTTGAGCTGGGTTTTGGATTTTGCAACATATCTCTTCAAATTCATTGGCGTACACTGTGACAGTGGTCTTCTGAGGAAGATCTCTGAGCTGTATTGCAATGTATTGGGGGGATTCAGTGACACAGAAGTTGTGGGTGATGTCTGCTTTGAACTCTTCCCAGTTGTCAAGCTGGTCGTCAGTTTGTGAGCCAACCCAGGTGGCAAACCAGTTAGCTGCGGCCTTGTACAGGCGCTTGCTGGCTTCCTGGATCCATTTTTTGTGGGGGATGCAGCTGGCGCAAAGTTTTGTGGCTGAGTGGTTCAACCAGTTAATAATGTTTTCTTTGTTTTTACCAAAGAACTTGTTGATACCAATGTACTTGGTGTTGGTGATTTTGCCTGTGATAGGCGGTTGTGTTTTTTTTTGTGTTTGGAGAGAGCAACTGTATTGAATTAGCTTGGCGCATGCTTTGGGCATGACCTGTTCTTCGAATATGGTGCATCCACTTGGTATGTCTTTGTCAATGTCATGGGTGCAAAAAGTGCGTTTTCAAGGTATCCTGGGATGTAACCTGGTTTAGTATGTGGGCAAAGCTGGGCGGGTTTTGTTCAGCCATTTTTTCTTTCATGGGTGTGGTCAAAAACTGTAGCTGTCACCAGTGATGAGGAGCAACTTTTTAGGGGAAGCTTAGAAGATGGATTTAGAGAAGAAGAGCATAATTTTATTGGATAATACTTTAGACTTATATAGCTTGCGCTGTGACAGAGACTTAAGTCAAATCAAAGATAGGGTAAGTCATGTGTGAGTTGGATTCAGATTGCTGGATACTTGGACAAGTCATGTGATATTGGTTTGTTGTCATTTCCAGAATGCTGAACTGAATATTGGATAATCATTAAACCAAGCAATGACAGGATGTTATGTATGTCAGCAACAGCCAGCATACCAGTACATCCAGCTCCTCGACACTACTACTGTTGGTTACTGCCTGTTGCAATTTTTCAAATATCAATGATGTTCTCCACCTCTGCCTCACAAGAGGCGATCACAACAATGATCTGTTTCCGGCCAAAAAATTATCTTGCTTAAGAGCACTTGGTGCTAAATCACACTAACAGATGCTTCACATGTGTTTGAAATTAACTATCTGAACACACATGCTTTTAAAATATAATGCTTGCTGGTTAACTTGCACAGATTTTACTAAAAACAAAATTACATGATCCTGGGATTTAAAATGATGCATACTCAAAATGATCAGTTGTAAATAGCTTACATATAGGTTGAAACCCAAGTTCAAAAATCCAGCTACCTTTTTCATTTATACTGTCTTTCTTAATATTGTACTAAATCTTTAGAGAAAAAACATCCCTTTCTTTGCTTCCAGTTAAATACTGATCAATTAAAAATACTGCTTATTTTTACAAAAAAAGGATATTAAAAATGTTAATCTTTTGCTTCCATGAAAAAGGTCAGAGAATCAGTTCTCTGAGAGGTGATTATGCTGCTAACTTGATCACAGGTCCGAGAAAGTATTAGGCTGCCTGAAAAGTAAATTCATTATTTTTATAAAAATGAAAGACAATTTTCATAAAAAATAAAACCACTTTCCAAACCTAATACAGTAGTTTTAAAAGCTATGGTGCTAAGGCAGAAAAAAACTCATCTACTAGCAAAATTAACTCATCTGTAAACTAAATCAACTCAGATGCAAACAAAATTAATGTATTGCAGAACGAAACAGAAGCGAATCCAAATCTATTGTTAATCAATATAAATTCATTTTTTTAAATTTCATTTTAATTTGAGTTGATTTTGCTTACAGATGAGTTTTTTGCCTTAGCACCATAGCTTTTAAAACTACTGTAAGATATATCCCAGGCATCTATAAAACATTACCCAATCCCAAGTCCCCATTAACTGAAGCGACCTTCAATTGTTTGCTATACTAGGACTTTGTATCAGTGCACAACGTTTCTGGTAGTTAGTCTATTACATCAAAGAATATTACAAAGAACAGTTGGACAATCTGATTTTCCACTAGCCATTTGATCTCATTGGAACTAAATAACAACATGTGATAGTAAATGGTCAGAAAAAATAATACTAGAATATATAGGCATATTGTATTTGGCAGAGAACCCTTCTTTTGCGCTTTAAGTAAAATTAGGCGATCAACTTTTCACTTCATTATTATGCATTCTAAAAAATTACACTTTTTCGAATAGCATGCCTAAAAAGAAGGAATCCTAGTAAGAGTACTATACCGTAAGAAACACTCGCCAAAGCACGATATATATGGAACTATATCTTTAGATAGATAAGCGATTAGAAGTCGTCTGCTCAAATCTACATGAAATTCTAAGTAGGTTATCAAAGTTAGCGCACTTAAAGGATAATTAATGCGGATAGCTTGTGGCCAGGAGCATTTAAAAATGTTGTTTCAAACAAAAAGGCAACTGCTGGATGCAAGTCAAAGTGATTTAGAATAATGAAAAGGCATATTAATTCACAGGAAATCAACTCCTTTGACCTGCGTATTAGCAAATAAATTATAGAATCGAAAGTACTCAGCGTTAAACTGCTTCAGATAGTATGTATGGTAGGCTTTCGACAAAATCTAAAGTAGCTTAAGTAAAATGAACTGTTTTTATGCGTTGAGCACGCAGTTTAAATATGAGAAGCAGCTAAAGTGCATCATAAGCATAAACTATTTATCATCTGTAGCTAGTGAAAATATAGGCCTTACCTAAAGCCGAACTTTAAAGTCAGTCATTTTAGAGCACTTCTATGAGTGAAACCTTTTAATGCCTCCCGATTCCTTAAACTTGTCGACTACTAGTTTAAAAAAGGTAGGGTCAAACATCAAAACCAAAGAAGTAGCATTGATGATGTAGTCAGTAAAAAGTAAAAACAATTTTGAAATATAACACATTTCATTTAAAAAATATTGAAGAGTGGACGTATTGAAGACGCTTGAAATTAAAGCTCTGGATTACATTAGCTGGCACCATTAACTAGAGTGGTGCGGTTTATTTACAGAGTAAATATGCTGCAAAAGCTTTGTGTAAAAAAGCTATTTAATTGGCTTTAAATAAGCGAGATAGATATGAATCCAAGTTTAAGAATGTTTGTATCTACAAGGCAAAACAACTCAAACATTAATCTTCTTAAACTTCTCCAGGCTTCTTTGCGTTACAAGCTACTACTTTGACTTTACCGACAGTCACAACATCATTTTCAAAACGAAATGTGGGATTCTCAATAATGAAAGTCCAAACATCATCACAAAAGCGATATGTGTGGAGGTGCCCCTAAAAATAAGAACAAAGGGAGAAATAAGAAATACCTTAAAAGAAGCGCGACTTTTTACTTGAGCACCTAAAGCTTCAGTAACGCTTTTATCAAACTAGTTTAAAAAATAATTGAACAAAAATCCTGGAAAAGGTACTATTAGTTACCTGAGTAAGAACTTTCATAGCTAGCTGTGGATTGATTTGGCCAGATGTTATAAGCTCATCAAGAGAATCAGTAAGGGCCATACCAAGGGTACTGCTGCGATACAGTTCATAATATTGTGACATTGTTCTTATACGAGCTTAAATGCAAGAAAAGTGTTTATCCTTTCTCTTCAAGTAGCTGCAAGAATTCAGTGGGAGCCTTTTATCCTGATTTGATTAACATCTGCATACTTGATTTTCATTATCAAAAAGCCCTTTCTTTCACTGAATTTTTACCCTTAATAATCCAAATAAATTACTAAATTAAAATAACTGAGGAAATGCCCTGGCTTGAAGGATTCTGCTTAATCAGAGGTATACCCATACTGTACTGAACTAAATTAAGATGGTGCTTATAAATATCTTATTTAATTTGATACATGTGCTTTTGTGGTACACACATCAAACTTGAAGCCGACCAATCGAAAAAGCCATTTCAAAGAAAAGCTTTTAAAAAGCATCCAATGCGAAACACTATTGCAGCAGATAGTACAAAACCTCCAGCTTAAAAATGCCCAGCTTGAAATTCAGAATACTAACTTTAAAATTATATATAAAAAATATTAGAATGAAAATAAGATAAACATCTAAGGACTAAACTGACCCTCAAGAAATACATTCCACTATTTTCACTCATATTAGCCATATAACTTTTAAGATGTTATAATAGAAAAATACATGCAGAAGTTTTCATACAGTGGTTTTCACACAGTGGTTTTCACGGGCAAGTTCCTTAGGTCCAAGCTCCTAAGGTCGAAAGTGCAAAAACCGAAAATGGGACCCCCAAAAAGTGCAAAAAATTAAAACACTATGTAGGGTGCAAAAATTGAAAATGTCAAAGATCTAAGTGCAAAAATCAATTTTACGGAGGTTAACTTTGAAGCCAAATAAATACAGTTCTTAATATAAAACTATATATTTTAAAGCTTTGACTAGATTAAAGAGACCCCAAGGAGTTCAATTCTGTAATAAAAAATATATTGCTAGATAATAAAAGGATGCTTAAATTTTCTGTTTTTAAAAGAAGATTTATTTTAGTTTCAAAAGAAAAATTATACTAGAATTTATATTTAACTGTATTTAATTGAATATAGAGTATGAAACTACATAAAAAACTGTTTTATAAACTATAGTTTAATAAAAAAAGTTTAATTTTCATTCTCAGCATGTGTAAAGATATAATAATACTTCAGTATAAGCAAAATAAAGTATTTTTCCTACAAGATACAAGAAAATGATTTCAGGTATTTTAGTTTATTAGTGATCTAATTTTAATGATAAATTATTATAAAAGCTTACCATTGAAATACTATTAAGTATATTGCTTGTGTATTAAAGCAATACTATACAATGTTATACTTATTATAAATAAGACCTAGGCCTACATCTTTTATTAAGTCACAATATTCAAAGATATCAAGAGTCTGCCACTTAAATGCCATAAAGTGATGATTTGAATATTTTTATGTTAAACACACTGTACTTCCACCAAAAGATGATATAGATAGCTCAAAGTTGTATATCAAAGATATACATTTTATAAGTATTATTTTGCTCTAATACATACAGTAAAAAGATATAATGGAAGAGAAGAAAAGAGAAGAAGAAAAGAGAAGAAAATGTTGTACATGATGAGATCAACCCCTAGCAAGGTTTTGACTAAGTGGGCTTGAGACCTGCAATCCAGCTTCCCAGTGACCTGTAGCCAAATGAGGAAGTCAAATCAAATTTCCATAAATAGCAACATGAGCAAATGGTGATCCCAAACAATAAATGCCTTTATTTAGCGCTTGACTCATTGCCAGGATCAAGCCACTCTCTTCACCATCCTACCGTGTGATCAACACTATCATGTTCCTGTTATCCACAATTCACAATGACTATATACTTTAAATTCAGAACCTGAACGTAAAAATGCGGGATTGTCAAATCCTTAGTCCAAATTTTGAATCACTTTTGCGGGCAACTCAGCTGAGTGAAAAATAAAATATTTAATAAAATCAAACATTTAATTTGACTTTTTTTGGTTTATTTAAATTGGCAAATTTCAAATCTCTTGAGCAGATAACTCAACTAACAAAAGATAAAACTTAACAAATCTGAAATTGCAGGATTGTCAAATCCAAGAACCAAGTTTCAAATCATAATTGCGAGAAATTTGAAATAAATACAATTTATGGGTGTCTCAAAAAGGATGTCAAAGGATCTAGAGTGGATTTGTGCTAATTCTTTTAGGAATCATAGGCATTCTCAAAAATCACCCTATTCCAATTTAGGACGGCTAAAATTTAGATCATAATATTCACAAAATTAACATATATAACAATAAAATTGACTAAAATATACATTCCTTTTCTTGAGTTTAAAAATTATAATAAACTTTTAATTATGTCTTCTTTCAACACCAATCAAGTCAAAAAGCTGTTCCCTGGCCTTGACAAAATTATGCAGGGCTACACAGGGTCTCTTAACAGTGAAGCCTCTGTTTATGGCCACTCCCAACCCGCAGGCCCCTCTGTAAGCCCCACCCAGGAGTCTGTTCTTTCTCCTGCAACTTCCAGCATGGCCCTGTTTGCCCACCATGCACAGGAAGCTGCCAACCCAAATCCCTTATCAGCAATGACATCCGGAACCAGCCATTTTAGCCATGGGGTCACCCAGAGAGCCCAGGACCCCAAAACAGCTAATCTGATGGCATTGACCAGTTCCCATGATGAACACATCCCTCCCCCAGCCAATCAGCCTGCAAGATGCAGAAGAAAACTAATCACTAAAGAGATTGTTCTCAAAATGGTTGAAAAGCAAGGGAAGCTTATGTCTCTCAGGGAAATTGCGGCCGCAATGGGGTTTGCAAAGTCTACTGTGGCTGCAACCCTGTGAGCCCACGCCAACTGTGGCCCCCCTACTAAGAAGACCCCAACTGGCGCCTGTACTTCAACCAAAGGTGACACAGCCCATCCCCTTATGATGGCCATTATGGAATGTGACCTGCGGATGCCCCTGGTCCAGGTACGTCTCCAGTTAGGACTCCACAGCATCTTCACCAACAAAAGAACAGTGAATTTGTGGATGCACAGAGTTGTGGTTGCTGCCAGAATCTTGTCCAATCAAGTTCTCAGTGGCCCCATTTTGGTGGACACTGGCCCCTATAATTCAACTATTATTAATTTTATCAAAATAAGGGCAATGAGGGCCCATAATGACATAATCTTCCTGTTATATGCTAAGATATCTGCAAGTATCCAAGACTTTGGAGAGAAGTTTATCCAGTCTGACGTGTACAAGCGCGGCCCAATATTGTATCGGTTTGTTGGGGTTTTATTGGCAGTTTTCCCATTGGGTGTCAATTATTACTTGGCAATATTGAACACCGCAGATGGGTATGCCTACCAGACAGAGCTCAAGGCCATGCTGGAGGAGTGGGCCACATAAAACACTGTGCACACAGTTGTACTGAGTGCGGAGATGGAGCAGAGGGAATGGGATACTCAAGAAATCAGGGCTGTGGGGCATACCTGCTGGTCCTACCCCATCAACTACGCCATCATGCATCTTGAAGATGTATGTCTCTACAATTTTGGTTCTGCCCTCAGGCGCTAAAGCCTGCCACATACAATGAACTAAGCACCCAAATTGATAAGGGGTATGAGCTTTTCCCTTCTGCGTCTGTCCAGGACTTAAGTGATCTCATCATCTTCTATGTAAGTGATAGTGATAAGTCCAGAAAGGACCCCCGTCTCCCCCCACGCCAGTCCATCCATTTTGTCAAGCCAGTATATGTGACAGAAGAAGAATTTGAGCAATTGAAGCAATCAGCTCTTGCTGCCCCTTCCCAGCCAACAAACCCTGCCTCCCCAACCCCCCCCTCAAGTCACCTGCCTTCCAACCCTGACTCCCAAACCACCACCCATTCCCTCCCCTTCCTGTCCTTTGATTAGTAAATAAATCTTTTCTTTGTGACAACTTATCAAAATTGATCTCTCTCTTTCAATTCATAATTAATAATATTTTCTTTTTACATTATCAACATTTCCCATAATTAATACAATGTTGTACATTTTACAAATAGTTTAAAATTATGAGCATACATATTTTTCATCATCATTAATAAATTAAAGAAAATAAACGTAAATATTGCATTAGAATATTGCAGTTAGATGTCAACTCTTGATATTTTGATATTATGTGCATAACTCAATGCATTTTGTTTAATAAAATCCATTATAAACTTGGCCTTTTCCATTATAATTTAATGAAATGGATTGTGTTTATATTAGAGAGCCATTAACGCTTAGTACAAATATTGAAAATTAGTACATTTTACAGCCTGTATATTTACCTATTGGTAATAATTCTGTAAGCTTTTCAGTTGGATTTTGCGAGGTAATAATGTAATGTGTTAATAGGTTACTGTTTATTGTCATTAATTGGCTGATTTTCTTTGCTGTGACAATTGTGCATTTTCTGATATTTACGCACTAGTATCCAATTGGTTGGCTTCACATCCAATCACACAGGAAATAGGAAAACAAGCTGCCATCCCGAGACTGGATGTGGCCGGGGCGGCGGCTTGTTTTCCTATTGCCTGTGTGATTGGATGAGAAACCAACCAATTGGATACTAATTTGTAAATATCAGAAAATGCACAATTGCCACAGCAAAGAAAATCAGCCAATTAATGACAATAAACAGTATTCTATTAACACATTACATTATTATTACCTCACAAAATCTGACTAAAAAGTTTACAGAATTATTACCAATAGGTAACTATACAGGCTGTAAAATGCACTAATTTTCAATATTTGTACTAAGGATTAATGGCTCTCTAATATAAACACAGTCAATTTATTTTAAATTTTAATGAAAAAGACCTAGTTTACATTAGATTTTTAAACAAAATGCATTGGGTTATGCACATAATATCAAAATATCAAGATTTGACGTCTAATTGGAATATTCTAATCCAATATTTACGTTTATTGTCTTTAATTTATTAATGATGATGAAAAATATGTATGCGTTGAAGATAGTACTATAAAAACCAGTTTTTTGATGGAATTCAAACAATATGTCAACAATCTATAACTTGATCAATAAATTAGAAGCACACCTGCAAAAGGTTGTTGAAATAGAAAGAAATATCAGGGAAATAGTGACAGGAAAGCTGGGTAACAAGGGCCAGCCACTAATCCAGTCAAAAGAAGATGCTCTGGATAAATTGGGAAATATTATAGATGAAAAGAACAAAGAAGAATTACTTAATCTACAGGGAACAATTTTATCAAGCCTAAAGTTCAACAACACAGCCTACAATTTGTGGGAGTTCTGGCAGGGGGCCAAAGAAAACAATAAGATCAAACTAATTGAAGGAACAAAAATTCAAAAGGAAATCAACACCAATGAAGAGGAAATCAACCAAATGGAAACAGATGAAAATGAAACACAATCAAGAAGCAGAAGCGCTTCAAGAAATACAGAAGCTTTATCAAATGAAAACCAAGAAGAAACACAAGTTGCAAGAAAGATAAGAAAAATTAAGCCTAGAAAAATTAATGAAGAGCATCCAACACTCATGAAGTTTGCTGAAGTGGCGCCTGTGGCTGAGGGGGCCACAGGGGAAACAATTAGTAAGTATTTTTATGTTTTACTTATATTTATTTTAGTCATCACCAGGAATGGGGATTAGGTTGCGGAAGTGGCGGCTTATACACCAAGTTGGTTTTACGGGGGTTACCAGTCACTGGTGGCCCCTGTAAAACAAATAAATAAAAACCAAATAAATAAAATAATTCAACAAAATATAAATTTTTTTTAATATTGAAGCTCAATATAAGGAATATTCACCACCTGTGGGGTACTTGCCATGGATAAGAGAAGCATATGAACTAGGATCAAATATCAAAATCAAAGAAATGAATGAAATTTGCGGGGATATCAAACTGAACTTTGATGAATACATATACAAAAGCATTCAAAGATTCCCCTTCACAAACATCAACAAATATGAAAAGAATTTAATAAAAACCAACTTTCAAATAGGAAATGGATATTTGAAATCTGCAATTTTTAATGAAGTTTTTAAGGCACTATCAAATAAAGTCGGGGATGCAGTCCTTGTGAATAATTTTAAACCTTTATTAATATTGTTTGCTGAGGCCTGGGGGCTGATTCAAGTCAGGCACCCCCCAGAACCCTCTTCAAGTTCAACCAAACATCCTATATTAATATGTTAGTTCAAACTTTCAAAAAATTATGCATGTTCTCAGAAAAGTATAACTCACAGAAAATCCACGTTGCGGTATACCTGGGAATCCTCCTACACTGCATATTAAAAACCAACGTCAAAAAGTTGGAAGATGTACCTATACAAATTGATATATACCACATAGCTCTCAACCACCAGAAGACACCACGGGGATATAGGACAGTTGAGCATGTCAAGTATGACTCATTTTCATTGGCAACATTGTATGGGTACTACATGCCCCCCCAAAAAAACCTACTAGTCAATTTGCTCACCTGCCTGCTTTTTATCAAACAATCAGCAACCACCGGGGTACAGGGCGCCACCCCTCTAGCAATCACATCCAGGGTTGTCCACCATGTACAGAAGAGTATGTGGATCCAATTAGATGCATTAGCGGAAAATTTAATTTTGGGGTATAATTCCCCGGAATAATCACATTCCCTTTGCAATTAGCATCCCCCAATAAATATTTTCCCCTTGCAAATTTTTTTACTTTTTATATTTTAATACTAATTTTTTAATACTGAAATATGTACTATTAAAATTTTACTATATAAATTTTAATATTACATATTTAAATATTAAAAAATTTAGTATCTAAAAGTTACTATTAAAATTTTAATAATACATATTACAATATTAAAATTTTTAATATCAAATATTTTGATATTGAATAAATCACAATTTAATAAAATTGTTATATTTTGATTATTTAAAATTTAATATTTAACTTTTAAGATTTATAATTATAATTTTACTTTTAATATTTTAATTTTAATTTTAAATGTTAGTATGTAAATTATAATATTAATATATCTAAATATATTACAAGACATTAGTTAAAGTTGTGACCATTTCAAATATTAAAAATGAGTTAAAAATGGTTTTATTTATTAGCTTGTCAAGTACGGGTTTATTTATCACATGGATAAACATCAAGAATTGAATTTATCCACATCATGCGGCCTTCTCCACTATTGTTCTGAACAAATGATTGTTTAGAACTCAAGTTACCTTTCCCTTGTAATGTGATTTGGTAAACATATTTGATATACTTGACCTGCATCTGTAATACCCAGTTACAGTAGGTACCACTTGCAAGATGTAGGGCAGCAGGTTGGTGAACTGGAACCCAGTCAAGGCGGTCACAATAGGATACACAGTCATTAGCCGGCAGAAAACCTTTGCATGTATGTTGTATCTCCCAAAGCTCCCGGCAAAGTAGGTTAAGATGTAATACATGGACGTGTACATTGCAATAGAGAGGGTAGAATGTGGAGACACCAGGGGAGGCCAGGATTCAGTCTGAGATGAGTTCAGTTGACCAGGGTCATAATGGGGATTATGACCTAGTCCATCAGGGGAGGGCCCAAAGAACTCTGAACCTTGTTGGTAGCTTCCAATCCCAAGGCAAGCTGTGAGCACAGCTGTGAAGATGAGGTGATTCATCTTACTTGGATTGGAGGGTTGGCAGGGGCTGATTGGTAGTTTTAACTTTAGTTGTAAGTTGAATTTCACTTATATTGAGGGTATTAATCTCAATAATAGCACACACTATTACTGAGGTGGGATCCTTTATTTATAGTCCTCCCCCTTGTGCAAAGATTTGCAATTGGGAGGGAAAAAAAGGGGAGGGGAGATCCCAGAAGTTTGGAAGATATGGCTAGCAATTGGAACTTAGGAAGATGGTCAAACTCCTGTTCACCTGTTATCTGTGGCTGGTTGGGAAATTCTTGAGATAAACCAATAGTTCCCTGTTGCCCTGGTGCTAGGTGAAGATTATGAGTCAACTCCTTGTCAGAAGTTATTTTGGTGCCAAGAACATTGTTTTGGATAGGATTTGGCCTTGTCCATGTGGCCAGTGAATTAGCACCTGATTGGTTGGTGGCATGCTTATTTTTAGAATCTAAATTTTTGTTCTTGCCCTCTTCTGGAGAGGGAACATTTTCTTCTGAATTTTCCCCTGTTGTCAGGAACTTTTTTGATTGGCTGTAGCCCAGGGAAATTTTTGATTGGTTGCAGGGTGGGCCCTGGGACCTGGGTGGGTGGCAGGCACCTGGCTGGGGCCCGGGGAGCAAGTGGGTGGGCTGGTGGCGGGTGCACTGGCAGCTGGGCGGGCAAGTGGGTGGGCGGCAGGGCCTGGGCCGGGGGGCTGGCAGGAAGCAAGCAAGCAGGTGGGGGACTGGCTGGCGGGCGGCTGGTGGAGGGCTTGCAAGTGGCTGACTGGGTGCTGACAGGCGTGGCGGGCGTCTGCGCGGTGACGGCAGGCGCCTGCCTGGATGATAAATTAGTTCAGCACCCACTAAGTTCCAATTTTCCCTCAATTTTATTTTCATTTTTCCCTAGTAAGGGGGGGAAATCCATATCAAATTTTGCCTCTAAAATTAGGGCTTCAGCTATTTCCCCCCAAGTTTTCCTCTCAGCCAGTATTAGGTTTATGTCAGGAATATTCCTGACAGCATCCTAAGTACAAATTAGTAAGCAATACATGAAAATCATTGGTGGTTGTGTTGTGTGGCTATAGTGGTACTGAAATAACAAGGATCAGATGATGACATGCAAGGTCCAATTTGTGGCTTAAAAAAGCCAAAGTACCATCAACAATTTACATTTATTTAAATAAACTAATTTATTTCTATCTTTTTTTTAATTTATTCATTTGTTAGCGCTAAAGCCAATAACAATATTCAGTGCATTAAAATAAAAATATTTGTCCTCATACCTAGTATAATTAATTTTACTTACCTTTTCTATGTATTCTTATATGTCTATAATACATTCAAACGTCACATTATTATATATAAATAATAATTATTGAGTCCTAATAAAAAAATAAATAAAGATAAAAACAAATAAACCGGAGCACCCATTTATCTGATTGGCTCAGAGTTGAGGGCTTTTGAAAGAAATGATTCTGAGTGCTTGTAAAAAGCTGCCACCACATTGGGTGGCATCACAAATTGATTGATCTCAAGAATTTTGAAGAGATTGTTGGTGTCCTGAGGGAGGCCTTTCTTCACCTTATTCTTGATTCAACCAAACACCTCCTTGATTAGATTCAGAAATGGAGAATAAGGCAGAAGGAAGAGGAGTCTCATTGGGCAGTCTGCAAGGCAGTGGCTGGCAGAATGGCTGTTTTTGTCAATGGGGGGGAACTTGGACACAACCAGATCCACTTTGTGGAGCCCAACATTATCAAGCACAAAAACGTTGGTTGTGTGGCTGTAATTTATCCAAAGGTACTCCTTGACGGCTCAGAGAAAATTGAGAAAGGTCCCGCTGTTATGGGAGCCTTTAATCATCTGATACTGGTCCAACCCGCAAGGACCAAGAAGTGCAACCATGGAATAGGTCTGGGAACAGACAGCTGCGCAATGGGCTACACCAAACTTGGACCCCTTCTTGACCCAACCATGCCTAGACCTGAGTGAGGAGGAAAACAACAATTCATTGATATAGAAGAACTGGACATTCCCAGTCTCCTTTAGTGCCAGATATGTCTTGGCATAAATGTGTTGATCCTTGATGGTCTTTTCACTGTTCTTATTGTATGGAGAAACTCTGAGCAGCTTCCATGAGAAGCCCAAATCAACCATTGCTTTGTAAACAAGGGTTTTAGAAACAGAAAGCCCAAACTCTGTGGTAAGCATTGATTGGACAGCAAGTGTATCCAGGTGGCAATCTTTGGCTACCCACTGCTTGATTGCATCAATATGAACGGGCTGAAGGAGTTTGGGCTGCCGCTTAGCCTTGGTGGATTTGGCAATTTGCCCGGCGTTGCCATACTTGGTGTTGATGTCGGCAATGTATCTGGCCGTGACACCAAATTGGGACGCAATAGCCCAAACCACCATTCCTATGTTCAAGCAGTTGAGGAGAGCTTCACGCTCACTATCTGTCAACCAACGCCGGCCCTTGGCAGGTACCATGGCATCCTGGCTACCAGGCTTGACACAGGGGATGGGGGCCTTTGTGTAGAAGGTGGGATAACACTTGCTTGCAGTGGCGCCATCAATGGTTGAATACACAATAGGCGCAGATGGTTCCTCAGTTGTGGCCAATGGCTGATAGGAGGTGTCAAAGACGCGGGGGCAAGAAGTAGCAACTCTTGGGTCAAGAGTGCGGGGCCAGGTGACAACTGGGTATACAGTGGAGGTGTAAGTAACCTCAGTGTTCCTGGTGACCCTGGTGTAGGAGACCTTGGTAGCAGGCCTTGAAAGTGGCTTCTGCCTGGGATTCAAGCTGGTAGTTCTGGCTTGGGATGCGGGAGGTGGTTGGCTGGCAATGACACCTTGGGAGGCCTGTGTATTGGTATGACTCCCCTTGAGTTAGGTTCTGGGTCTGTTCTTGGACCCTCTGGGACGCCCCTGTGGACAGGCTGCCCCGCAGGCTGGTGCAGGAACGGGTTGGGAATGCAATTGATGGTCCATAAAAATAAAATAAAATATATATTAGATTAAATATGTATTTATTTGGAGTTATTGGTTTAGTTGTGGGTAGTTGTTTTCTCTTAATTTAGCCTTGAATAGTAGCAGAGTTTCTATATCCGTGATTTGAAGTGAATAATATTGTATACTTTCTGGGTTTGGATGATTTTAAAGTTTAATAACTTTTTATGTCAAATTATGGTTATTGAGATTGGATTTTTCATTTGATTTTAGTTGTGGTAGAGCTTCTTTATTTGGGTTGGTGTTTCCTAGTGTGCTTACTGTATATTAAATTTGGATTCCAGTTCCTGCAATTAATATCTGAGTTTACTATTGGCATTCAAAAGTGATTTGAAATTTGGTTCTTGGATTTGAGAATCCCGCAATTTCAAAAAACATAGTAAACTTAATGAAAATGGTTGATGGATTTGAACGCTTCAAATCTGATTCTTGTTAATTCATTTCATCCATTGAAAATATGCAGTTCAACTTGAACTTTGCAAAGTGTCTATGAGTTCCCACATTTTCAAATATTCAAATAAATACTCAAAAAAATCAATTTAATTAAAAAAAGGCCATCCTGAAAAAGTGATTCAAAATTTGGACCAAGGATTTGACAATCCCGCATTTTTATGTTCAGGCTCTGAATTTACAGTAATACTTATCTCTCAATAAAGAAAATTATCTAGTTTCTAAATATTTTCCCCTTGTAACTCTGCTAAACAGCACAGTTACAACATTGATAGCAGAAGTATGTTCTCCATCCTACTTTATCCCTCAAAATTCTGTCTGTTGCCCATACTTGCTGCAGCCAACAAATCTACAAAAGAATCATGTCTGGCCTCCTGCTAGATTGGGCACTGTACACACCTGGTACCAAAATACCTGACAGCTTTTTACTCTACCAGAACACAGTAATTCTTTTCTCTGCCTTCAACACCTTATTGGCACAGGGTTTCTTTCAAGCGTCTGCCATTCTTCCTCAAGCAACTGATGAAATCATCATGCCAGCCTACATAGCCCAGAGACTCCAAAATGCCACCTTGGAACCATTTTCTGGAGCCAATGACAACAACGCCACAACATGGAATCAATCTGCTCAGAGCAAACTGGCACAAATGGAATGCCCACAGCGCTTCTGGATTGCAGAGATCTACAAACTGATTAAAACACATTGCTGGCACCTGGTGCAACAAGTGGTATGAGGATCACACTGAGAAAGACTATGAAACCTTCAAGCGGGACTTCCTAGCAAAGTTTGTGCTGAAGGATACCACACTTATGATTATATGTCAAGTGAAGAATCTCACCCAGACAGGAACAGTAAAGAAACTTACCCAAGCATATGAAGAACTTCAAGTACACACCCCCTTGGATATGGCCTTTGACACCCCAGTCACCCATCTCATGTATTATGACACACTCAAGTTGCACGTAATGAGACATGTGAACCTGGACCAGGTGACCAACCTGCAGAGTCTATATCACAAGGCAGAGAAAGTAGAGCAAACGTCCAACGCCCTTAACAAGGCACAAACTGGGAAAAAGAGATTCCCAAAGACTCTCACTCAACTGGACGCTCCAATCACCTGCCTCCTGGAAACAACAGCAACTCAAACCATAAACCTGTAGGCTCAAATGGGCACGGAAACAGGAACAATGGGCAGTCAAATTTTACCCATTTTTGTATCACTGCCACTCAAGACAATTGCAATGAGAGAAAATCCTGGGGAGAGCGTTAGGCAAGACAAGCTCTCCCTGCACAATTTCTGACTTGCCCAACAATGAGTACCAACCCAAGAATGTGGATAAATGTCCAATGATTCAAGTACCCTTGGAAGATCCAGTACTTTACACCATTGTCAGACATCCCAATAAACTGATGTCCTATCCTTTCTACTTTTGCAGTTACACAGGCTCAGCACTCCTGGACTCAGGCGCGGATTGAACTCTAGTCAACAGCAGCTTTATGGACAAGTTCAAGCTAGCCACTAATCCTTCACGGATTAAAAATGTGGTTTTAGCTGATGAACATCACATTGCTGTGACAAGGGAAACCACCCCCTTCTCTGTCATGCTCAAGAATCTACACTCCACCATCCAAGGCCCTGTCATTGATTTTTTAAAGTTTGATATTGTACTGGGGTTGGATTGGCTAAAAAGGAATAACCCTCACTTAGACTGGGTGACCTCAGTATTGACCATCAAGCGTGAAGGTGTCAATCACCAGATCTACCCTGACTCAGTGGACCAGTTCCTGTGCAACCACTGTGAGAGAGAGGGGCTAAATTAACTAAGTTTGGCTCCCATCCTGGCAAAAAAACCACCAGGATGCTGCCCAGTGGAGGACTGGGACAGCTGCTTGAAGAGGGGACCACAAGGAGGACATGTGGGTCATTTGAGGGAAATAAGCGTTCAAGCCCATCAACATCAGTCTGGTGAGCATCCAAGGAGTGCAGGTGGGAGCGGAAGAGAACACCTCAGGGGACACAAGTGGTACCAAATTGCTCTGGCCTGAACTGGGAAGGGAAGTTGTGGGAGGCAGTTCCTCCTCAGAGACGGGCAAAGTGTAATCAACAATACCCAGATCCAAGTTTTCACATGTCAAACTCTTAACCACAGCCTCTCCAGAAAGGAGAAGGTCACCAGGGAGATTCCAGATACCAGAAGGATTTTCACTTACAAGTCAGGAAGATGAGGAGATTTCCCCCCACAGATCAGGGGAGGTAGACCACAGAAGCAGCAGAAATGGATCCAGGGAAAACACAACAAACTTAATAACTGGGAGTATCATAGCTGTAATCACCACAAAATTTGGAAGAGATTGATAGTTTTTTTCAAAAAAAATGATACTAAAAAAATGTTCTGGCAGGGTAATATTAGTAAGGGAGGTAAAAAAAGCAAAGAGTGGCCTGGGGAAGCTTTGCAGTGGTCTTGGGTGTCTTTAATAAACTGGAAAGCAAAAACAGGCTTGAAAAAAAGGGTTTTTAAAGAAAAATTCAAAACAATAATAGAAATTATATTGAAGATTAAATCAAAATTCAAGTTCAAAAGCTATCTTCAAAAGCAAAGGCAGAAAGGACAACAACTATGTATTTTAACTCTTTTAGAAGGACTCGGAGGAGGTACTGGGTTCAAAACAAGCCAGTACAAGGTAAGCTTTAAAGAAACAACTAACACTTCAATTTTTAGACTGTAGAAAACTCCAAACAGGGTTTCCCACAATACAAAATTAAATTTATGTGCAACACGCTCCAAACTTTAATGTAATTGGAAAATTGACAAGCAGGGGACACAAAGTCCCCTGGCATTGTAAAAAAGGGGTGAATTGGTAGGGGATAATCACATGACCAACTTGAATTGCATTGCATTGGCTGGAAAAGAAATTTTGATGGCCAAGGCCAGGAGCACTGGAAGGTTTCAAGCTAATTTCCGCGGAACCACCTGATTGGATGGAAGGCAACTCAACTGACTCAGGTTCATTTAACTTTCTGGTCATAGATGTGGCCCCATTTGATTAGGAATTCCTGAATGTTTTTAAGAGAGGACAATACCAAGCCAATAAATAGTCCAAATTAACCAGCATTTCTTCTCAGGCCGGGGCAACCAAAGCCGGGGGTTCTGCGGGGTATGCCAACACAAATTTTTCATCCACAGTGTGAGATAAATCTTTGAGTGAATTCAGTGGTTTTGCTGGACTTTGAGGGGTCTTTTTTGTGCAACAAGGAAAGACAGTCTTATCCAAAGCCAAAGGGGGAAGTGAATTTACATTATCCTTCCCTTTTTCCTGAGGCTGGATTCCTCCCTGGGGTAGCGTGGCCACCAAGAAGTTCATGTGGGCTTTAGGAATTTTGAGCCCCAGAAGTGACTTGGGGGGCCTAGGGCTGTGGGGTTATTCCTGTGAAACTCTTGCACCAGGTCCCAACAATTTCAGCAGTCCAAAGAGCTTACCCAACTGTTATCATAAGAGGGATACCCTTTCCAGGATACACAATATTGTAGGGATTTGCAGATCCTACGCAAGGCTACTATGGCTTCCACCTCATACTCAGGAGATCCATCCACCAAGATGGGATCAGGCGTGCTGGGGAGGTCTCCCTCAAAAGGAGACAGGCGGCAGGCATTGAAGGTACTGTGAATTCAATAGGAGGGGGGAGGTCCAACACAAACACACCATTACCCTTGTCCTCCAAGACCTTGAAGGGACCCAATCTCTTTGGAGCAAAATTCCTTGAAGGGACCTTCATTTGGATATTGGTAGCATCCAACATCACAAGCAAGCCCACTGGGTAATGGGGAGCAGGACGCCTGTTCTTATCCACCGCTTTCTTGTACGCCTCAATGGACTTGGTTAGGATCCCTTGAACTTTGAGGTGGATGGCCTTGAGGTGAGCCGCCATGTCTGCAGCGGCCAGGACAATTTCCTGGAGCAAGGGACCTATCACAAATGCTGGGGAAACCCCCAGAGTAGCCTGGAACAGAGACACCCCTGTGGAGGCATGCACAGTATTGTTGTAAGCAAACTGGGCTAATGGAAGGTTGTTGGACCAGGAGTCCATGGAGGCATTTGCGTAGCAGTGCAGATGCTGCTCCATGGTTTGGTTGACTCTTTCTGTTTGCCCATCTGACTGAGGATGGAAGGAGGTGAACCTGTATGGCTTAATTTTTAGAATCCCCAGCAGGGACTCCCAGAACATGGATGTGAACTGGGGCCCTTGGTTGCTGATGATTCCTGCGGTAAGCCAAAGTTGGAGAAGATGTGTTTCACAAATAAGTTTGCCATCCCTACTGAGTCCAGGGTGGTCAGGCATGGGATGAAGACTGAATATTTGGTGAAGCTCTCAACTACCACCATGATGGAGTCAAAGCCTCCTGACAAGGGGAGAGCCACCACAAAGTCCACTGAGATGGATGACCACGGGCCTTGGGACTGCTGCAGGGGGGTGGAGAAGACCATTGTTCCCTGAACAATCTGGTTTAGAGAGGGCACAAGTAACACAATTCTTAATCCAGGGGCCTACTGCCTTAGTTATCCCAACCCAGCTGTAAGTACACCTGATGAGCTCAAGCAGCTTCTTTGTGCTGGAATGGACAAACAGGGGGGATCATGATATTCTGTCATGACACGCAGCCGCATTTCCTTTGGAACCCACACTTTATTGTTATTGGTAAATTATCCTATCCTTAAGGGTATAGGGACCATTTGATGCAGTGTCTAGTGACAGCTTAGCGCAGATAGCCTGACCATCTGGTGAGGAGTGCTGAGCCACCAGGACGCTGTTCAGAAGCGTACTGGGGAGAGCCAGTGGCGGAGCCACCTCAGATGAGGAGCCTGGAGCAATGACCAGAAGCTGTTGAGGAACAACTGGAGCCGTGGGTGGGTTTTGGGGGAGGGAGGGACCAGAGCTCAGGAGGATCAAGGACTCTGGGATGCCAGTGACCTGAGGATCCTCATTGCCCCTCACTGGGTACATTGCAGGGTTGCGGCTCAGCAGGTCAGGGAGGATGTTAAGTTCCCCTTTTACAAACTCATACTTGAACTTGTAACCCAAGAGCGTCTGCATGACACGTGCCTGGCGGGGAAGTAACTTATGGGGCTTGCGGAAGTAACAGAGGGCCTTATGATCTGTACAGACCACAAACTTGTGTTGAGCGCCCTGCAGGTGGTGTCTCCAATGAGTGATGTTGTCCACCACAGCCTGCAGCTCCTTGTTGAACACTGCCCAGGAACACTTGTTGAGGGCAAACTTCCTGGAGAAGTAAGCAACTGGGAGCTCCTGACCATTGTGCTCTTGAAGAAGGACTGCCTTGGCGGCCACGTTTGAGGCATTGCAAGCAACAATAAACTGTTTGCTTGTGTTGGCGTGACATGGCACTGGGGTGGAGACAAAAACCCACTTGATGGCTTCAAAGGCCTCCTGGCATGCCAGGGTTCATAAAAAGGAGGCGTTCTTGCCAGCTAGGGGATGCAGGGGAGCAGCAAGCTCTGAGATGGCGGGGGAGAACTTATTGAGAAAGATCACTGTACCCAGAAAGCAGCGTAGCTCCTTCTGATTCCAGAGGGTAGCCCACTCCCAAAGGGCCTTGGCCTTGTCAGGAAAGACTGCATGGCCGTCCTTCAGGACCAAGTTGCCCAGGAAGGTAACCTCAGCCTTGAAAAACTCACACTTGCTGGGCTTGATGAATAGCCGGGCCTTGTGAATGGCTGCCACCACAGCCACCAGGTCATTAGCGTGTTGCTCAGGAGTGGGGGGTGGATGAGGATGTCATCAATGTACGCCACGGCACAGGAGAAGCAGAGATCTCCCAAGGCGTCCTCAATGACTCTCTGGAAGATTGCAGGAGCATTCTTCAAGCCAAAAAGCATGACCTTGAATTGGAAGCAGCCACATCAAGTTAAGATGGCTGTAAGCCACTCATCCCCCTCTGCCACACAAACCTGGTTAAAAGCATTAACAAGATCCAGCTTTGAAAAGACACAAGACTTGGCAATGGACTGAGCAATTGAGGCTTCCAAGGGGAGAGGGTAGCAGTCCAGAACAGTGGCGTTGTTGAGAAGAGTATAATCAATGCACAGCCAAAGGGATCCATCCAATTTTTTATCAAAAACTACTGGGGAGCTAACCAAGGAAGCCTTCTTGACTATCCAACATGTTGTCCAACCACAAGCCCAGCGCCTTATCTTCCAATTTGCTAAGAGGGTACATCAGGGCGTCAATCTTTACGAGGTCAACTGTTGTCTTAAAGGTCAAATTGTGGCGGGAGTGTGGGGGGAGGGCACAGGAAAGGGTAGCATCAAAGGCGTCCTTGAAGGGAGCAAGGATGACCGGAAGGGCAAAGGGCTTGGGAGAAGAGACCAGAGTTGCCGCAAGAGACAAGCAAAACTCAGGCAGTTCCCATCCCAAGGGGAGAAGGGGGAAGAAGCCTGGGCACCCATCCAACAAGAAGTGGAGCTCATTGGTGAGACAGTCAATCTGCACCAGGTGACGCCGCCACCACCCCACACCCACTATTACGGGATACAGGAGGTCCTCCACAGCAGAGAACTTACTCACAAACACGTGGGAGCCTGTACAGTAACTAAGTGGGTTAGTGAGGGGGTAGCTGAGAACCAGTACCTGGCTAGCAGCAATCAGGCTCTGAGGAGGGAGCAAGGACAGACCCAAGGATTGGGCCAGTGTCAGGTCCATAAAGTTGCCTGCAGCACCTGTGTCCACCAAAACCGTAGCCTTAGCTTGACAGGATTTGGTATAAAAGGTTGCAGTAAAAAGGAAATAAGAAAGATCTTCTTTATTCTGCAGAGTCAGAATGGAAGTAGCAGGATCACAGTAAGAGACCTCGGGGATTGCAGCCAAAGCTGCAAAGACCAGGAGAGATCCTGTGGAGGTGGTCCAGTTGGGGGCCTGACAGGGGTGGCACATCACGTTGATGGCAGGCGTCTTGGGAGACTTGGCCGCGGGGGCCTTAGCCTGGGTGGGCTTGGAGACCGGAAGATGGGCCAGCACCCCCGACTTGGGCTGGTAGGTGGTCTTGGCTCCAAGCTTGCAGGCCAACACAAAAGCCTTCTCAAGGGAGGTAGGTGCCAGATCCCACACACTCTTGTCAGCTGAAGCAGCATCCAAGGAGTTGAGGAACATGGCCACCAATATCTTGGTAAGGAGATCCAGGGAGGCAGCTTTCACTGCAAAGCACTCAACATGGGAGGCAAGATCAGGGGCAAGACCTTTGGAACAAAGGGTCTCAAATATAACCAAGGCCTTGGAACCCAGAGCAGCCACCGCTGGGGAGACCAGTGTGAGAAGGGAGGATGTATCCCCAAGCTCTTGGCTTTGGCAAATGAAGAGTACACACCCAGAGGCACACATCTTTGTTGAGAGCATCTAAGAGGGCCGCTGATCTCTGAGCGTCAGAAATGGGAGTGTCTGCAGACGCTGAGTCTGCAGAGAGGCAGAGCTGTAACTCTCCAAGAGCGTCCAGGACCTTCTCACGGATGGCCACGGAGGGGGGGGGTGCAGGGTGACACCAGGGTAATATTCACCGCTGATGCAGCCAAGGAAGCTGTGGAGGGGGGAGGCAGACTTCTTGGTGAGACACAACTTGAAGGAAGACAGAAGTGACCACATGGTCCACACCAAGAGAAATCCAGCAAGGAGGGATACCAAGCTGGCACAGATAAGGGCAAGAAGCAAGCTCCACACCCAGTAGCAAAAGGCTTCAAAGGCAGAAGAAATGAGCTTGTCAATTATGTGAGAGAGAGGGGCTAAATTAACTAAGTTTGGCTCCCATCCTGGCAAAAAAACCACCAGGATGCTGCCCAGTGGAGGACTGGGACAGCTGCTTGAAGAGGGTACCACAAGGAGGATATGTGGGTCATTTGAGGGAAATAAGCGTTCAAGCCCATCAACATCAGTCTGGTGAGCATCCAAGGAGTGCAGGTGGGAGCGGAAGAGAACACCTCAGGGGACACAAGTGGTACCAAATTGCTCTGGCCTGAACTGGGAAGGGAAGTTGTGGGAGGCAGTTCCTCCTCAGAGACGGGCAAAGTGTAATCAACAATACCCAGATCCAAGTTTTCACATGTCAAACTCTTAACCACAGCCTCTCCAGAAAGGAGAAGGTCACCAGGGAGATTCCAGATACCAGAAGGATTTTCACTTACAAGTCAGGAAGATGAGGAGATTTCCCCCCACAGATCAGGGGAGGTAGACCACAGAAGCAGCAGAAATGGATCCAGGGAAAACACAACAAACTTAATAACTGGGAGTATCATAGCTGTAATCACCACAAAATTTGGAAGAGATTGATAGTTTTTTTCAAAAAAAATGATACTAAAAAAATGTTCTGGCAGGGTAATATTAGTAAGGGAGGTAAAAGAAGCAAAGAGTGGCCTGGGGAAGCTTTGCAGTGGTCTTGGGTGTCTTTAATAAACTGGAAAGCAAAAACAGGCTTGAAAAAAGGGTTTTTAAAGAAAAATTCAAAACAATAATAGAAATTATATTGAAGATTAAATCAAAATTCAAGTTCAAAAGCTGTCTTCAAAAGCAAAGGCAGAAAGGACAACAACTATGTATTTTAACTCCTTTAGAAGGACTTGGGGGAGGTACTGGGTTCAAAACAAGCCAGTACAAGATAAGCTTTAAAGAAACAACTAACACTTCAATTTTTAGACTGTAGAAAACTCCAAACAGGGTTTCCCACAATACAAAATTAAATTTATGTGCAACAAGCTCCAAACTTTAATGTAATTGGAAAATTGACAAGCAGGGGACACAAAGTCCCCTGGCATTGTAAAAAAGGGGTGAATTGGTAGGGGATAATCACATGACCAACTTGAATTGCATTGCATTGGCTGGAAAAGAAATTTTGATGGCCAAGGCCAGGAGCACTGGAAGGTTTCAAGCTAATTTCCGCGGAACCACCTGATTGGATGGAAGGCAACTCAACTGACTCAGGTTCATTTAACTTTCTGGTCATAGATGTGGCCCCATTTGATTAGGCATTCCTGAATGTTTTTAAGAGAGGACAATACCAAGCCAATAAATAGTCCAAATTAACCAGTGTTTCTTCCCAGGCTGGGGCAACCAAAGCCAGGGGTTCTGCGGGATATGCCAACACAAATCTTTCATCCACAGTGTGAGCTAAATCTTTGAGTGAATTCAGTGGTTTTGCTGGACTTTGAGCGGTCTTTTTTGTGCGACAAGGAAAGACAGTCCCATCCAAAGCCAAAGGGGGAAGTGAATTTACAACCACGTTTTTGTACGCATTACTGAAACCCTGGACAAAAGAAGAACCTCAAGGAAATTGATTGGGACTCCTTCCAGTACAAGATCATACACTTGAAGGATCACCATGATACCACTACGCCTCAGGACTGCAACATTGTGGCCTGCCATCCTGAAATCTTCAAAGAGGCTCTGCCAGAGTTACCACCAGAAAAGCATGTATAACACTCCATCCAACTCAAAGGATCTGTACCTATAGCACAACCCATCTATTAACTCACCCCAAACAAAGACAACATCCTACTTGCTTACCTCAAGGAGGCGTTGGAAAAAGGGCTTATCCGCCCCTCAAAATCTCCCTTTGGAGCTGCTGTATTCTTTGTGGCAAAGAAAGATGGTACCGTTCAACTAGTCACAGATTACCAAACCCTAAACAAAGTCACCATCAGGATTTGTAACCCACTCCCACTCATTGACGACTTCTTTGATGCTCTGGGAAGTGCCACAGTCTTCTCTAAGATTGACCTAACCACAGGCTACAACCAAATCCGTATTAAGGAGGAATATATACCCAAAACGGCCTTCTGCACTAAGTACGGGTCATACAAGTGAGTGGTGCTCAATTTTGGGATGACAAACACACTGTCAACCTTTGTAGCTTTTATGAACAAAGTTTTCACCCCTCACATTAGCAAGCACGCCCTGGTGTACCTGGACAACATTATCATCTATAGCCTGTTGGTAGAACAACATCATAGGGACTTGGAGGCAGTCTTTGTTACCCTGGAACAACACAAACCGCTAGCCAAGCCCTCCAAATACCAATTCTTCATCAAAAAGTTGCCCTTCCTGGGAAATGTAGTTTCAAAGGATGGCATCAAGCTGACAGCCAGAAAATCCAGGCCTTTTTCAAGATGCCACCCCCAAAAGACAAGTCAGAACTCTTTGCGTTCCTGTGAATGGTTGCCTATCTATGACAATTTATCCCCAACTGTGGTGTCCTGAATGCACCTCTATCCGCCATGACTGGTGCCAAATCCAAATTTTTATGGACCCCCCCCCCAACGCAACCTTTGCTTTAGATGTCTTAAGGAAAAGCTCACAACCACACCTATTCTACAATATCCCAAACACAATGGGGAATATCAAATGGAAACAGATAATTCTGATAAATCCATTGGAGGAGTAGTACAAATCAAGAACAGTGATGGTAATTTCTTACCTGTAGCCTATGAATCACGTAAAATGACAGACAGCAAGTGTTAATACCCTATACACAACAAAGAATTGTTGGCAATCATACACTGCCTGGTCAAATGCTGTTGTTACTTGGAACTTCAGGAGGAATTTACAGCATTAACCAACCACAAATTGCTCATATATTTTAAAATGCAGGCAAACCTCTCTACTGACAAGCACAATGGAGCTCCTGGAGAGATTTAATATGCCCATACAGTACAAACCTGGCCCTGAACTTGCCATGGCAGATGCACTCTTGCGCCTATATGTTAGAGCTACAAGGGGCTAGAATGGGCTTGACCCAGACTGGCCCCTCCTGGTTCTCTGAACAAAGGACAAAGGTTTTCCCCCTGGCATCACTGACATCAAGAAAAAAACAGTCATCAAGAATGAACACCTATTTGAAGATTTATAAGGGGCCTTACATTGCAAAATGACTGACAAACAACCATTGCTTACATTCCTACACATCAAAGAGTTGACACCATCCTACATTACCACAGAGACCTAGGACATATCAAAAGCCACAACCTCTATAAATTCCTCAAACATAAAGCATGGTGACCAAACCTATATTGGGATGTCCAGGAAGTCCTAGACCAATGCAAATTATGTGAAAAATTTGCAAAAAGCAACAGCCCACCTAAGTCTGTACTGCCTATCTGTTCACAGCTACCCTTCAAGGTATGGGCCCTTGACATTGTGTGATCCATGCCAGAAAAACACAACAAGAAGAAATACATCATCACTGCTATCAACTTTGCCACTCTCTGGCCAGTGGCACAAGCAGTCAAAACATATACAGGCAATGACATGCAGCTATTCATTGGGAAAGAAATCATCAGCAAGTGATAAGGAGTGCCTTTTGGGGAAGCTTCAAATATGGAATTAAGAAAGAAGGGAAGTATCTTTTATTGGATAATACTTTAGACTTATATAGACTTGGCTGTGGTGGGGATTTAGTTGGATCAAATCTAGGGGTTGGTCATGTGCTAGATGGGTTTGAGCCACTGGATACTTGGACAGTCAGGTGATATTGCTTGGTTACCATTCTTGGTATGTCAAATGGTATATTGGAAGGGGACTAAATTGGGCAATGGCTGGATGTTAAGTAGGTTGGCAGTAGCCAGAATGCTTGTACATCTAGACCCTCAACACCCCCCTTTAAGGGGTTACTCTGGCCCATCAGGAGAAACTTTGTTTTCACAGCTGCTGCCTGATGCTCCTGGAACTGTTTACTAGTTGGAACTAGTCTGGTTGAGTGCTCTCCTTTACTGAGGCGGAGGCAGGTTCTGTGGTATTTCTTGATAATTGGGTTTTTGGCACTTTGGAATTTTACTAGGTAAGTGTTGTGCTCTGGTCTGTATTTGATGAGTCTTCCTGGTCCCTGGTGTACTGAGTCTAGTTTCTTTCTGTTGCCAGCTAGAATCCAGACAGGGGAGTTGATGGGAAGTGGTTCCTCTGTGGAGATTACCTTTTGTGTCTTGAGCCTCTTCATTTCTGCTATTTTAGCTTTGAGGCAGATGTGTAGTAGGTTTGGTGCTTGCTCTACTGTGGGAGGTTTCCCCGGGGGGATCTTTATGTAGGGCTGTTTGTTGCGGGTGATTACTTCTGGTTTGTACCCGTAGTTAGCTCAAACAGTGAATAGCCTGTTTCTTGATTGGTGCAGACTTGGGATACTAATAATGCATGTTTCACGTATAGTGGCCATGTGTCTTTAGCTTTGCCATCCATTATTTTCTCTAGGATCCTGATAAGGCTTCTGTTTAGGTGTTCCACTCTACTGTTGGCCTGTGGCTGTATGGAGAGATTGTGGAGTGTTTAATGTTTTTGGATTTTAAGTTGTCATTTACTACATGACCTGATAACTTGGTTGCTCCATCAGTTATGATGTAGTCTGGAGTGCTGTAGTTGGCTATGATTGCTTTGTTAATGAAACAGTTGATAGTTTCTGCTTTATGGTCCTTTGTTGCCCAGCATATGAGCCAGCATGTGGCAAAGTTGATAGCTATAATTAAGAAACGTTGGTTTTTTTTTCTGGGAAGGGACCCACTACATCCAGTCCCCAAACCTTGAATGATTCAGGGTCTGGTACTGGGTTGACCGTTGGCTGAGGAGCTTTTGTACTGGTATATTTCTTGCACACTGTGCACTTTTTCAGAACATCAACTATATCATGTTTGAGGTTGGGCCACCATACTATCTTTTTTATTATGAGGTATAGGTTGTTAGCCTTTGTATGGCCTAGTAGGCGGTGATGTCTTAGTATGGTGTCAACTCTTTGTGCAAGTGGAATGTACAGGATATGTTTGTCATTAATAATTTGATATACAGTGCCATTTGATACATGGAAAAACTTTTTGTTTCTTACTAATGTATTGTGGGTCTGTTGATGTGTTGAGGGGTCTTTCCCTTTAGTTTTATACTCAGTGTTGTACAGGTCTGGCCAGTCAGGGTCCAGGAGGTCAGGGTGATCCTCTCTAGGCTGATATAGTCTAGAGAGAGCATCAGCTGTGACCAGCTCTGCCCCCTTTTGGTACTGGATGTCCAGGTTAAGCTGTTCCAGCAAGGACATCCATTTGGCTTGTTGCTGTGCAAGTGGTTCTGAGTTTTGAAATAGATTAAGGATTTATGGTCAGTTAGTACTTGGACGTTTAAATGTCCTTCCAGATAACATCTCTTTTTCTTGCATGAGCGTTATATTGCTAGTAATTCCTTATCATGTATTGGGTATCTCTGCTCAGCATTAGTTAGTTTTTCTGATTTTGTAATATACTGGCAGGAAGTCTTGCCGCCCTGGCTGGCAGATGCGTAGGACTGCGCCAATGGCAGTGTTGCTGGTATATGACTTGAGCTTGTAGCACCTGTTATTGTTAGGGTATTGCAAGATTGGTGTTCAATCAGAGCTTTTTTTAATAATTGGAAATTCTTGTCACATTCTGGTGTCCAGATGAATTTCTATTTGGCATTACTCTTGGTTAAGTCATTGATTGGTGCAGTTAGTTTCCTGTAGTCTTTAATGTATTTCCTTAGGTAAGCTACCATTCCAAGAAAGCATCTAACTTGTTTAATGGAGATGGGGTGTTGCATTTTATCTATGGCTTTTATTTTGTCTGGATCTGCTTTGATGCCACTGTCAGAGACAATATGGCCCAAGAATAGGAGTTCCTTTTTCATAAATTGGCACTTACTTGGTTTTGAATAAATTTTGTGCTTTGCAAGTTGATCAAGTGTCTTGCAGATGTTGTGAATACCGCTATTCACCATGTGTCAATTTTGCCTTTGGTGGGCCATTTTGAAGACAAATCTCTTGTTTTTCTTTTGCCTCTCAAAATGAGTTGATGACTGAATCAGGAAATTCAATTGTTTGGTTTCTTGACTCTGCACATCTCACTTGCCCCACTCACGCTTGTGGCAAGTGGTCCTACTGCCCTGGTAGTGTTTTGTGGTATTCCTAACCACTATATATTCCATTTCATATTCAAAAATAAAAACTAAGTTCTATTCACATTTTTGTCTTTGTGTATCCAGTACTGCTGTGCCTCTCTTTAGCCACAACTAGTAGAGATTATTCTTCCAGGGCTGCAAGGTAATTGCATAGCCTTCCCTGTCATCTAACCAAGACTTAGTAAAAATCCAATTCTAAGGTTAGGATTCCCCATTGTGTGTCTGTGCCGCGCCTCACAACACAACAAAAATGGTGCTCACTAGAGGGGCTGTAAGCCCCTTGGTTATCCCTTTTGCATCCACATTTTCAGGTCCTTTGCCTCCGCCTATACAAGAGCCAACTTAACCTGAAATTACTAGCTCTCCTATTGAGGAAGATATTGCAGACCCGCCTATTGTCCCTACTGTACTGAACCTCGGGAATGGCCCCCGCCTAGTTGCTTACCCCATGGGTACCCCTGACTTAGAATAAGTCATGGCAGTAGCCCTTGGGATAGCCCGTAAAGGAGCCATCCCTTGCCTTCAGCTGCAGTTCAGTTGGACTGAATACTACTAATTAACTGTAGCTCCTCAAATTCCACAGCATCTCCTCTCAGCAGCTGGCTCCGCTGAGCACTTACTATTTCCTTTGTGCAGCCTGCCCTGGCCCACCATCAAATGGTGTTGGGGCTCCACATCCAAGAAATCTTGTCTCTGCAGGCAGCGGTTACTCATCAATGGGACCAGTTTGCTGCCTACCAACAGTGGATTCATTCCCTGTTTTCCTTGGTATCTGACAATCTGCGCAACTCTGTCACTTCCCAGACCTGTTTTGTTAATTCTATCAAACAAATGCTCCAGTCCATCCCCAAATACGTGAGAGAGCGCCTACACAAGTTTCACCAGCTAGAACAACCCTGGCAAACCCAAGTGGATTCCACCTTAAATACTTATCTCACTGACTTTGAACAACTTGTGCAACAGCTCAATACATTCAGTATGTATTCCTTTGAGCAACTACAGCAGGTAGTGGACTTTGCTGTTAATGGTCTTAATGAACTCAGTGCAGTGTTTGATCAAGAAAGAAGTGCCACTGCTATTGCTATAGCCAAACTCCAGATTCAAGTAGATGAGTTATCCACGCCCAAGCCAGATGTTCAACCCTCTCCCCCTTCTGATGACTTGGTGGATAGAGAGCAGAGAATATGGGATGCCATTTGAGAGCTACGTACAACTACTTGCAGTCAGGGACGTCCTGCTGAAGCTCCTCAACCTGACCCCCAGGTGCTTGAATTGACTGCTCAAGTTGCAGAGCTACAGCAAAAACTTGCCACCCTACATGAAATGGTGGCAACTGCTGCTAGTCCAGTTGGGGTTTTCAATGAAGATGATTGCTATCCTGGCTTATTAGGAGCTCCTCAAATCCAATGCGCTAGGGAACTAATTGCTCTAGCTAATGAAGTGGATCAATTGAAGCGGGACCATGCTGAACTGGATAGAGACGTACAAGAGATGAATGGCGTGATTGACTCTGTGAATGATAGATTCACCCCTTGCCTCTCAGTGGGGCCATCCTTTACTTTGTGACTGGATGAACTCTCCACAATAGTGATCACCCAAGGTCAACGCTTAGATACTACTGCACAACAGACCACTCAAGCTTTTAATACGGGTGCCCGCGCTGTTGAGACCCTTACTACCCTTGAAGAAAGTGTTCTTCAACTATGGGCCAGGCAGCTCCCCTTGGAATCTGAGGCAGAGTTTCCCCTGCAAATAAATGTACTCAATAGCAACAATGGTGGCCCAACCCCCAAAGAACACTTCAAGCCTACCTTTAAGCAAGGCTTTGATCCTAAGACCTCAATCATTGCAGCTTTCCTAACTATCCACAAAACTGCCATGAGACAGGCTTCAGAAAAAGTTAAGACAGAATGTATTCTGACCTGTCTACATCCAACTTGCCAGGAGGTGATGGTGCCTGAGCTGCCCTCCATTGAGACGTGGGAAGATATGAAGCAGCTTCTGATTGATGAGTTTGGTGGTGACCTTAGCCTGGAAGTAAATAAGGATGCCTTCATGCATATTGCTTTCAAGCCTAAAGAGACGCTAGCTGAGTTTGCAGACAGATTCTACATGGAAGGACAGCAACTGATAACAAGCAGACAGTTGACAGCCCATGAAGCCTACATGGCTTGCGCTCAAGCCCTCAAGGTTAAACAACTTCTGTGCCTTCACTTCAAAGCTCATAAGGCTATGCTTTCTTCCATGAAGATCATAAAGACGTTGTTGCAGGATATGCACCTTACCCACTCTGGCGCAGTTGTTAGGGAAAGTTGAGCTGCTTCTAACTCTGGTTTGTCTTCCTGCAGTCCTTGCATTCTTACCATGAACTTACAAAATCCTCCTTGACGCCAAGGTTTCCACAACTGTGGTCAGATAGGTCACCATTATTGAGTATGTACCAACCCACAGGTTGAAGGGGCTGATCCAAAAGAGCAGGCAGGAAAATAGCAGTCAACCTAGAGGCAAAGACGCTCTCAGTTGACAATTATTCCCAGTCTCTTTCAATCCCTCCCTCTATATCTGACCCTGAGCCTGCTGATAATGAGGCTCCTCCTATCCTCCTCTTGTTTCACAATATCTCTGATGACTCTGACCTGATAACTCTGATACTGACAACGCTGAGGCATATGGGTACTCTGTTCTGGCTGTTCCCAAAACCATTACAGTCCCCTATAAGTTAATCTCAGGAAAGATTACAGCTACTGCTAAGCCTTTGCCTGAAGCCAAAGAAATTGTCTATTGCCCTTACCTCACTCAAGCTAAGAGGTCCCCTGTGCTAAGGGAGTTGTCAGAAGAAGCTGCCAAGGTCACTGACGCTGTCTTCAAGAATGTATCTGTTTTTCTTCCTCTCCAAACTGTTTATAAGGAGTTCCCAGGATTAAGATGTATGATTGAGAAGTGGAATAAGAACTAGCAGAGGCTCAAGATATCTTGGCTGTCCTTCCACCCTTTTGTTGCACTAGCACTCAAGTAGAGATATCCATTCAAAAATTGAAGATCAAGGCCGTTTTAGATACTGGCTTGCCAGTCAATGTTGTCTCCTAAAAACTTGTGAAGAAACTTAAACTTGCCCCTGAACTTAATTATCACCAGTTGTATCGCACAGCTGGGCTGTCTATGACCCACTCAATGGGGGCGTACTCTGCTCTACCCATGCGGTTTGGCAAGCTTCTCCTAGCTGCTCCAGCAGTTATCTTAGAAACAAGAGTTACAATCTCTTAGTTGGCACCCAGTTCCTTAGGGAATATAATGGGATAATCAACTTAAAAGATGGTTACCTCTCTATTCTGGGATACAAAGTCCCTCTGATTTTTGAAGAGCCGGTTAAAGTTCCAGGGAAATGGCTCAAGACATTTGCCTTGGAATATCCCACTGGGGTTTTCAATCTCA
Source organism: Entomophthora muscae (assembly GCA_014839935.2). Classification (NCBI taxonomy): domain Eukaryota; kingdom Fungi; phylum Entomophthoromycota; class Entomophthoromycetes; order Entomophthorales; family Entomophthoraceae; genus Entomophthora; species Entomophthora muscae. The sequence goes on along the minus strand of QTSX02006473.1, from coordinate 184,453 downwards.
AATATTGCACCCACTCTTCAAACATGAAATTTCCACCCATGGCATGTCCTGCGTCTGAAGGGATACCTCTCATAGCCACGTCTGCTGTCACCATCCCACCTGGCTCCCAGGCCATCCTAGACTCCCAGATATCATATCAACTACCTGAACAAACCTTCTTGGAGTTTTACTCTCCCCCCTCATTAGGACACAATGAACCTTATCTCTGTCCTGGGATCCTAGATGCTCCCCATAAGGACCCTGTTCAATTGTTGGTAGCCAACCTGACTTCTTTCCCCATGACTGTGTCTATGGGGCAGGTCATCAGATATGGCAAGTTGTTGGGCGCTCCTGATGTCCTGTCTCTCCATCCCTATATCATGTTCCAAGATTTTAATCTACCTGAGGATGCACCCCAAGTCCTATCCTTGTTCCCTGTGCAAGACTTTCCACAGCTGTCCCTGGTTCAACAGAAAGAGGTGCTAGACTTTCTAGACCAATTTTCTGACATCTTTGCTAAGAACAGTACCAACTATGGGTTAGCCAAAGGCATTATCCATCAGATTGACACTGGCAATGCCCCCCCTTTTGTTCTAAACCATATTGCTGCAGCTGCGTGGAGGACGCCCAGGTATCTAAAGAGCTCAAACAACTGTTGGACACTGGGCTGCTGGAACCTTCCCAAAGTCCTTAGGCATCCCTGCTACTCATCTTAAAGAAGAAAGAAGGAGGTCATTACATTGTGATGGACTACCGCAGATTGAATTCTTTGACCAAGAAGGACTCATACCCCTTGCCGTGTATTGATGATGCTCTCTGACGTCTTGGAGGCTCTAAGTTTTTCTCCACAATGGATCTGGCATATGGATACTGGAAAGTTGACCTGTCACCCAAGGATTGCCAAAAAGCTGCACTCATTACATTTGAAGGGCTTTTTGAGCCTACTCACATGCCACAGGGACTCTGCAATGCCCCAACCACCTTCCAAAGGGCCATGTACTCCATCCTCTGTGGCTTGAAGTTGTTGTGCGTCCTATTATACTTGGATGATATAACGGTTTTCAGCGCTACCTTCACCAACCACCTGGCTCATTTCAAAGAGGTGTTCATAAAGATTCAAGAGGCTGACCTCAAACTAAAGCCTTCCAAGTGGGCTTTCTTCAAAGAACATCTTGAATTCTTGGGCTGTGAAGTAACCCAGACAGGGATTAACCCAATGACTAAGAAGGTTGAAGCCATTAACAAAATGCTTCTGCCCACCAACCTGCAAGAGGTACAAGTTTTTCTAGGGATAATGGGCTACTATAGACAGTTTATCCCTGACTTTGCTAATACTAGTGAACCTTTAGTCCAGCTGTTAAGTAATGTCCTTTTTGAATGGACCGCCAGTCAGCAGCAAGCCTTTGAAACCCTTAAGCAAAAACTCAAAGAGGCGTCAAATCTAGTGTATCCTGATTATGATAAGAAGTTCATCCTATACACTGATGCTAGCAATCTTGCTATTGGGGCTATTCTGGCCCAACTAGACAATGAGGGTGTAGACCATCCTGTGGCTCACACTTCTCACGTGCTAAACAAGCATGAGAAGAATTATAGTGTCACAGAGAAGGAGTGTCTTGCCGTGTTGCATGCAGTCAAGCAGTTCTGCCACTATGTGTATGGCACTCATTTCACAGTTGTCACTGACCACACTTTGCTTAAATGGTTACAACAACTTAAGGAGTCAGAAGGGCGCCTAGCTAGATGTGCCCTATGTCTGCAAGGTTACAACTTCACTGTGATCCATTGCCCTGGGATTCAACATCAGAACACTGATGGGCTATCCAGAATGCCCATTCTTGCTCTACATCCTGTAGAGGCTGACTGGTTGTACAAACTAATTGGATACCCTTCTTCTTGGGAAAGTGAGACAGAAGAGGTCCAACTGGCTTTGTCCAAGCTATCTGAAGGTACCCTCATACGCAACAATCAACTCTTCAAGAAAGTACAAGATCAATATCTGCTTTATGTACAACCCAGACTTTGCCTCTTGTTGGTGTCACAAGCTCATAAAGAGACTGGGCATGGAGGCATTGCCAAGATATTTGACTGGCTTCAGAAGAATTACTACTGGTAGAACCTTTGCCTGCTGATCCCAGATGTCATAGATAGCTGCCACAATTGCCAGCTGCAAAGGCCTTGAGCTGCTACCCACAAGTTCAAATTAGTCCCCCCACAACATGCCTTCCACACTGTCAGCATTGATGTGGTAGGTCCTCTCCTCCGCTCACAATCTGGGTGTTGCTTTATTCTGATTGCTGTTGATCACTTCAGCAAGTGGGTAGAGGCTTGCCCTACAAAGGACATCACAGCTAAGACAACTGCTGCCTTTCTGTTACAAGATGTTTTCTATTGCCATGGCTGTCCTCAAGTGTTGCTCTCAGATAATGGGACTAACTTCAATGCCAAGCTGGTAACCTCTGTTGTTGAAGCTTTGGGGTCTCACCAGTCCTTCTCTGCCCCCTACAACCCTTCTACCAATGGAGCAGTTGAGTGTGCAAATTCAACACTGGTCTCCATCATGAGGAAGCTCACCTACTCTTTATGCTGCCAACTGGGACCTATACTTACCTGCTGCTCTCTTTGCGTATTGCCTTAGAAAAAATTGTGTCACTGGGTACTCCCCTTTTGCTATGCTGTATGGGCAAGAAGCTACTACCTCATTGCACTTGGGCCCCCCTGCTTTCCTCTGATAAGGCCATGAATCCTGACAACCACATCAAGGATCTAGTCAACCGCATAATTGATATACAGGCCACTGCCTACACTTCTGCATACAAAACTAAGATGCTTGAGCTTTCTCCCAATAATGCTGGACGCTCCCCCTTGCCTGAATTTGATGTTGGTGACCATGTTCTTTACTACCAACACTGAGTAGGTGGGAGCGCGCATAAGTTGGACACTCTGTGGATTAGCCCTTTGGAAGTGACTTTTAAATGAGGGTCCAAATACACTATAAAACTCCTCTCCAGTGGTCGTCCTTTTGCTCAAGTGCATGCCAAGTTCCTCTGCAAGTACCACCCCCTAAGGCCAATCTGGGGAGGGCAATTTTGTGAATACTGCTATTCACCATGTGCCAATTTTACCTTTGGTGGGCCATTTTGAAGACAAATCTCTTGCTTTTACTTTTGCCTCTCAAAATGAGTTAGTGACTGAATCAGGAAAAAGAATTGTTTGGTTTCTTGACTCTGTGCATATCACTTGCCCCACTCATGCTTGTGGAAAGTGATCCTACAGTCCTGGTAGTGTTTTATGGTATTCCTAACCACTATATATTCCATTTCATATTCAAAAATAAAAACTAAGTTCTATTCACATTTTTGTCTTTGTTTCTCCAGTACTTCTGCGCCTCTCTCTAGCCACAACTAATAGAGATTATTCTTCCAGGGCCGCAAGGTAATTGCATAGCCTTCCCTGTCATCTAACCAAGACTTAGTATAAATCCAATACTAAGGTTAGAATTCCCTGTTGTGTGTCTGTGACGCGCTTAAGAATACAACAGCAGACATGCGTGAGGTGTTCCTCTTTTGTTTGAGAATATGATGATATTGTCAAGGTAGCATAATGTATTTGAGAGACTGTTTAGTTCTTGGTTCATCATGGTGACAAACTTTGCAGAGCGTTGGACATCCCAAAGTTCATTACTCTACATCCAAAGGATCCAAATTGTGCATGTAACACAGTTTTAGTATGTCCTTTTCCTTTACTTAATCTTGGTTGTAACCTGAGGTGAGGTCAATTTTGGAGAAAAATTTGGCTCCTGAGAGTATTGCAAACAGATCCTCTATAAGTAGACAAGGGTATTTATTCTTTAATATGCTTGCATTTAGTGCTCTGTAGTCAGTTACTAGACACAGAGTGCCTTTCTTTTTCTTTACAAAGAACCCTTCTGCCCCCCATGGGGATTCAGACGGGCAGATGAAGCCTTTAGCTAAATTGTCCTCAATATGGGTTTTGAGGGTTTGGGTCTCCATGGGGGAGAGTCTGTAGAGGGGTGTAGATTTAGGCATGGCCTTACATAAGATGATGTCATGTTTGATCTCCTGTTCAGGGGGTAGCTATGTGAGTTCTTCCTTGAATACATTGGCGTATTCATTTAGGAGTGCCGCAAGTTCTGGGCATTGGATTTTGGTTGTTTGTATGTTATTGAACTCAGTGTACCTCATTATGTGGAGGGTACTATCTTTGGTTAGACATTCTGAGTCATCTTGGTTTATGACCTGGACAAATATTGTGTCTCTTAGAATTAGGTCATTGGGTTCTTTGAGGATGTTAAAATTGACTTCATTGTATTTGATGGTTATGGCTTTTGTTTTCCAACATACACTGGGGTTCACTTGGGTGAACCAGTCCATGCCTGCTACAATGTCAAAGTTTATGTTGTTCATGACAAGTCCTTTGATGTACGTTTGTATGCCTTGGGGGTCGATTCTGAAGGGAGTTGTTTTGCCTTTGAGTAAAACCTTTGATTTATCTGCCATTCTGGCGTATTTGAAGTTGGATTTGACAACTGGTATTTTGTACTTGGTTACAAATGGTTTTCTAAGCATATAGTGTGTTGTGCACCAGATTCAAATAAAATTTTCTGTGTATGTGATTTTTAAGTGCATGGGTAGATAAAAAGTTGTGAGCAATCTTTAATTTTTACGTTCATAAAAATGGAGGATTGCGGGACACAGGTGATGCAAGTAGCAAAGTTTGTGCCTTGGTACAATTTCTTGTCAAGTTGGGGGGAGACAGGGGCAATTAAGCCTGTTCCCCCTCCTCTTTTCCCTGTTACTTTGTTTCAAGACCTTTGAGGTCAGAGAATGTGGGGTCAGATTTATAGTGGGTTGCTATTTCAGCATTGTTAACTTTGGCTGTGTCCTCTTTCTTGGGACAGGAGCGGTTTGCGCTTTGACTGTGATTGCCATTGTTGCAATTGGAGTTGCTGTTGTTATGGTTGGTGTTCTGGAGTTTGTTGCCATTGGAGTTTTCTCTGCCATTGCCATTTTTGGGGCAATTGCCATTGCATGCAGCATATTCCATGTTTGCGCGTTTTTCTGTGCACTTGGCTTCTGCAATGAGTGCAGGCATGGATGTTTTAGCCTCTGGGCAGATGAGGGCAGCACAGAGGGTTTCATTTGTTGATGAATGATGCTCTGGTGTGTACATTATCAGCTTGAGCTCTTTTTTGGATTTTGCAATGTATTTCCTAAAATTTGTTGGCATAAGCTGCAATAGTGGTCTTCTGAGGAAGATCTCTGAGCTGTATTGCAATGTCTTGGGGGGATTCAGTGACGCAGAAGTTGTGGGTGATGTCTGATTTGAACTCTTCCCAGTTTTCAAGCTGGTTGTCAGTTTGTGAGCCAACCCAGGTGGCAAACCAGTTAGCTGCGGCCTCTACATCTGCTTGCTGGCTTCCAGGACCCATTTCTCATGGGGGATGCAGCTGGCGCAGAGTTTGGCGGCTGAGTGATCTAGCCAGTTGATGACGTTTTCTTTGTTTTTACCAAAGAACTTGTTAATACCAATATATTTGGTGTTGATTACTTCACCTGTGATAGGTGGTATTGCGTTTGTTTGTGGTTGAAAAGAGCAACTGTATTGAATAATCTTGGCACATGCTTTGGGCATGACCAGACCTTTAAATATGGTGCATCTACTAGGTATATCTTTGTCAATGCCGTGGGCGTGGAAGTATGTTTTCCAGGTATCCTGGGATGTGGCCTGGTTGAGTACATGAGCAAAGGTGGGCAGGTTTTGGTCAGTCATTTTCTCTCTCATGGGCGTGGTCAAAAAACCGTAGCTGCTACCAGTGATAAGGAGCGCCTTTTGGGGAAGCTTCAAATATAGAATTAAGAAAGAAGAGAAGTATCTTTTATTGGATAATACTTTAGACTTACATAGACTTGACTGTGGCGGGGATTTAGTTGAATCAAACCTAGGGGTCAATCATGTGCTAGATGGGTTTGAGCCACTGGATACTTGGACAGTCAGGTGATATTGCTTGGTTACCATTCTTGGTATGTCAAACAGTATATTGGAAGGGGACTAAATCAGGTGATGGCTGGATGTTAAGTAGGCTGGCAGTAGCCAGAATGCTTGTACATCCAGACCCTCAACACAAGTTTGGAAAGCCAGAGCTCCTGATAACTGACAGAGGCAAGGAATTGACCTCTAAAGATAACACATTTACCTCACTAAGAATGGGGTCCAGCACACAGCAACAACACTGTACCATCCTCAGGCCTTTGGACGTTTGGAGCAACTGAATGACAGCCTAGTGCAGGCCCTGGCCAAGCTCACTGCCAGGAGACCTGAGGACTGGTACAAGTGATACAGTTGTATTGCTTGTATTCCAGACCCACATGAACAGATCCACCAGGAAAATCCCCTTAGAGCTAGTTTATGGCATACAACCCAATATCATCAAGTGCTATCAGGACCCAAGCTGAAAAAGCCCAGCAAAGTTCCACCTTGCTCAGACCCCCAAGTCATACAGGCCAAGAGCAACCAACTAGAAAGAGAAGAAAAATGCCTACAGAATACATTTTTCCCCATCCAAAACAGACACAAGGTCAGTGACAAAGTCTGGGTAATGAATAATGACAAGAGTAAATTACAGCCAGAAAAAGTGGGCCCTGCTATCATCCTAAAGATAAACAAAAACAACACTTACCTTATGCAAGGACTTGGGAAATGTAAACAAGATAATGTCCTCCATCACAACCGCCTAAGACCCTGCAAAGTGAGGCAAAAACAATGTGAGACCGTCCTACCTGCCACAGAACACAGTTAGTACAATATGGCGCCTGGGCTCCCAACAATTTCCTTGACAACCTGCCCCCAGAGGAGGCTGACCTTCAGTTGAGGGATGTTAAAGCAGCAGGCTCAACACGCCAGCAAGATTCTGAGTAAGCAGGTCTGCAATAAGCAACCCAATTATCCAGTTACTTGAAGCCAAACTAGGAAGTTGACTCAAATTTCCAAATCCAAAAACATGAACAAAAGCTGATCCCTTACAGTGGATAAATTTTTGGCTTTTGACTCATTACCAGGATCAAGCCACCCCTTTTACCATCCAACTGTGTGATCAACGCTATCATGTTCCTGTTATCCACAATTCACAATGACTATATAATACTTATCTTTCAATAAAGAACATTATCTAGTTTCTAAATATTTTCCCCCTTGTAACTCTGCTAAAAAGGCACAGTTACAACAAGAAAAAGAAAGCTTTTTCTACTTGGTATCAGATTTTATATAATCCACCCTCTTGATCACAAAGAAATTTTTTAAAGGGTTTGCTGGCCCCTGGCTGCTCCAGGGGCCAAAACCTTTTTTTTGAGGAGAAAGTAGAGGTGGAAAGGGAAAAAAATAAAGACAAAAAAACAGGAGTTTAATGAACTTTGTTTTGTGCACTTTGATTTGTGCACTTCAATTTTTTCCTCTTAAATAACATAGGGAGACATAGTACAATATTATACTAATTTAACGTTTTTTGAAATTGTTCCCAAAACACACCAATTCATTAATATTGCAATAAAAGAAAAGACTACCAAAATAAATTTCATTGATTTTTTATATATACAAATATCAGGTGTCAAGATTTGGGGTCTTGAAGAAAGGTCTTTATTATTGATTGTGGTATGGGGTTTGTTGCTTGAGATTGTATGAGGACAATATTTGCTACTAATTGGGTCTTAGGTGAGACTACGGCCTGGTAGTGTCTTATTGGGCCATAGGAGAAAATATATGGGGTCTACAAGTAGATGGCGGCGCGCTCTACTTGGATACTTCTGACTACTAGGTGTCAGCTAGTAGTGATACAGTGATAGAGATCTTTACTCTCAAACTATATGGGTGAATATTATGCTCAATCTCTAATCAGGAGAGCACCCTATATAGGGTGGATAAGCCCTCTTTCCAGATTGTAATCTGACTCTTCCAACTCTTACTAGTCAGTCTATCTGTTACCCAGACTGCTAGTTTCAGCTCCCAGAGCTAGGCAGTCATGCTGGTCTGGCATGGGACTTCAATAGATTGCCAGACCTCAGCTTATCTTATCAGTGTAATGGCAGCATCTTGTTGGCAGTTATGCATATGCAAGTTTTAGTTACCCTGTCAATAGGTTTTTGCATTATGCATTATTCTAATCAACCTTCCATATTGATCATAGGTTCCAATGCGTCTCCTGGTGCAAATGTTTGGCAGCAGAACGCCCTGCATTATTATTCAGGAATCATTAATCTTATTGGCAGAGGCGCGTTCTGTAATTGTAGTCAGAAGAATGATGGTCAATTCTACCATATTATTTCAAAAACCTGACATCAGGTCTTAGAGAATCTACATGAGGAATTTCTTAAGTTTTTAATCATTATTTAGAATTTTATAAGCTTACTGTAAATCTAGAACCTAAACGTAAAAATGCGGGATTATCAAATCCTTGGTCTGAATTTCAAATCACTTTTGCAGGATGGCCTTTTTTAATTAAATTGATTTTTCTGTGTATTTATTTGAATTTTTAAAAATGTGGGAACTCATAGACACTTTGAAAAGTTCCAGTCAAATTGCATATTTTCAATGGACAAAATGAATTAACTGGTGTCAGGTAATTTTTCCCTGACTAATTAATAGTATAGGAACCTTGGGAACAAACACCAAAACAAAGAAAGCCTGCAATCAATTTTTTGACACTAAGTTTAGTCCTGGGGTTGACCCAGACAGGGATCAAACCCAGAACCCTAAGGTCAATTTGATGGCTAGTTTAATGAAGATAGTTTGAGTTAAATTACCTATTTATAACAAACTGATTCATTCCACAATGATTTTTGGCTTTGGTTTTGCTTCCAAAAACATTAATAAGCCACTTAGAGACGTCACTTACTGCTTGAACAATGATTGGCTGCAGTTATCTTGGTTTACGCTCTTGAAGCCACTCTTAACACTTCAGTGTCAAGCGCTGTACTTGATCTTCTTGCTTAAATCCTTGATATATTTCTTAATTGTACTTCAACTTGTGGCTGTTCCTGCATTTTATTTGCTCAACTATATAATTCTATATAGTATCCTGCCAATTATTGATGTACATTTGAAACAGGTATTAATTTCAGTCATGAAATCAATGAAATTTCCTGGAAAATCCCCTCCTTTCCCATGATCTCCTTATTTTGTTTCAGCCTCAACTTTGAAGGTATTTAAGTGATCAAAACTTACTATTATTACTTGTTCCAACAATAAATATTTTATCCTACACCTGCTACTCCTTCATTTTCAGATAAACACATTTTGAAGCCATGAGAGGAATTCTATTCCTATCCTGGTTTCTAGCCTACTTCTTGCCAGTGGTATCAACCTTGGATAATCCAACAACAACAACTGACTGGTACAACTCTTCTCCAGTTGACGCCCATCAAAAGGAATCCATTGCTCACGGATGGTTCAAATATCCTTCTGGCCATTGGGGACGTAAATTCCAATATGGTTGTTTGTTTACTCCATCTCCTACTGAATCTGCTCTGGTTAGACCTTACGCCTCCTTTTACCTCTTGATGTATTTGGTGAGTTACTATCTACTTGGTTGTTTCAGTTCTATGTTTGGAAGATTTGCTTACCTAGGATACCTAGGACACCTTGCAATGGACATGGTTCCTATTGGCTTGGTAATAACAGGATTGAATTTAGGGGCTTTGGCCCACCACCTAGGGAACTTGCTCCCAGCCAAGTGGGTCCCTGACAACTGGAATCAGATTTGAAGCATTCAAATCCATCAACCATTTTCATTAAGTTTACTATGTTTTTTATAATTGTGGGATTGTCAAATCCAAGAACCAAATTTCAAATCACTTTTGAATTCCACTAGTAAACTCAAATATTAATTGTGGGAACTGGAATCCAAATTTAATATACAGTAAGCACACTAGGAAACACCAACCCAAATCAAGAAGCTCCACCACAACTAAAATCAAACTAAAAATTCAACCTCAATAACCATGTTTAGACATAAAAAGTAATTAAACTTTAAATTTATCCAAACCCAGAAAGTATACAATATTATACACTTCAAATCATGGATATAGAAATTCTGTCACTATTCAAGACTAAATCAAGAGAAAATAACTAGTATTAAATAAACCAAAAACCTAAATAAGTACATATTTAATCTAAAATATAATTTTTTATTTTATTTTTATGGATTGTCAATTGCATTCCCAACCAGCTCCTGCACCAGCCTGCAGGACAGCCTGTCCACAAGGACGTCCCAGAGGGTCCAAGAATAGACCCAGAACCCAGCTCAAGGGGAGTAATGCCAACACACAGGTCTCCCAAGGCGTCAGCGCCAGTCAACCACCTCCTGCATCCCAAGCCAGATAACACAGCCTGAATCCTAGACAGAAGCCGCTCTCAAGGCCTGCCACCAAAGTCTCCTATACCAGGGTCACCGGGAACACTGAGGTTACTTACACCTCTACTGTGTACCCAATTGTCACCTGGCCCCACACTCTTGATCCAAAAGTTGCCACTTCCTGCCTCTGCGCTTTTGACACCTCCTATGAGCCATTGGTCACAACTGAGGAGCCATCTGCACCTGTGACATATTCCACCATTGACAGTGCCACTGCAAGTAAGAGCAATCCCACCTTATACACAAAGCTCCCCATCCCCTGTCTTGAGCCTGCCAGCCAGGATGCCGCGGTACCTGCCAAGGGATGACGTCAGTTGATGGATAGTGAGCGTGAAGCTATCCTCAACTGCTTAAATGGGGGAATGGCAGTTTGGGATATTGCGTCCCAATTTGGAGTCACAGCCAGATACATTGGCAACCTAAATGCCAAATATGGCAGCACTGATCAAATTGCAAAATCCACCAAGGCTAAGCAGCAGCCCAGCCTACTTCAGTCCATCTATCTCAAGATAATCAGACAGTGAGTGACCAATGATTGCCACCTGGACACACTTGCTGTCCAATCAATGCTTGTCACAGAGTTTGGGCTTTCTGTCTCTAAAACCCTTGTTTACCAAGCAATGATTGATTTGGGCTTCTTGTGGAAGGTACTGGGAGTTGCTCTGTACAACAGAAACAGTGAGAAGACCATTGAGGATTGTCACATTTATGTCAAGACTTATCTGGCCTTAAAGGAGACTGGGAATGTCCAGTTCTTCTACATAGATGAATCATTGTTTTCCCCCCACTTAGGTCTAGGTATGGGTGGGTCAAGAAGGGGTCCAAGGATGGTGTAGCCCATTGTGCAGCTGTCTGTTCCCAGACCTATTCAATGGTTGCGCTTCTGGGTCCTTGCAGGTTAGACCAATATCAAATGATCAAGGGTTCCCACAATAGTGGGTCTTTTCTCAATTTTCTCCTAGCTGTAAAAGAGTACCTCCAGATCAAATACAGCGGCACAACCAACATTGTTGTGTTGGATAATGTTGGGCTCCACAAGGTGGATTTGGTTGTTTCAGAGTTCCCACCAATAGATAAAAATACCCATTTGACCAGCCACCGCCTGGCTGACTGCCTGATGAGACTCCTCTTCCTTCTGCCCTATTCTCCATTTCTGAATCCAACTGAGGAGGTGTTTAGTTGGATCAAGAATAATGTGAAGAAAGGCCTCCCTCAGGACACCAAGGATCTCTTCAAAATTCTTGAGATCAATCAATTTGTGATGCCACCCAATGTGGTGGCAGCTTTTTACAAGCACTCAGAATCATTTCTTTCAAAAGCCCTCAACTCTGAGCCAATCAGATAAATGGGTGCTCCGGTTTATTTTTTTTTTATCTTTATTTATTTTGTTTTTACTAGGACTCAAAAATTATTATTTATATATAATGACTTGACGTTGAATTGTATTATATACATATAAGAATACATACAAAAGTTAATTAAAATTAATTATACTAGATATAGAGACACAGATTTTTATTATAATGCACCAAATATTGTATTGACTGTTGAGCTAAAAAATAAATAGATTTAAAAGGATATAAATAGAATAATTTTATTTAAATAATTGTGAACCCTTTTAGGTACTTTGACTATTTTTAAGCCACAAATTGGACCTTTCAAGTCATCATCTGACCTTATTTATTTAGTGCCACTATAGCCACACAACACAAAAACCAATGATTTTCATGTATCATTTACTAATTAGTACTTATGATGCGGGTTAAGCATATCAAATATATTTATCAAATCATATTACAAGGGAAAGGTGATTTGAGTTCTAAACAATCACTTGTTTAGAACATAAGTAGAGCAGGCTGCTTGATGCAGATAAATTCAGTTCTCATTGTTTAACTATGTAATATATGAACCTGTACTTGATGAGCAACTAAATAAACATAATTTTAAATCATATTTTATTATTTCACGTGTTCATTTACCATAACTACTGTCATGATATATTTAGATATATTACTATTATAATAAAACTATTAAAATTTAAATATTAAAATTTCAATATTAAAATTAAAATTTAGAATAAAAAAATAAAAATGAAAAAGTTAAATTTCAAGGGAAGATAATTTATTAGGGAGATGCAAATTGCAAAGGGAATGCAATTAATCTGGGGAATTATACCCCAAAATCAAATTTTCTGCTAATGCGTCCAATTGAATCCACATACTCTTCTGTATGTTATGGACAAATCTGGATGCATTTGCAAGAGGGGTGGCGCTCTGCACCCCAGTGGTTGCTGATTGTTTGATAAAGGCAAGCAGGTGAGCAAATTGACTAGTAGGTTTTTTTGGGGGGCATGTAGTACCTGTATAGCATTGCCAATGCAAATGAATCATAGAGGATGTGCTTGACTGTCCTGTATCCCTGTGGTGTCTTCTTGCGGTCAAGGGCTATGCGGCAAATATCCATTTGTTTAGGTACATCCTCCAACTTTTTGATGTTGGTTTTTAATATGCAGTGGAGGAGGATTCCCAGGTATACTGCAACGTGAGTTCTTTGCAAGGTATACTTTTCTGAGAACATGCATAATTTTTTGAATGTTTTTACTAACCTATTAATATCGGACATTTGGTTAAACCTGAAAAGGGTTCCAGGGGGCGCCTGACTTGAATCAGCCCCCCAGGCCTTGGCAAATGAAATAAATAAAGGTTTATAAAAATCCACAAGGACTGCATCCCCGACTTTATTTGATAGTGCCTTAAAAACTTCATTAAAAATTGCAGATTTCAAATATTCATTTCCTATTTGAAAGTTGGTTTTTATTAAATTATTTTCATATTTGTTGATGTTTGTGAAAAGGAATCATTGAATGCTTTCATATAAGTATTCATCAAAGTTCAGTTTGATATCCCCGCAAATTTCATTAATTTCTTTGATTTTGATATTTTGATAGTTGATAGTTGATCCTAGTTCATATGCTTCCCTTATCCATGGCAAACACCCCGCGGGTGGTGAATATTCCCTATCTTGAGCTTCAATATTAAAAAGATTATTCATATTCTGTTGAATTATTTTATTTTTTTGATTTTTATTTATTTGCTTTACAGGGGCCACCAGTGACTGGTAACCCCCATAAAAGCAACTTGGAGTATAAGCCGCCACTTCCGCGACCTCATCCCCATTCCTTATGACTAAAATAAATATAAAAAAATCAAAAGACTTACTAATTGTTTCCCCTGTGGCCCCCTCAGCCACAGGCGCCACTTTGGCAAACTTCATGAGTGTTGGATGCTCTTCATTAATTTTCCTAGGCTTAATTTTTCTTATCTTTCTTGCAACTTGTGTTTCTTCTTGGTTTTCATTTGATAAAGCTTCTGTATTTCTTGAAGCGCTTCTGCTTCTTGATTGTGTTTCATTTTCATCTGTTTCCATTTGGTTGATTTCCTCTTCATTGGTGTTGATTTCCTTTTGAATTTTTGTTCCTTCAATTAGTTTGATCTTATTGTTTTCTTTGGCCCCTTGCCAGAACTCTCATAAATTGTAGGCTGTGTTGTTGAACTTTAGGCTTGATAAAATTGTTCCCTGTAGATTAAGTAATTTTTCTTTATTCTTTTCATCTATGATATTTCTTAGTTTATCAAGTGCATCTTCTTTTGACTGGATTAGTGGCTGGCCCTTGTTACCCAGCTTTCCTGTCACTATTTCCCTGATATTTCTTTCTATTTCAACAACCTTTTGCAGGTGTGCTTCTAATTTATTGATCAAGTTATAGATTGTTGACATATTGTTTGAATTCCATCAAAAAACTGGTTTTTATAGTACTATCTTCAACGCATACATATTTTTCATCATCATTAATAAATTAAAGACAATAAACGTAAATATTGGATTAGAATATTGCAGTTATGCGTCAACTATTGATTCTTAGAAATCATGTGCATAACTCAATGCATTTGTTAATAAAATCTATTGTAAACTAGGTCTTTTCATTAAAATTTAAAATAGATTGACTGTGTTTATATTAGAGAGCTATTAACACTTAGTACAAATACTGAAAATTAGTGCATTTTACAGCCTGTATAGTTACCTATTGGTAATAATTCTGTAAACTTTTCAGTCAGATTTTGTGAGTAATAATAATGTAATGTGTTAATAAATTACAGTTTACTGTCATTAATTGGTTGATTTTCTTTGCTGTGGCAATTGTGCATTTTCTGATATTTACACACTAGTATCCAATTGGTTGGCTTCACATCCAATCACACAGGCAATATGAAAACAAGCTGCCACCCCAAGACTGGATCTGGTCGGGTGGCAGCTTGTTTTCCTATTACCTGTGTGATTGGATGTAAAGCCAACCAATTGGATACTAGTGCGTAAATATCAGAAAATGCATAATTGCCACAGCAAAGAAAATCAAACAATTAATGACAGTAAACTGTAATTTATTAACACATTACATTATTATTACCCACAAAATCTGACTGAAAAGTTTACAGAATCATTACCAATAGGTAACTATACAGGCTGTAAAATGCACCAATTTTTAGTATTTGTACTAAGCAGTAATGGCTCTCTAATATAAACACAATTCATTTCATTAAATTATAATGGAAAAGGCATAGTTTACAGTGACATTTATTAAACAAAATGCTTTGAGTTATGCACATAACTTCTAATAATCAATAGTTGACGTCTAACTGCAATATTCTAATCCAATATTTACGTTTATGGTCTTTAATTTATTAATGATGATGAAAAATATGTATGCTCATAATTTCAAGCTATTTTTAAAATGTACAACATTGTATTAATTATGGGAAATGTTGATAATGTAAAAAGGAAATATTATTAATTGAAAGAGAGATATCAATTTTAATCAGTTGTCACAAAGAAAAGATTTATTTACTAATCAAAGGACAGGAAGGGGAGGGAATGGGCAGAATGAACATCACCCTTTGTCTGCGCCTCTGAAAGAGGTGGCATCAGAGATAGTGGGGAGGGAATGGGTGGTGGTTTGGGAGTCAGGGTTGGAAGGCAGGTGGCTTGATGGGGGGTTGGGGAGGCAGGGTTTGTTGACTGGGAAGAGGCAGCAAGAGCTGATTGCTTCAATTGTTCAAATTCTTCTTCCATCATATATACTGGCTTGACAAAATGGATGGACTGACTTGGGGGAGACAGGGGTTCTTTCTGGACTTATCACTATTACTTGCATAGAAGATGATGAGATCAAATAAGTCCTGGACGGACGCGGAAGGGAAAAGTTCATACCCCTTATCAATTTGGGTGCATAGTTTGTTGTGGATGGAAGGCTTTAGGCGCCTGAGGGCAGAACCAAAATTGTAGAGACATACATCTGCAAGATGTATGTTGGTGTAGTTGATGGGGTAGGACCAGCAGGTATGCCCCGCAGCCCTGATTTCTTGGGTAGTCCATTTGCACTGCTCCATCTCTGCACTCAGTACAACTGTGTGCACAATGTTTTGTGTGGTCCACTCCTCCAGCATGGCCTTGAGCTCCAACTTGTAGGCTTACCCATCTGCAGTGTTTGATATTGCCAAGTAATAATTGACGCCCAATGGGGAAACTGCCAATAAAACCCCAACAAACCAATACATTATTGGGCCACACTTGTACACCTCAGACTGGATACGCTTCTCTCCAAAATATTGGATACTTGCAGATATCTTACATACAACAGGAGAATTACGTCATTACAGGCCCTCATTGCCCTTCCTTTGATAAAATTAATAATAGTTGAATTTTAGGGGTCAGTGTCCACCAAAATGGGGCCACTGAGAACTTGATTTGACAAGATTCTAGCAGCAACCACAACTCTGTGCATCCACAAATTCACTGTTTTTTTGTTAGTGAAGATGCCATGGAGTCCCAGCTGGAGACGTACCTGGACCAGGGGCATTTTCAGGTCATATTTCATAATGGCCATAATAAGGGGATGGGCTGTATCACCTTTGGTTGAAGTACAAGCACCAGTTGAGGTCTTCTTGGTAGCAGGCCACAGTTGGTGTGGGCTCGCAGGGTTGCAGCCAAAGTGGACTTTGCAAAACCCATTGCGGCTGCAATTTCCCCAAGGTACATAAGCTTCCCTTGCTTTTCAACCATTTTGAGAACAATCTCCAGAGTGATTAGTTTTCTTCTACATCTTGCAAGATGATTGGCTGGGGGAGGGATGTGTTCATCATGGGAACTGGTCAATGCCATCTGATTAGCTGTTTCGGGGTCCTGGGCTCTCTGGGTGACCCCATGGTTAAAATGGCTGGTTCTGAATGCCATTACTTATAAGGGATTTGGGTTGGCAGCTGCCTGTGCATGGTGGGCAAACAGGGCCATGCTGGAAGTTGCAGGAGAAAGAACATACTCCTGGTTAGTGCTTGCAGAGGGGCCTGCGGGTTGGGAGTGGCCATATACAGAGGCTTCACCGTTAAGAGATCCAGTGTAGCCCTGCATGATTTCATTAAGGCCAGGGACCAGCTTGTTGACTTGGTTGTTATTGAAAGAAGACATAATAAATTTTTATTAAAAAACTTAAACTCAAAAAGAGGAGTGTATATTTTAGTCAATTTTATTGTTAGATATGTTAATTTTGTGAATAATAGGATCTAAATTTTAGCCACCCTAAAATGGAATAGGGTGATTTTTAAGAATGCCTATGATTCCTAAAAGAATCAGCACAAATCCACTCTAGATCTTTAATAGCCTTTTTGAGACACCCATAAATTATATTTATTTAAAATTCCTCACAATTATGCTTTGAAACTTGGTTCTTGGATTTGACAATCCCGCAATTTCAGATTTGTTAAGTTTTACATGAAGTCTATGATTTGTTTGAAATACAGGAAATCTCAAATTGTACATTAGAATCCTGCATTTCTGATTCATGTATCCTGCATTTGTTTGCTGGGTTTTGTCTTTTTTTAGTTGAGTTATCTGCTCAAGAGATTTGAAATTTGCCAATTTAAATAAATCAAAAAAAGCCAAATTAAATTGTTAATTTTATTTAAAAAATTTAGTTTTTACTCAGCTGAGTGGCCTTCAAAAGTGATTCAAAATTTGGACCAAGGATTTGACAATCCCGCATTTTTACGTTCAGGTTCTGAATTTACAGTATGTTTTGACGTTGTGTACCGGCAAGAGTTGGTCCTGTCAGCCATGCTGGAGAAGGTGAAGCCTGTACTTGATACTAGCTACAAGCCCTATGTCAGTGATGGCAATCAGGAGGATGACAAGGAGCCCAAGTTCTATCAAACCAATGAGGGACAGCTGGTGTTAAAAAAGATTGCAGCCTTCTATACCAAGGTATCTATGCCCTGTGTTGTGCCCAATGCCAACAAGTCAATACCCACCGCTAAAAAGCCCGCCCAGAAGCGCATCCCCAACATCAAACGCATCATCCTGCTTAAGCTAATGCAGGAATTGGGTGATTACAAGGCAGCCGCGGCCCTTGTTGGAGTGGATCCCAAGTACGCCAGCAAGACCTTCCAAAAATTCATCAATACTGGTTGTGTCCTTGTTGCAGAGAAATCCTTGTGTGTTTCTACCATGCTCACCAAGGAGCACAAATGGGCAATCTGTCAATGGATCACCTGAGACTGCCATCTTGAACTGGCAAATATACAGGTCATGGTTAAATCTACTTTTGGGATTGAGGCCTCAATTTCCTTTTACTACCATCTGGTTAAGGGAATGCAATTTTCTTGGAAAAAGCTCGGGGTATCCCCCTACAACAGAAACAGCCCAGCCAACATTGACTTCCAGAAAAACTACGCAGAGGCATACACTGCCCTCAAAGCCAAGGAGGCAGTCAAATCTTATTATATTGACAAATCAGCATTTGCCTTGTCAATGTGCAATAGGTATGGCTATGACCCCAAAGGCTCCAATGACAGGATGGCTTGGCGTGCTGCAGTCTGCGCCACAGCCTACTTGATAGTGGCTCTCCTCAGTCCAAAGGGGGTTGAGCTCTACCAAATGATAGTGGGTTTGCATAACAGCAGAACCTTTCTATCATTTCTCCAATTGGTCCAGGAGCACCTGAGGCGCACGAGCCCTGGCTTCACCAATGTCATTGTGTTGGACAATGTTGGTCTCCACAAAGTGGCTAACATTCTTGAAGAATTTTCATCAATTGACACCAGCATTGCTATGAGCCCCCAGCAATTGGCCACAGCAAATTTGCGCCTTCTCTTCCTCCAAGCCTATTTGCCCTTCCTAAATCCCATCAAGGAAGTCTTTGGGTGGCTCAAGCAAGTTGTCAAGCAAGGAACTCCAACTGGGACCAAGGACCTCTTTAATTTGCTGCAGGTCGGGATCCACACCCTCCCAGCTGAGACCGTGGCCAAATTTTATGGCCGCGCTGATTCGTTTATCCCCGCGTGCCTAGACAAACAGCCCATCAATTAAAGGCTTAGTGTGTCCAATTTTTTTATATTCTTTTTTTTACTATTCAATATTTATTAATTATCATTTTATATTTTTATGTCTTCACGCCCGCAATCACATTCAGAAGATCCATCAATAGATGTAAGTAATTTATTTATTTTATTATTTATTATTTTATTATGCCATCTGAGGTAATCCTAAACGCTCAATACTGGATTACGCAAAAATATTTAAATTACTTTGGTCAAATAAATAAAAAAAATAGATTTAAAAAAACTAAACGTAAAATGTACAAGTTAGAATTTATTTTATTAACATATAGTTTTATGCTTTCATGAATACTGTTTCTGCAATATATTTTGCAAAACTGGTTTGCTGAAATAAAAAAAATATAAAAATTTATTATAATAAAAATACTATAAATTTTAATAAAATTTATTGGAATCATATTTTTATGTGTGCGCCTGTAGTGGGTTCTTTGGTATGTACCCACCCCGCAATGGAGGTGGTGCACAACCTCCACCGCCACACTGTATAAAGTGGATACACCCTTATTAAAAAACTCCCCCCTGCTGGTGAAGAAAATTAGGGTAAGGTGCAAACTGAGGAGCAGCTTTTCAGGCAGGGCTGCAAACCCATAAATCCCTGCCAGGACCAGGGCGTCTTGGATTACATGGTCCACCAAGTTGTATTCAGGGGGACCTCTCTCCTTTTAAGTGCAAGCCGGGCCTTGTCAATTCCTAGAAGGACCCTGTCTAGGTCCTTTACAGATGCGCCCATCTCAAAGTAGAATAGGAACCCCAGGTAAACAACCAGATAAGCCTTTGCCCAGCAAAGGCTTACGTGAACTCACACAGTTTATTATAGACTGTGCTGATCTTCTTGTTGTGCCTGGTCTTTGCAAAGGTCAGCTCCATGGCTGCAGGGAGCCCCGCCTTGTTGGCACTCCAGGCCAATCCAAAGTTAGCAAGAAGGATTTTTGTCTTCTTGACAGCTGTTGCGTCTACAATAGCCAATTTGCCCACCGCGCGCCCAAAGTTCTCCAATAGGTAAGACAGGGTGTGCTCCAACAGGAAGCAGAAGCAAGCAGCCAAATGAGCCCGGCCCATCTTTGGTACATTCTTGAATGGGAGTGTTGCCAGGACGTCCCAAAAAAGCTCAAAGGAGCTTACACAGTAGACTCAACTGAGGAATACCAGGTCCAGGCGGACCAGTTGGGCATCCTTGTAGGCAGTAACTGCCCACTTGGATGCCCCCTCAACATGTGTAAGTTCTGCCAAAGCCTCCTGCAACATCAGAAAGGACCCGTGGATACGGTCCTCCAGCTCCCACACAACAGGGGGGACAGATACAATTGCTTTGCCACATGAGTGGCATAATTTGCATAGAGGGCAGCTGGGACAAAGGGGACCAGGACTTGGCAGAATTTTGCTGTCTACATTTTCTAAGAAAAAAGGTAAGTTTTTTGAAAATTTATTAATTTTGTTTTTTAGGCTACCTTTTTGTGTTTCTTCCTTGCCCGTAGCCTCAGCCGGCTTGGCCATTCTTGGCACAATCAATTTTGCTGGCAATTTGGTATCCTCTGTCCTGGCACTCTTGGCGTGTTTGAGATGTTCATACATCTCTGGGTCATCAATCCAGAAGGACGGCGCAGAAAGATTGTATGCCTTAAATTGCAGGCCCTTCACCACTGTCTTCTGGATGTTGAGAAGACGCTCAATGGTCTTCTCTGGGGTGTCTGGTATTTTGGTCATAAGGGCCATTGCAGACACCTTGTCAATTTTGTCCCCAGTGAGGACACTGGACTTCACTTTGTCTTTGACCTTGCGGTCAATGTCCTTGATTTTGGCAATTGCCAAGTTGAGGTCTTTGAGTAGTTTTTTGAGTTCTCTCATTTGATTTTTTTACTGACCTTTCCATATGTTTTTATATCTTTTGCCCCAATAAATTCTGTATTATTTTGATACTGTTGCCTCTTTGTTTATTCCTCTTTGTTTTCCCATCCACTACATTATCCCATCTTTTTACCCATTTTGTATATGTTTTACTCTCATCTCAATATGTGTTGTTTGCTTTGTGTTGGCATTGTTTCCTTGATTACCATATTATTTTTGGCGCTTGACATAGCCCCTTGTGAAAATAGTAACAACAATTTGGTGATCAGCTAAATTTGAATTAGAAAATTATAGTGTTAACTGTTTTTAGATGAAGTTGTTACTGATCCAAATTCAAAACCTTAATGATAAACTATGCCAATCAGGAGCCAAGTGATAAAGTGATTGTTGTGACATAAAGGGTCATTCAATAATTCTTTGGTGCATGTGCTCTAATTAATATGATTGGCACACATGCACCAAAGAATTATTGAATGACCCTTTATGTCACAACAATCCCTTTATCACTTGGCTCCTGATTGGCTTAAAGTTTATCATTAAGGTTTTGAATTTGGATCAGTAACAACTTCATCTAAAAACAGTTAACACTATAATTTTCTAATTCAAATTTAGCTGATCACCAAATTGTTGTTAATATTTTCACAAGGGGCTATGTTTAAGTGCTAAAAATAACTGTGTTCTGGATCTAGATACACAATATAGTAAATATATGATTTTATAGAAATAAGCTGAACATAAAGAATAAATCAACTATAAACAAAGAGAACATGAACAATTAAAATTCAAAATACTGATAATACAAATAGAAAATGTTTTGTGGCAGGGGTTTATTGGGGCGGGGGAGAGTGATGCCTAGGAGGCAGAATAACACAGGAAAGAAGACGTGGAGGCAGTGCTGGCCTGGGGGGTCCAGGATTGGGTGGGTTGGGCTTGCAAGTTAGGGGTGTTGGTGGCGGGGGTGGAGGCAGGAGGATTTAGTGTGATGGCTGCCATATAACGCTTGTCATATTTCTCATTGGTCATTGGCTAGATGGGCTGGTAAGTGGCAGTGATCCAAGGTGGAAGGCGCTTATCCTAACGTGATTGGTTGCCCATGTTCACATGGAAAACCATTTGTGCAAACAAGTCAGCCACCATCTGGTGGCCAAAGAGAAAATTGTGGTCAAGTATCCCAAGATAGAGGCTGTTGAAAGCCTGAGGGCAGCGCTCCTGTAATGTAAATCCCATGTTGAAGAAGACAACATCAGCCAGATGGACGTCTGCATGGCTGGCGGGGTAGACTGAGACCTGGTGCCCGCGTCCCTGGATGGCCTCAAGGGCGGTGGAGCTACCCTCCATCTGGTGGCTCAAGAAAACCTGGTACTTGGAATTTGAGCCGTCCCAGGAGTTGAGTAATCCACTGAGGATGTGGCTGTATGAGTAGCCATCAATGAAATCTGGGTTTGTCTAATAGTAGACAAAGCCCTTGGCTGAAACAGCCAGAAATGCATCAATGAACGTCCCCATCTTGACCTTATTCCTTCAATTCTTGGTGGTAGCTTTTTCTTGCTCACCAAAATCATCAAAAGCTATTGATAGCTTGTAATAGGAGATGAACATGACATAATCAGTTAGACTAGTCAGGCATTGGACCAGGGTTGATCTGATGGCAGTGTCATAGGGGGAATCCTCAGCACCATCCCATTGGTTGCCAGTAAAATTGGTAAGAACATGTATGAAAGCCACCTTCCATACATCCAGAGCTGCATCATGCGCTCAGAGACCCATATGTTATGGTGTGCAAGCTGCTTCTGGACCTGGGTCAAGAGAAGCTTGGGATCCCGCTGGAGGAGGTCAAGCATGGCTGGGTATGCCTCAGATATTTGTGACTTGGGGGCCTTCTTGGGCTTCTTGGGCGTCCCAATCAGATTCCCCCTGTTCATCAGGTTGTTGAATTCCTGCGTGACAGTAGCTTGGGTAAATTGCAACTGGGCAGCAAACTGTTCCCAGGACAGACCCTGTAGATTCAGTGCCACAATTTCCTGAAGAATTTGGGCAGTGATGATTTGTTGCTTGGGGTGCTGGGCCAGGGGAGCTGAAGCCTGGTTGGCTGTAGGGGGGCAGGTTGGCTGGTGGCAGGAAGTTGTTCCAAATCAAGGTTGTCATCCTGATTGGTTGGTTAGTGGGCAGCTTTGCGGGGGTGGGTACGGGAGCAGGGGCAGAGCTAGACACTAAGTGACTCTCAAACAAGTCAAAGCCATAGGGGTAAATGGTCAGATACAGGTCAGCTTTCTTGTTACCCACCTCAAAGGCTTGGGTGTAAATAGGTGCCTCCATGTTATGAGCCTTGCCTCCATTGAAGCTGGCTTGGCTGCTGCTGGCTTGGCTGCTGGCAATGTCAAAGATACTCCTTGTAAAAACCATTGTAAAAAACCTAGGATAAAATCACTAAAAGTAGAAATTTTAAAATTTAATGATTTATTTTTATTGTAATCTTGAGTCCATATTTGGAAGGTTCTCAAAACCTTTTCATACAAATCTGGAGCCATGAAAATGGATAAAATGCCTCTTTTCCTAAATTTGGTAGCTGTTGATTGGCTGTTAAACTGTTATTTTTCTATTTTAGGCTGCTCATACTACACATCTTGTGTGATTTCATTTCATTTTGTGCTTGTGTAATCTTGCTTCTAGATTGCTCAATTTTGTTCTGTTTTAGTTCTTCTGTTGGTGCCTCATATGAATCCTGATTGGATTATAATATACTCCGGAACAGCATCCATCCATTTCACTTGCTGAATCAGTTCATTTTGTTTGTGGTTTGAACTACACCGCTTGATGTTTGATATAATTTTGTATAATGGGCTAGTGAAATTTTGTTTTTTGTTTGACAGCCCATTTATTAACTAAAATTTTATAAATTAATTGAATCCTGAATCTTGCGCAACTTGGATTTTGTTTAAATCTTAAATCATTTTGTTTAAATCTGAGGTATTTTTAGTTGTTGCTATAACTTTTAAAACTACTGTAAGGTTTTTTGTAATAAGGAGGAGCATACCCCCACTACTTACACCAACCAAACAGTAGTTCTAAATACCTTAGCTCATAGTTCTCCACCCCCTAGTATTTTTAACACTTTAGCTTATGCACAGGCCCACTTTACTGCTTATGGGTCTGAGTTCTCCACCAACTCCCAGAAGGTCTTCTATCTTGCGGAGAAGCTCACTGATCACTACAGAGATTGGTTTAGCTCTCACTCAATACGCAACCCAGGTATCCTCCAGAACTATGATCTCTTTGTCAGTTCACTCCTATCCTTCTCTGGAGAGGACAAGGAGTTGTCCACTCCCTCTGCTTCTTGGTTTGCAAGTCTCACACAAGGTTTGCTCCCACTTGTCAAATACAATTGGAATTTTTCTCTCCCTTCAGTCAAGACTACAAGCCTCTGACGGTAAGGCTTGCAGCTTCTACAAAATAGGCCTCAACAGATTGCTCCAGGAATTTTTGGTACACCACAACCTCCCTGACAAAATAGAACCTCTTATCAGAGAAGTGGTTAAGTGGAATTATAAATATTTTCCTCAAAAACACACTCTCCCTCTAACCTATCCCCTGCAGCCCAGTTGTTTGTTCCAGACAAGGCCCCACTTTCTTCAACCCCTCCACCTGGTACCAAGCCAAAGTCTGGGGGAGGTTTTTGCCTTACTGCTGAGGAAGTCCTTAGAAGAAGGGCAACAACCTCTGCTATTACTGTGGATCAAAGGATCATCTTCTACCAGCCTGCCTGCTCTCCAAACGTTCCCCCTTTGTTGACAAGACCTCCACTCTCACTTTGCTTTCCCTCAACAATACTTCCAAGTCACCTACCATACTAGTGACCATTCATGGACCTTTGTGAAAGATCAAGGTGCTTGCTCTTCTTGACACTGGAGCCAATGCCAACTTCATTGAGGAGAGACTTGCTAAACTACTTGGACTCCCCGCTTTTGGATCTCTTGATGTTAAGGTGGGAAACAGCACTCTCATTGGCGCCACACCTATCCTCCAACCCTTCACCATTGACTTGGAGGGCTCCCCATTTTGCGTCATGTGTAACTCTTCTCCCAACTTATCTTTCCTGTTCATCCTTGGATTCCCGTGGTTGAGAGAGTCTTTACTTAACTTTGATCACCCAAACAACAAGATATCATTTACATGCAATGACGTTGTCAAATTGTTATCCCTTGTACCTGGTACTCTTGGCTCAACTCCCTCTAAACCAAACCTGACTGCTATCTCCAATACAATCCTGGATACTCTTTCCGCCAAGGACAAAGATGGATTACCTTACTGTTACTCTGACTTCAAGGATTGTTTTAATGAGGAGGAATGTAACCTGCTACCTCCTCATATGCCCTACAATATTCAGGTAAGCCTTAAGCCAGGCACCACTCCCCCCTGGGGAAGGCTTATTCCTCTCTCTGATTCATGCAACACTCTACTAAAGAACTATATCAATGAGGAACTCTCCAAGGGGTTTATCTCACAATCTACGTCTCCATGTTCTTCTCCCATATTCTTTGTCAGTAAATCCAATGGCTCTAAGCACCCTTGTGTAGACTATAGAGCTCTTAATGAGATCACAATCAAGTATAGATGCCCTATTCCTTCTGCTGAGGCTTTGACCAATTGCCTTGCTGGTAGTTCTGTATACACCAAGATTGATCTCTGAAGCGCTTTTAACCAGATCAGAGTCTCTCCTGGCCACAAATAAAAGACTGCATTATGTACCCCATTTGGGTTATACAAGTACAATGTAATGCCCTTTGGATTATGTAACACTCCTTCAACCTTCCAGGCCTTAATGAATGAGGCACTTATGCCCTTCCTTAACAAGTTTATTGTTGTCTATCTCAATGATATCCTCATATACTCCTCTTCCATTGACAACCATGTTGCCCGTGTCCGCCAAGTACTCCAGAGACTTTGAGACTACAACCTGTTTGAAAAATCTTCTAAGTGCTCATTCTTTTGCACCAAGGTTGATTTCCTTGGCTATGTTGTCACTCAAAACAGTTTTGCTGTCTCCCCTAGCAAGGTGGATGCTATCCAAAGCTGGCCTGTTCCCAATACTTGGTCACAACTTTGTGGATTCTTGGATTGGCAAACTATTGCCATAAGTTTGTGGAAAATTTATCTTCTCTAGTTTTGCCACTCACTACCCTCACTTCTCCTTCTGTTCCTTTTGTCTGAACACCTGAGGCCCAGCTTGCGTTTGAGGCTACAAAGGCTGTCTTTGTCTCCACACCTGTCCTCCTCATGCCTGATCCTTCCAAATCCTTCTCAGTTGAGACTGATGCCAGCAACTATACCGTTGGCGGTGTTCTCCTTCAGCTTGGGGGGATGCAACACCCTGTTGCATACTTCTCTCAAAAACACCTTCCAGCTGAACAAAACTACCCCGTACACAACAAGGAACTTCTTGCCATCATAAAAACACTCAAGCATTGGTGTTGCTACCTTGAGGGACTTGAAAAGCCTTTCCTCATTTACATGGACCATAAGAACTTGCTTTACTTCACCAAGTCACACTGCATTTCCCAAAGACACGCTAGATGGGTACTGAAGCTGTCAAATTTCTGCTTCAAGCTTGTGTACAAGAAAGGTGTACTTAACACTCTACCTGACGCGCTTAGTTGACATCCTTCATTATATGATGTTGACAAAGACTACAAGCTCCGTAACACCAAGATGTTCCTTCCACCTAAGAGCTTTCTGAAACTTAATGTCATCAGCACTACAACCCCCAATATACTGAAGCAAATCCATGAATCCCATCTTTCCAATAAAGCCTCCTCTCAGATCATTGACGCTCTTACAAACAATAAGACAGTCACAAACCCTTCTTTCTCCCTGCTAGATGGTGTGTTATACTTCAACAACCTTTTGGTAGTCCCTGCTCTGGACCTTCAACAGCTTCTAACCATCATGTTCCATGACTCTCTTGCTGAAGGCCACACTGGATATAAGAAAACCCTTTCTGAACTCCGCAATCACTTCTGGTGGCCAAATATGTCCACCTTTGTCAAGTCATATGTCAGTAGTTGCCTAGTTTTCCAGAGAAGCAAACACTCTACCCAGAAACTTGTGGGTCTTCTATGTCCCCTTCCAGTCCCTGAAGGTCCCTGGCAGTCCGTCTCTTTGGATTATATTGTCCAGCTTCCTCTGTCAGAAGTTTTTGACGCCATACTGGTCATTGTAGACAGTGTCTCAAAGCAGGCTATTTTTGCTCCCTGTTCTGGAAGGAGTTTATGACTCAGCTAGGTGTTCACCTTTCTCTTAGCACCTCTCATCATCCCCAGTCTGATGGGAAACCCAAATGTACAAATCAGATACTATAATTTTTCCTTTTCTGTTTTTCCAATAAACAACAAGACAATTGGGCTTCTCACCTACCTTTGGCCCAGTATTCCTACAATGCTACTCCCCATTCCTCTACCAAGATGACTCTGTTCATGGCAAATTTAGGCTACACTCCTGCCTTTGTCCCTTCTGTCACCTACTCTGTCTGTTCCCTGTTAGCCAAGGAGTTTCTTGTCCAGCTAAAACTCATCCAGAATTCCTTAAAAGAGAATCTCTCTAGGGCTATTGAGGTTTACAAGGTCCAGGCCAACCGTCATTGTCAGGAGGGAAAGGGCATCCAGGTCAACAACCTTGTATATCCAAATACAAAAAATCTTCCTATCAGATGGCCTTCCTTTAAACTTGGCCCTTGGTTCATAGGGCCTTTCCTTGTAACAGAAAGAGTTGGGAAGTTTGCATATTGTATCCATCTTCCTCCAGGGTGTCGCATTCATGACGTCTTTCACGTGTCGCTCCTCAAACTCCAGACTTCTCCTCCTTCTCATCAGAACAACAAAGCACCTCCCCCTCACATGGTCCAAGGGACCCCTGAATATGAGGTTGATTCCATTATCAACCATTGTTACCACTATGGTAAACTCTAATACTTGGTTCTTTGGAAGGGATATTCTGTTGAGGAGAGCTCTTGGGAGCCATTATCTAATCTTGAAAACTGCCCCAAGGTCATCAAGTCTTATATCCAAGCACATCCTGAGCTTGGATTTAGAGGGGGTAATGTCATGCCCTGCCCCAAAGGGCAGGCTCTTTAGGTTTATAATATTTATTACTTTTGTTTGTTTTAATTTTTCATTATTTTAATATTTGGAATTTTAAATCAAAAGTTAATATTTAAGTATTCTAAATTAATCACCTTGTTTTTTATGCTTTTTGCGTTTGAATTATTGTTGTTGTCATTTGCTTTGTTGTTCTCTCTTACTTCTATATATATATCTACTTTTAAGGTTAGAATATTTTCACTCACTTACCTTTCAAAACCCCTGCTTGTGTTGTTGCCGCTCCCCCAGGTTTATGTTGTTGATCTGTGGTTTTACTGGGTTTCTGTTTCCTCTTTTCCTCCAGGTTCACGCTCACCTTTCCCCAGTTTCTCCTGTCCTTGGCTGTTGTTCCCCTATGCCAATCATTTTTAACTGAATGATAATTAATTATAAATAAAGAGCTTTGAAGAGTAGGCTTTAAGCCAAAATTCTAAGTGATTTCTTCCCTTCAACTTTTATGATTTTTAATTTCAGATTTGTAACTTTAAGAATTTTGTTTTTTAATTCATTTTTTTAAATTTAGCTTTCCCTTTTCTTAAATCCAATGGAACTTTTAAAACAACAAGCCTTAGGCTTGTTGTATCCATTTTTTCCTTTAAAAAATCTTTCAATAGTTATATGTATCAATTTGCCAATGGTGAATACCCTAATATTGATATTTCCTTAGTTACAAATTGTTTGCTATTGAACACTTTATTTTATCTTCTTTGTTTAGGGTTTTTACACTCTATTACTCCATTTGTGACACAACATAGATTTTTAGCAGGTTTCTGTAAGATTATCTTATAGACAGTTCCTATGTTCTTATATCTTTTAAATTTGAATCCTAATGCCTTGCACGCTTTAGTCTATAACCTTGCACCATTATGGGCAAGACCTTACAATAAGTAAAACATAAAAAAACTTACTGATTGTTTCCCCTGAGGCCCCCTCAGCTACAGGCGCTCCTTCAGAAAACTTCATGAGCGTTGGCTGCTCTTCATTTGATTTCCTGGGTCTTATCTTCCTTATTTTCTGTGCTACCTGTGCTTCCTCTTGATTTTCATTTGTTGAATTTTCATTGTTTCTTGTGGCGCTTCTGCTTCTTGATTAATCTTTGTTTTCATATGTTTCCATTTGATTAGTTTCCTCTTCATTGGTGTTGATTTCCTTTTGAATTTTTGTTCCTTCAATTAGATTGATCTTATTGTTTTCTTTGGCCCCTTGCCAGAACTCTCATAAATTGTAGGCTGTTTCATTGAACTTCAGACTTGATAAGATTGTCTCTGTAGATTGAGTACCGCTTCTTTGTTCTTTTCATCTATAATATTTCCCAGTTTATCCATAGTATCTTCCTTTGGCTGGATCAGTGGCTGGCCCCTGTTACCCAGCTTTCCTGTTACTATTTCCCTGATATTTTTTTCTAGTTCAACAACCTTTTTCAGGTATGCTTCTAATTCATTTATCAAGTTATAGATATTTGACATTTTGTTTGAATTACATCAAAAAACTGGTTTTTATAGTACTACCTTCAACACATGAATATTTTTTATTAACAATAATAAATTAAGAACCACAAATATAAATTTTGCATTAGAATATTGCAATTAGACGTCAACTCTTGATATTTTGATATTATATGCATAACTTGATACATTTTGTTTAATCAAATTCATTGTAAACGAGGCCTTTTTCATTGCAATTTATATAAATGGACTGTGTTTATATTAGAAAGCTAGTAACGCTTAGTAAAAATATTGATACATAGTACATTTTACAGCCTTTATATTTATCTATTGGTAATAATTCTGTAAGCTTTTCAGTTGGATTTTGTGAGGTAATAATAATGTAATGTGTTAATAAATTACTGTTTATTATCATTAATTGGCTGATTTTCTTTGCTGTGGTGATAGTGCATTTTCTGATATTTATGCACTGGTTTCCAATTGGTTGGTTCCACATCCAATTGCACAGGCAATAGAGAATCAAGTTACCACCCTGACAGCATTGGGTCTTGGGATGGCAACTTGATTTCCTATTGCCTGTGCAATTGGATGTGAAACCAACCAATTGGATATTAGTGCGTAAATATCAAAAAATGCCCTATTGTCACAGAAAAGATAAGCAAACAATTAATTGCAATAAACATTAATTTATTAATACATTAAATTATTATTACCTTGCAAAATCTGACTGAAAGGTTTACAGAATTATTACCAATAGGTAAATATACAGGCTTTAAAATACACTATGTATCAATATTTGTACTAAAAGTTAATGGCTCTCTAATATAAACACAGTCTATTTCAATAAATTACAGTGTAAAAGGCCAAGTTTACAATGAATTTGATTAAACAAAATGCATTGAGTTATGCATATAATATCAAAATATCAAGAGTTGATGTCTAATTGCAATATTCTAATACAAAATTTATATTTGTGGTTCTTAATTTATTATTATTAATAAAAAATATTCATGCAAATAATTATATGTTACCACATCAAATGTACAACATTTTATTTATTATGAGAATGTCAATAATGTAAAAGGAATATGCTATTAATTATAAATCAAAAGAAATAATACCAATTTTAATAAGTTGTCACAAAGAAAGGTTTTATTTTACTCATCAAAGGAAAAGTAGGGGAGGGAATGGGTGGAATGTAAGTTGCCATCATCTGCGCCAGTGAAAGGGACACATAAGAGGTATTGGGGAGGGAATATATGTTGACTTGGGAGTCAGGGTTGGAAGGCGGGTGGCTCAATCTTGATGGGGGTTGGGGAGGCAGGGTTTGTTGACTGGGAAGAGGCAGCAAGAGCTGATTGATTCAATTGCTCAAATTATTCTTCTGTCATGTATGTGGGCCTGACAAACCAAATGAATGGATGGGTGTGGGGGGAGGCAGAAGTCCTTTCTGGACTTATCACTATCACTTGCATAGAATATGACAAGATCAGATAATTCCTGGACAAATATTGACAGGAAAAGCTCATAACCCTTATCAATTTGGGTGCACAGTCCATTGTATGTGGCAGGCTTTAAGCGCCTGAGAGCTGAACTAAAATTGTAAAGACATACATCTGCAAGATGCATGTCAGTATATTTAGAAGGGTATTAACAACAGATATGCCCTGCGGCTCTAATTTCTTTGGTTGCCCACTCCTGCTGTTTCATCTCAACACTCATTACAACTATGTACACCACTTTTTGGGTAGCCTGCTCCTTCAGCATGTCCTTGAGCTCTGTCTGGTATGCATACCTATCTGCAGTGTTTGATATTGCTGAGTAATAATTGACACCCAATGGGGAAACTTCCAGTAAAACCCCAATAAATTGATACAAAATTGGGACGCGCTTGTAGATGTTGGATTGGATATGCTTTTCTCATAATCTTGAATACTTGCAAAAAAACCTTGGCATACAACAAGAAGATTCTGTCATTGTGCGTCTTCATTGCCCTCTCTTTGATAAGATTGATGACAGCAGACTCATAGAGTTTGGTATCCAACAAAATGGGATCAGTGAGAACTTGATTGGACAAGATTCTAGCAGCAACCACAACTCTGTGAATCTAAAAATTCACTGTTCTCTTATTAGTGAAAATGCCATGGAGTCCCAGTTGGAGACAAACCTGGACCAGAGGCATCTGCAGGTCATGTTTCATGATAGCTATCTTAAGGGGATGGGCTTTTTCACTATCAGTTGAAATTACGGGCACCAGTTGGGGTCTTCTTGGGAGGGGGGCCACAGTTGGAGTGGGCTTGCAGGGTTGCAGCCACAGTGGACTTTGTAAACCCCATTGCTGCTGCAATTTCCCCAATGGACATAAGCATTCCTTGCTTTTTGACTGTTTGAGAACAATTTCTGGGATAATTAGCTTTCTTCTGTGTCTTGCAGGCTGATTGACTGGAGGTGGGATGTGTTCATCTTGGGAGCTGGACAATGCCATCTGATTGGCTGTTTCTGGATTCTGGCTTCCCTGGGTAACCCCTTGGCTCAATTGGCTAATTTCAGATGCTAGTGTTGATACATGATTCGGATTAGCAGCTGCCTGTGTGTGATGGGCAAACAGGGCCATGCTGGAAGTTGCAGGAGAAAGAACAGACTCCTGAGTAGTTCTTGGGAAGGGACCTGCAGGTTGGGAATGACCATAGAGAGAGGCTTCACTATTGGAAGACCCAGTGTAGCCCTGCATAATTTTGTCAAGGCCAGGGAACAGCTTGTTGACTTGGTTGGTGTTGGAAGAAGACATAATAAAATTTTATTAAAAAACTTAAACTCAAAAAGAGGAATGTATATTTTAGTCAATTTTACTGTTAAATATGTTAATTTTGTGAATATTATTATCTAAATTTTAGCCGTCCTAAAATGGAATAGGGTGATTTTTTGGAATGCTTGTGATTCCTAAAAAAATTAGTAAAAATCCACTCTAGATCCTTTGACTTTCTGTTTGAGGCGCCCAGAAATTAAATTTATTTCAATTTCATCTCTTTTTTTTGAAATTTGGTTCTTGGATTTGACAATCCTGAAATTTAATATTTGTTAATTTTTACATGTTGTCTATGATTTGTTAGCCATACAGGAAATCTCAAATTGTACATTAGAATCCTGCATTTCTGATTCATGTATCCCACATTTGTTTGATGTGCTTTGTCTTTTTTTAGTTGAGTTATCTGCTCAAGAGATTTGAAATTCGCCAATTTAAATAAACCAAAAAAAGTCAAATTAAATGTTTGATTTTATTAAATATTTTAATTTTCACTCAGCTGAGTTTCCTACAAAAGTGATTTGAAATTTGGACCAAGGATTTGACAATACTGCATTTTTACGTTTAGGTTCTGAATTTACAGTACCCATGGTGCAATTTGAATACAATAATCAAGACCATAGTTATACTGGAATTTCTCCATTCAAGGCTAACTACGGATTTGATCCTACTTGGGACCACCTTCCTTGATAAAAGGCTAGCAACCCTGAAGGACAGGATTGGGTGGCAGCCATACATACCACCCAAGAAGAGTGTGCCCAAAATCTGAAACAAGCTGTACAGACCTACAAGGATTTTTCTGACAAGAGGAGAAGCCCTGGACCACCCATATAATATGGGGGCATGGTTTACTTCAGCTTCATAAATATCAATACTACAGCCCCATGTGCAAGCCTCAGCTCAAGAAATACAGGACCATACAAAGTTTTGCAACACATAGGCAAAATAGCCTACAGGTTAGAGCTCCCATCTAACTGAAATATCAATGATGTCTTTCACAGATCATTATTGTCCAAGAATAAAGGTACCTCACACTTACTTCAAGTTGTTTGCACTGCCCCTCCCCTTCTCAAAGTAGGAAGCTTTCTAGAGCATGAGGTGAAAAAGATCCTAGATCATAAGATGAGATATCAACAACTACACTACTTGATCAAACAGAAAGGCTATCCACCCAAAGAGAATACCTGGTAACCTGAAGATAACCTTGCCAACACTAGTACCCTACTAACAAAGTACAAGACCAAATATCCAGA
Source organism: Entomophthora muscae (assembly GCA_014839935.2). Lineage (NCBI taxonomy): Eukaryota > Fungi > Entomophthoromycota > Entomophthoromycetes > Entomophthorales > Entomophthoraceae > Entomophthora > Entomophthora muscae. The sequence continues at coordinate 151,125 of QTSX02006473.1, read as the reverse complement.
GTTAAGCTGTAAGAGCTCAACTATGGTGAGAGATGATGTCAGAACCCATAATGGGCCCAACAAAACCCTATGTCACATAGGTTTGTTGCCTGACACCAATTGATCAATAAACTGATTGGTCAGAAAATTGATTACATTGATTGATTTAAAAAACATTTGACACTAATTGGGGGAAAACCCAGACAAGAGCCAAACCTGGTGTTATAAATGTGCTGTTTTATCAGAGTTACAAGGGGGAAATATTTAGAAACTAGATAATAATCTTTATTGAGAGATAGTAATTATATAGTCAATGTGAATCCCGGATAACAGGAACATTATAGTGTTAATCACACGGTTAGATGGTGAAGGGGGTGGCCTGATCCTGGTAATAGTTCAGGTGCCTAATCAAGGTACTTATTGTAAGGGATCAGCTTTTGTTCATGTTGTTGTATTTGGAAATTTGAGTCAACTTCCTAGTTTGGCTTTGAGTGACTGGATAATTGGATTGTGGGTCACAAACCTGTTTACTTGGAATCTTGCTGGCGGGTTGAGCCTGCTGTTTTGACACCCCCAGCTGAAGGTTGGCCTCCTCTGGGGGCAGGTTGTCAGGGAGGTTGTCAGGAGCCCGGGCGCCATATTGGACTAACTGTTGTTTGGTGGCAGATAGGACGACTCCTGTTGTTTCTGTCTTGCCTTACAGGATCTTAAGCAGTCATGATATAGGACTTTGTCTTGTTTGTGTTTTCCAAGTCCTTGTACAAGGTAAGTGTTGTTTTTGTTTACCTTTAGGATGATGCAGGGCCCACTTTTTCTGGCTGTAATTTACTCTTGTCAGTATTCATTACTCAGACCTCATCACTAACCTCATGCTTGTCTTGGATGGGGACAAAGGTATTCTGTAGACATTTTTCTTCTCTTTCTATTTGGTTGCTATTGGCCTGTATGACTTGAGGGTCCAAGCGGGGAGGAATTTTACTGGAAATTTCAAGTTTGGGTCCTGATAGCGCTTGGATAGTATTGGGTTGTGTGCCATAAACTAACTCAAAGGGGCTTTTCCTGGTGGATCTGTTCATGCAGTTCTGGCATACAACCAATGCAGTTAGTATCTGCTTATACCAGTCTTCAGGTATCCCAGCAGTGAGCTTGACCAGGGCCTGCACTAGGCTGCCATTCAGCCGCTCCACACGCCCATTGGCCTGAGGATGGTAAGGTGTTTTCACTATGTGCTGGACCCCATTCTTGGTGAGGTATATGTTGGTATCTTTGGAGGTCAGTTCCTTGCCTCCTTCAGTTATCAGGAGTTCTGGCTTTCCAAACTTTCTGCTGATTTCTTTTCCTATGAATTGCTGCACGTCATTGCCTGTGTGAGTTTTTACTTCTTGTGCCACTGGCCAGAGAGTGGCAAAGGTGATAGCAGTGATGCTGTATTTCTTATTTTTGTGTTTTCTTGGCATGGATCACACAATTTCAAGGGCCCAAACCTTGAAGGGTAGCTGTGAAAAGATAGGCAGTCCGTACTTAGGTGGGGTGTTGCTTTTTGTAAATTTTTCACATACTTTGCATTGGTCTAGGACTTCCTGAACATCCCAATATAGGGTTGGCCATCATGCTTTATGTTTGAGAAATTTATAGAGATTGCAGCTTTTGATATGTCCTAGGTCTCAGTGATAATTTAGGATGGTGTCAACTCTTTTATGTGTAGGAATGTAAGGGATGGTGGTTCTGTCAGTCATTTTGCAATGTAAGGTCCCGTATACATCTGCAAATAGGTGTTCATTCTTGATGACCGTTTTTTTCTTGATGTCAGTGGTTCCAGAGGAAAAGCCTTTGTCCTTTGTTCAGAGTACCAGGAGGGTCCACTCTGAGTCAAGCCCATTCTTGCCCCTTGTAGCTCTAACATATAGGCGCAAGAGTGCATCTGCCATGGCAAGTTCAGGACCAGGTTTGTACTGTTTGAGCATATTAAATCTCTCTAGGAGTTTCATCTATTTTGCTTGTCAGAGGGAGAGGTTTGCCTGAATTTTAAAACATATGAGCAATTTGTGGTTGGTTAATGCTGCAATTTCCTCCTGATGTTCCAATTAACAACGCCATTTAACAAGGCAGTGTACAATTGCCAACAATTCCTTGTCATGTATGGGGTATCATCACTTACTGTCTTTCAGTTTGTGCAACTTCTAGGCTACAGGCAGGAAGTCACCATCATTGTTCTTGATTTGTAGTACCCCCCAATGGATGCATCAGAGGCGTCTGTCTCCATTTGATATTCTCTGGCATGTTTGGGGTATTGTAGGATGGGTGCAGTTGTGAGCTTCTCCTTGAGAAGTCTGAAGCAAAGGTTGTGTTGGGGGGCCCATAAAAATTTGGAGTTGGTGCCAGTTATGGCAGACAGAGGTGCAGTCAGGACACCACAGTCAGGGATGAATTGCTGTATGTAGGTGATCATTCCCAGGAATGTTCAGAGTTCTGACTTGTCTTTTGGGGGTGGCATCTTGCAAATGGCCTGGATTTTCTGGCTGTCAGGCTTGATGCCATGCTTTGAAACTATGTGTCCCAGGAAGGGCAACTGTTTTCAGAAGAATTGGCATTTGGAGGGCTTGGATAGCAGTTTGTGTTGTGCCAGTGTAGCAAAGACTGCCTCCAAGTCCTTATGGTGTTGTTCTACTGACAGGCTGTAGACAATAATGTTTTCCAGGCACACCAGGATGTGCTTGCCAATGTGGGGGAAAACACTTTGTTCATAAAAGTCACAAAGGTTGACAGTGTGTTTTTCATCCCAAAATTGAGCACCACACACTTGTATGACCTGTACTATGTGTGGAAGGCCGTTTTAGGTATATCTTCCTCCTTAATACAGATTTGGTTATAGCCTGTGGTTTGGTCAATCTTGGAAAAGTGTGGCACCGCCCAGAGCATCAAAGAGGTTGTCAATGAGTGAGAGTGGGTAAAAATTCTTGATGGTGACTTTTTTTAGGGCTCAGTAATTGTAACTAGTTGAAGGGTACCATCTTTCTTTGCCACAAAGAATACAGCGGCTCCAAAAGTAGACTGTGAGGGGCAGATATGACCTTTTTCCAATGCCTCCTTGAGGTAGGCGTGTAGGGTGTTGTCTTTGTTTGGGGTCAACTGGAGATGGGACGCGCCTTGGGTACAGCCCCTTTGAGTTGAATAGAGTGTTGGATGTGTTTCTCAAGAGGCAGCCCAGGTAGCGCTTCCTTGAAGATTTCTGGATGATGGGCCACAATTTTGCAATCCTAAGGTGTGGAGGTATCCTGATGATCCTTGAAGTGTATAATCTTGTACTGGCAGGAGTCCCAGTCAATTGCCTTCAGGTTTTCCTTTTTGTCCAGGGTCTCTGTGATGCGCACAAAGACGTGATTGCGCAGGAACTGATCCACTGAGTCAGGGTAGTGTTGAAACCGCAGACTTGACCTGCCAGCAAGGTTCCAACCAAGCGGGTTGGTGACCCAAAATCTAATTATCTGGTCACTCAAAGCCAGACTAGGAAGTCAACTCAAATTACCAAATCCAACAACATGAACAGATGATGATCCTTCCTGGTGGATACCTTGTTTTGGTGCTTGACTCATTATCAGGATCAAGCCACCCCCTTCTTCCATCCAGCCATGTGATCACCAATCATGTTCCTATTATCCTTGATTCACATGAACTATATAATCACTATCTCACAATAAAGATTATCATCTATCTTCTAAATATTTTTCCCCGTGTAACTCTGCTAAAACAGCACAGTTACAACATTGGTAGCACAGGTAGGTTCTCCATCCTACCTTATCTTGAAAAATTCCGCCTGTTGTCCGCACACGCCGCGGCCAACAAATCCTTGGCAGAATTATGTCTGGCCTCCTGCCCAGCTGAACTATGTACACTCCTGGTACCAAGATACCTTATGGTTTTGTCCTATACCAAAACATGATAATCCCGCTACCCGCCTTCAACGCCATGTCTGCACAAGGTTTCTTTCAGGCTCCCTCATCGATGCCGCAACCAGCCGACAAAACCACCATGCCTGCCTATGTAGCTCAAAGACTATGAAGCGCTGCCTTGGAACCTTTTGCCGAGGCCAACAACAACAACACCGCTGCATGAATCCAGTCTTCTCAGATCAAGCTAGCCTAGATGGAATACCACAGCAATTTTTGATTGCAGAAATTTCCATCTGCCTGACCCATGACACTGGAACCTGGTGCAACAAGTGGCATGAGGAGCACACTGACAAGAACTGGGATACCTTTAAGCAAGACTTCCTGGCAAGATTTGTGCTTAAAGATACAGTGCTCATGATCATTTTCAAGTGAAGAACCTGACCCAGACAGGCACCGTGAAGGAACTAACCTGTGCCTACAAGGAACTCTGTCTTTGTGCACCATCTGACATGGCCTTTGACACCCCAGCCACACACCTCATGTACTACAATGCTCTCAAGTTACATGTGATGAGACATATAAACCTGGATCAAGTGACCAACCTGCAAAGCCTGTACTGTGAAGCAAAAAAGGCAGAACATACATCCAACGCTCTGCACAAGGCACAAACTGGGAAACAAGAAAGACCCAAGGATTCCCATCCAAGCAGGCACTCTGCTTGACCACCTCCTGGAGGCAACAGGAAAAACGCCAACCACAAACCCACTGGTTCTAATGGGCATGGAAATGGAAACAATGGCCAGTAAAACTGTATCATTTCTGCGTCACCACCACGCAAGGCAACCAAGAGGAGGGAAAAGCCTAGGGAGAGCACTAAGCAAGTCAAGCTCTCCCCACGCAACTCCTGACTTTCCCAACAAGGAATACCAAGCTGAGGACGTGGACCAATGATCCAGGTACCCTTGGAGGACCCAGTACTGTACATCATCACCAGACATCCCAATAAATTGATGTCATATCCTTTCCGCTTTTGCAGTTACACAGGCTCAGCACTCCTGGACTTGGGCGCAGACTGAACCCTAGTCAACAGTAGCTTTGTGGATAAGTTCAAGCTAGCCACTAATCCTTTGCGGATTAAAAATGTGGTCCTGGCTGATGAACACCACATTGCTGTGACAAAGGAAACTGCCACCTTCTCTGTCATGCTTGAGAACCTTCACTCCACTATCCAAGGTCCTGTCATCAACTTTCCTAAGTTTGACATTGTACTGGGAATAGACTGGTTACGGAAGAACAACCCCCACGTAGACTGGGCAACCTCAGTATTGACCATCAAGCATGAAGGCGTCAACCACCAGATCTACCCTGACTCTGTGGACCAACTGCTACACAACCACGTCTTTGTACATATCACAGAAACCCAGGACAAAAAGAAAGGCCTGAAGTCAATTGACCGGGACTCCTGTCAGTACAAAATCATACACTTCAAAGACCACCAGGATACCTCCACGCCTAGGACCGCAACATTGTGGCCTGCCATCTAGAAATCTTTAAGGAAGCGTTACCTGGGATGCCCCCTGAGAAGCATATCCAGCACTCTATCTAACTTAAGGGGGCTATACCCAAGGCGCGCCCCATCTACAGGCTGACCTCAAATGAGGACAACGCCTTAAGTGCCTACCTCAATGAGGCATTGGAAAAAGGACTTATCCGCCCCTCACAGTCTCCCTTTAGGGCCGCTGTATTATTTGTGGCTAAGAAGGACGGTACCCTACGCCTGGTCACAGACTACCGCGCCTTAAACAAAGTTACCATTAAGAATTGTTACCCACTGCCACTGATTGACAACCTCTTTGATGCCTTGGGAGGAGCCACAGTCTTCTCCAAGATCAATTTAACTGAAGGCTACAATCAGATTTGCATCAAGGAGGAATACATTCCCAAAACAGCCTTCTGCATTAAATACGGCTCCTACAAATGTGTGGTACTCAACTTTGGCATGACCAATGCCCTGTCCACCTTTGTAACCTTCATGAGCAAAGTTTTTACCCCCCACATTGGCAAGCACACCCTGGTGTACCTAGACAACATTATCATCAACAGCCCCTTGATGGAACAACACCACGAAGACCTGGAGGCAGTCTTTACTACCCTGACACAACACAAAATGTTGGCCAAACCCTCCAAGTGCCAGTTCTTCCGTGAGCAACTACCCTTCCTGGGACACATAGTCTCAAAGGACGGCATCAAACCCAACAGTCAAAATATACAGGCCATATGCAAGATGCGGCCGCCCAAGGATAAGTTGGAACTCTGCACCTTCTTGGGCATGGTGGCCTATGTACAACGTTTTATACCTGACTATGGTGTCTTGACTGCCCCCTTATCTGCCATAACAGGCGCCAAATCTAAGTTTGTGTGGACCCCCCAACGTGACCTCTGTTTTAGACACCTCAAAAACAAGCTCATAACAGCTCCCATCCTGCAATACCCCAAATGTGACGGGGAATACCAAATGAAAACCAACGCCTCAGATGCATCCATTGGGGGAGTACTAAAAATCAAAAAAAATAATGGTGACTTCCTGCCTGTAGCCTACAAATCACAGAAACTGACAGACAACAAGTGTTGATATCCTATACACAACAAAGAGTTGTTGGCAATTGTACACTGCCTAGTCAAATGGCGTTGTTATCTAGAACAACAGGAAGAATTCACAGCATTAACCAATCACAAGTCACTCATCTATTTCAAGACTCAAGCAAATTTATCACGCTGCCAAGCGTGGTGGATGGAACTATTGGAGAGATTTAACATGCTCATCCAGTACAAGCCTGGAGCCAAGCTTGCCATGGCAGACGCTCTGTCCCGCCTGTATGTCTGTGCTTCAAGAGGAGAGAATGGGCTCAACCCAGACTGGCCTCTCTTAGTGCTACAAACAAAGGACAAAGGGTTCCCCCCTGGCACAACTGACATAATCAAAGAAACAGTCATCAAGAATGAACACCTCTTTGCTGATGTATACAGGACTTTTCACAGAAAGATGACTGACAGTACAACCATTCCCTACATCCCCACACATCAGCAAGTCAACACTTTCCTTTGCTATCACAGAGACCTTGGACATACCAAGAGCAGAAAACTATATGAGTTTCTAAAACATAAAGCCTGGTGGCCAACCTTATACTGCAATGTCCAAGAAGTTCTAGACCAATGTGAGGTGTGCAAAAAGTTTACTAAAAGCAAAACCCCGCCAAAGTCAGTACTCCCCATCCGCACACAACTACCTTTCAAAGTATGGGCTCTTGACATTGTTGATCCCATGCCAGGAAATCACAATGAAAAGAAATACATCATCACCACCATTGACTTTGCAACAAGATGGCCAGTAGCCCAGGCAGTTAAGGCACACACCAGCAATGATGTTTGACAATTTATTGGCAAAGAAATAATCAGCAAGTTTGGAAAGCCAGAACTCCTGATAACCAATGGAGGCAAAGAGTTGACCTCTGAAAACACCAATGTATACCTCACCAAGAATGGGGTCAAACACACTGTAACAACACCATACCACCCACAGGCCAATGGACATGTAGAGCAGCTCAATGGTAGTCTCGTGCAAGCCTTAGATAAACTTACTGCTGGGAGACCTGAAGACTGGTATAAGCAGCTACCAACTGCACTACTTGTGTGTCAAACCCAAGTGAACAGATCCACCGGAAAAAGCCCATTTGAACTGGTATACGGCACACAGCCAAATATCATTCAAGCATTGACAGGACCTAAATTGGAAATTCCAAGTGAAGTCCCTCCGCGCTAAGACCCTCAAGTAATAGAGGCTAACAGTGAGCAAACAGCCAAAGAGAATGAACGTCTGCAAAAGACATTTGTCCCCATCCATAATAGACATGAGGTTGGGGATAAAGTATGGGTCATTAATGCTGACAAGAGCAAGTTACAACCTGAAAAAGTGGGGCCAGCAATCATTCTGAAGGTAAACAACAATAACACTTACTTTGTGCAAGGACTTGGCAAACGTAAGCAAGACAAGACCCTACACCATGATCACCTACAGTCCTGCAAAGCAAGACAGAAACAACAAGAAACCGCCCTGCCTTCCACAGAACAGCAACTAGTTCAATATGTTGCCTAAGCTCCTGACAACCTCCCTGACAACCTGCCCCCAGAGGAGGCCGACCTTCAGTTGGGGGGGTGTTGAAACTGCAGACTTGACCCGCCAGCAAGGTTCTAACCAAGCAGGTATGTGACCTGCAATCCAATTATCTGGTCACTTGAAGCCAGACTAGGAAGTCAACTTTAATTACCAAATACAACAACATGAACAGATGATGATCCTTTATGGTGGATACCTTGTTTTGGCGCTTGACTCATTACCAGGATCAAGCCACCCCCCTCTTCCATCCAGCCGTGTGATCACCAATCATGTTCCTGTTATCCTTGATTCACATGAACTATATAATCACTATCTCACAATAAAGATTATCATTTATCTCCTAAATATTTTTCCCCATGTAACTCTCCTAAAACAGCACAGTTATGACAGTAGATCTGGTGATTGACACCTTCACGCTTGATGGCCAATACTGAGGCCGCCCAGTCTATGTGAGGGTTATTCCTTTGTAGCCAATCCAACCCCAGTACAATTTCAAACTTTGGAAAATCAATGATGGGGCCTTGGATGATGGAGTGTAGATTCTTGAGCATGACAGAGAAGGGGAAAGTTTCCCTTGTCACTGCAATGTGATGTTCCTTGGCTAAAACCATGTTTTTAATCCTCAAAGGATTAGTGGTTAGCTTGAACTTGTCCACAAAGCTGCTGTTGAATAAGGTTTGTTCTGCGCCCAAGTCCAGGAGTGATGAGCCTGTGTAACTGCAAAAGCAGAAAGGATAGGATATCAGTTTATGGGGATGTCTGACAATGGTGTAAAGTACTGGATCTTCCTATGGCACTTGGATCATTGGACATTGATCCACGTCCTTGGGTTATTACTCATTGTTGGGCAAGTCAGGGGTTGTTCAGGGAGAGCTTGGCTTGCTTAATGCTCTCTCTGGGCTTTTCCCTTATTGTGATTGTCTTGAGTGGCAGTGATACAGAAATGGGTACAATTTGACTGTCTGTTGTTCCAGTTTCCATGCCCATTTGAACCCGCAGGATTTTGATTTGAACTGTTGTTGTTGTCCCCAGGATGCAGCTGGTTGGAGTGTCCAGCTGGGTGAGAATCTTTGGGCTGCTCTTGATTTCCAGTTTGCGCCTTGTGGAGATTATTGGACGTTTGTTCAGCTTTCTCTGCCTCACAATACAGACTTTACAAGTTGGTTATTTGGTCCAGGTTTATGTGTCTCATTACATGCAACTTGAGTGTGTTGTAGTACATGAGGTGGATATCTGGGATGTCAAAAGCCATATCTGAGGGGGCACATAGGTAGAGCTCCTTGTTTGAGTGGGGGAGCTCCTTCACTGTGCCTGTTTGGGTAAGATTCTTCACTTGGTGTATGATCATGAGTGTGGTGTCCTTCAGCACAAACCTTTCCAGGAAGTCCTGCTTAAAGTTGTCCCAATCTTTCTTGGTGTGATCCTCATGTCACTTGTTACACCAGGTGCCAGCAGCATGTGTCAATTGAATGAAGATCTCTGCAATCCAGAAGTATTGTGGGCATTCCATTTGTGCCAGCTTGCTCTGGTAAGATTGAATTTATGCTGTGACATTGTTGTTGTTGGCTCTAGAAAAAGTTTCTGAGGCAACGCTTCAAAGTCTCTGGGCTACATGGGCTGATATAATGCCTTTGTCAGTTGCTTGAGGGGTAACAGCAGGTGCTTGGAAGAACCCCTGTGCCAACAAGGCGTTGAAGGCAGAGAGCAGGATTACCATGCTCTGGTAGAGCATAAAGCTGTTGGGTATTTTGGCACCAGATGTGTACAGTGCCTAGTCCAGTGGGAGGCCAGACATGATTCTATCAAGGATTTGTTGACTGCAGCAAGTACAGGCAACAGGAAAAATTTTGGGAAATAAATTAGGATAGAAAACCTAGTTCTGCTACCAATGTTGTAACTGTGCTGTTTTAGCAGAGTTACAAGGGGAAACATATTTAAAAAATAGATAACATTCTTTATTGAGAGATAAGTGTTATATAGTCATTTTGAATTATAGATAACAGGAACATGATTGTGCTGATCACACGGTGGGATGGTGAAGGGGGTGGCCTGATCCTGGTAATAGTTCAGGCGCCAAATCAAGGTATCTATCATAAGGGATCATCATCTGTTCATATTGTTGGATTTGGAAATTTGAGTCAACCTCCTAGTTTGGCTTCAAGTGACTGAATAATCAGATTGCAGGTCACAAACCTGCTTACTCAGAAACTTTCTGGTGGGTAGAGCCTGCTGTTTTGACACTGGGAACATTTAAAAAACATTCCAATGCCTAGAAAAAAGGTTTTTAATTGGCCCACCCCCTCTGAGACCAAAGAATTGGGACTTGGGTTGCCAAATGACTCCAAAATCCCCTGCCAGCTTCCCCAGAACAAAAATAGCAAATTGATCTTCTTAAATGACAAATCAGGGCCTGTCAATGGGGCCCAGCTTAATAATAACTCTTTGACAGCCAATAAGGAGTTGAAAGTAAGTACAGATGTAGTTTTCCAGCAGGATATAGCTGGGAATACTGACAATACTTCCCTTGCTGGAATATTTACCAAATAAACAATTGCAGTTTATACCACTTAGCCATTGAAAAATTGCAGAATTTTATTATACTCTTACAACACTAACCTTACTGTTATCCTCCCACAGAGAGGAATCCCAAACTTGTCTGGTCTGCATGGGCGCTAGGCAAGAGACACTTGCCCTTTTTCAGAAAAAACCAGCTTCTCCTCCTTCCAGGGCTCTTGATTAGATCATAGATTCTACACACCTTCCTCCCTTGCACAAAAGCTTTCTATGTGCCAGCCAGCCTGTCAACTAGATGATTCTGTCTATCAAGGAATCCCCCTATTCCTCATATGATTACAGCAAGATTGGGGTTGCCTATGTCACCCTATTGGGGCTCACTTAACAAGTGATTCCCCATATGAGTACTCGGAAAATCTGGGCATTTTCTGTGAACTACATGACAAGGATTGCCCCAGCTGTATACTGGAAGTTTTAGGCTTTCCCCATGTCCCTGTTTGCAGACAAGTCTCATATCATGCATGGCCATGACACCATTCCTGAATTACCCTGAAAACATGGGTTGCCAGATGATGACAAATCAAATGTCTCAAAGAGGGAAATTGAGATTCCCCATCTGAATCCAGCCAATGATATGCCACAAACTCCTGATGGCACCAAAGTTTTCCAACCCCTGGTAAATGCTACCACCTGGCCTAAAGGATTTTGCAAAAGTTTTCCCACAACAGATGAGCATACTTATACTATGGGGCTGCCAGAAAGTTGCCTACTACAATTTTTGCAATAAAGTTTTATTAACCTCTGGTTCACTCTGGCCATTTCATACTTAATTTTAGCACTTTTTCACTTGCATATTGGTTTCTCTGGCTCCACCTCTTTCTCCAACCAATCTCAAGAAACCGCGGATAAGCTGCCCAAGTTATACTGTCCACCAGGAGCACCTTACAGCCAGGTACATTTTACAGAATATCCCCCAATCCTGCCTATTCAGAGTTCACCTTAGAAGGGATTCTAATAGCCAATCCCAAAGCCAGAACATGAGAGCCTGAACTCATTGGACATGATGACATCTGTTACATCAAGCATCCTCTATTATTCTGTGACAAATATAACTACCTGTCTGCCTGTCTACTTAGTGCCCATGACCCCTCCTGTGATCCTGTGGCCCAAGTACTCACAAGAATCTGTGACTGCCTCTGAATCAATCTCCATTTAACTGTTTGGTGTCCTCTACATAACATTCACTGGCCTGGTTGATTCCATGGTGCCCACCAATAGACCTTGGGCCTTACTTAGAAAATCACTCTCTTATATTTTAAAGTTAGCTCTCATCCTGTGGTGGGCCCTTCCCTCTGGGCCTGTGGGCTGTCTGCCTGCAAGTTCTCCTGAACCTGCTGCAGGATGGCTCTCTGAAAAGAGGTGGCTTTAGTTTGCTGGGTGAGGGTCTTGTTGTGTATTCCTGGAATTCAACAATAAAAGGGCTAGAGGGCTGTAAACTGACAAACTTTGACTTGGTTGAGGAGGAAATGGAGGTCAGGTTTGTAGCTGATAAGTTGTTTTCCTGCTTCAGTTTACCCTTCCTCCCAGCTTTCAAATAGCATGGCTTGGTACCAGATGTATGCTTTATTGCAAAGTTCAGACCCTACTTCTCTTAGTTGGAAGAGACAGGGAGGCTAAAGATGCCACAATAATAGTCAAAAAAGTAGAGCCAGACTCTAAACTCTTTGCTGCTAAACTTGCCAATAGCCTGTGATTCCCAGAACTTGATAGCAGATTAGATGAGTCAGCAACAGGCATGGCAAGCGCAGAGGAGCTTGAACCAGGGGGGGTTGGGGCAGCAAGCTGGTGTAAACATTCACAACAACAATCAAATCAACAATAAAACATTTCAAGTTTGAATAGTAGGTGAGGCCTCTAAAATTCTGAAATGCCAAATTACATATATGTGATATTTGATAATAATTAGGTGAGTTTATTCAAGTCAGATTTGAAGCTTATATAATGTGCTTCAGGATTGTATTCAAAGTTGGTTAAATAATGTGCCATTCAACTCAGTATTGCACCTTTGAGTGGAACCATTTCACTTCTGTTCTGGACTGATCTTGTTTTAGGCTGGTATATGTTTGTTTATCTCAACAGGTTATAAAACTACTGCATCTCATCTATAAAATATATTGATGTATTCTTTACTGATGGCTGATGGGGCTTAAAGTAGTTCATGGGAGCTTTTAACCTTGACTTAATTTTTTGATGGAGCATGTGATAAGCATAAACCAGATTTAAAGTTTATCCTGGTTCTTGTTGCCAGTCTAAGTTCCTGTAACTTTTGATCTCAGTTAGAGATGCTTTGGCTCAGCCCTGGCTAGCTTTTGGCTATGGGCTGCTGTTGCCAGAACAAAAATAACTAATATTTAATGTTTTTAAATAAATCTTTGACACAAGTGATTCAGAGCTAGAAACTGGCCAAAGCAGCCCTAATCTCAGTAGGAACCTCTTTCACTCCTGGTCTATTTTGGTTTCTTTGATTAATGACATCTACTTTAAAGTCCTTATACTTAAATTTCCATTGGATTATTTGAACCTGGAATGCTGGGATCCATATTTCTAGGTTGTAACTAGGTTTGCTTGCTGCAATTGACACCCAGGAACCACGCCACTCTTTTATTAGAAGATTTGGGCGGGCAATTCCTGGGGGATTTTTTGCAGCAAACAGCAAAAATTTGCCACTGCTGTTTGAAACAGCAGTGAAACCTGCATAGCTAAAATTAGCCTGTGTGGTACAAAGCAGCAGCTAGGGAATTTCAACTCACTTGCTGCAAAAAAGCAGCTCTTAAGAATAATGGAGCTGTGCGGCTTTCAGGGGCTGGCTTTGGAGCAGCAGCCTTCATTTTTGATTTGATCAATAGCAATCCCTACCCCCTCTAAATTCTGATGACTAATAAATACCTTCAAAAATCATTACATATAATTTCAAATTAAAATAACTATTTAATCAAATGACTTTACTACAGATAAGCTTTACTAAGTAGATAGAGTTGTTCAAATCTTACAGCAAGCTTTGTGAGTTTGAATACCATGGCAGAGACAAAACTAGTAGCAACTACTTTGAAAGGCTGAAATAAGCTTATTTAAGCTTGTTCTTTAATAGTATATATACTTCTGTATCATTTAATACTTATTTTTTCATTGTATTTTCCAGCTAAAGTAATAGTTTTATTGTGTTGCTTTTGCTAATTAACTAAATTTCAAATTTCTAAAATAACTATCAAAAACTAAAATACCATAGATATGATCTTTATTCTTATATTTACATAATTTCAATGTCTAAGTTATCAGCTAGCATAGCTCTGGTTTCTTTAAGTTTCTTCAGGGTTAAAGTAGACATGTGGTTCCAACGTATTCCAAGTAGATCAACAGCACCATTGAATTCATGTTCTGATGCTGCACTTGTTGCTTGAAAAGCAAGTATATATCTTGCTATTTTACTTAAAGTGGGTACTGCAGAGAATTTTCCTATTGAATAGATATAAATGACAAAAAATAATATTATAATTACCTTCCAATACCTCAAAATATACATCATGGTAACATCACTGTTTAAATATAGTGCTAATTCACCTACATTTTTTGGACCTGGTTTTGTTTGAGCTGGAGAACAAATGCTTCACGTCTTTTTTGGGTACAATGTCAGTATTATGTTGTGCTTCAATTTCTGGTTGCACATTATACTCAGTATATATTTTTTAGATTGCATTTTCAGCTAGGCCATATAGTTCAGGTACTCTTTCTTTAAAGTAAAAGAGATTATATGCAAGGTCAAGTACTTGACTATTAGCAATAATAAGTTAAATATTTGCCTATCACAACAAGAAATATATCTGTAATGTAGTAGGAATAATACTTTTCCACTTTCTTATATGCTTCTTCTACTGGTGCACAAATCTCATGCTCATATGAGAGCTCATCAATCAGAGACTGAAGATGAGCTTTCACATCAAGCACAGCTACTAGTGCTGAGGAAAGAAAGCATGACTTTGATGGGCATACTAAGGAAGTTGTCTTGTCAAATATAGCTAAAGTACTAGCCAAATTGTAGTGATTCTCCCATTGAAGAGTATCATTCACTTCTTCTGAGACTATATCACATATAGCCTATAAAATAGCTTTTAGTACACAATTTCATTTTGTTAAATCCAAGTTTTACCTGTTTGTTTTCAAGGGCCCATCTTATAATATCATAAGTCAAGTTTCATCTGGTTTTTACATCTAGCTTTGGATTGGAATCCTTTAGTTGATGAGATGCCTGATGAGAATGAAGCTTCTGCAGCTAGCTTTCACTACTCTTGATCTCAACAAGAAGCTTTCTCAGGCAGTTGATAGGGTTTTTTTGAGCAAGTTACCCTATTAGAGGATAAAGAGGTATCTGGAGCTTGTTAAAATATACTCTCCATGTATTCCTGTATTTCTGGATCCTCTGTCACAAAAGCCTGGATTGAAGGCTCTTCTATGATCTTCTTTCCCTCAATCCCTGCTATGAGTGTCTACGCTGCAAGATGGAAGACGTGCACAAGACAACAGATATGAAAATTGGACTTTTTGAGAAAAATCCAACTCTAGCATTTTCCTGCTGAAGAAGCTCAATAAACTTGACATTTTCTGATGCATTGTCAAGAGTGATTGTTGAAATCTATAAGGCATGAATTAGTTTACATATAAAATTTAAGTTTAACTAGTTTTGATTTAAATAAAAGTTTACAAAAACATCATTTTACCTTATCCTTGATAATGTACTCTGATACAACTCTGTTGTATTTAGCCAGAATATTGGAGCTGGTATGCTTGTCAGGGAATGGGATATAAGCCAAGCACATTCTTTTTAGCTGGAACTGGGAATTCATCCAGTCAACTGTAAATGCAATAAAAGAGTGCATGGTTGAAGAAGTCCATATTTCTGTCATCAAAGCAAGCTTTGAATCAACCTTGCTAAGAAGTTCAATTTTTTGCTCCTCATATTGCTTGTGTGTGTTCTCCAAGAATGTTCAAAAATATTCATTCTTGGGAAAGGAGGTCTTGGCCATTTTTTTGCTCAAGTGATCACAGTGTGATTCAAAAATATGACTCAGAACTGGATCATCAACAACAGTAAATGGCAAACCAGCGCAAATAATCCATATCATGACTTGATCAATCAAATCATTTTGTGATAAAATGGCTTGAACTCCAACTGGTGCAAGCTCATCATCTTGCTTTTTCTTTTTGTTTGTTTCACACTTAATTAGCTTAGCAGCTTCAGGATGATGTTTTTCAACATGGCTATATACAGTAGTTTTAAAAGCTATGGCAACAACCAAAATTACCTCAGATTTAAACAAAATGATTTCAGATTTGAACAAAATCCAACTCTCAGGTTAAAATATACACTCTGTTAACAGGGTTTATTGGTGTTAATGGGCAAAATGAGTCAACACAGCAACAAAGGGCTCACACGCAAAGCAAAACCATTCAAAATACAATCCAAAATAGATAGATTACAAACAAAATGGTGTAGTTGACTTTTGGTGTACATATGTTTACTATGTGAATTGGTGACAAAATACACCCAAGCAAGTTGTGTCAAAACGCAAACCAAAAACAAAACACAATAGCAACTCAGTACGTAAACAAAATCACTCACACAATGTGTGCAATGGATTGTAATCATGAATGATACCAAGGTATCTAAAATAAGACACAAGATCTGAAACATAAATTTTAAAAATATTGTGTTGGGTGCTTAATTTGGCGTAAAATCTGGGGAAATGGGTGGAAATTATTTTGGGTATTCTAAAATGGGTGTTGTAAAACCAAAAACAACTAATTAAGAAATAAAAAATCTATAATTGGGATACAGTAGTTTAAAAAGCTATAGCAACAAGCGAAAACAATTCAGATTTAAACAAAATGAACTCAGATTTAAACAAAATTAAAAATAAACCAATTTATATTGATTTACAATAGATTTGAAATTCATTTCAATTTTATTTAAATCTGAGTTCACTTTGTTTAAATTGAATTGTTTTTACTTGTCACCATAGCTTTTAAAACTATTGTATTGGGTGGGAAAAACTCTAATTAAATATCCATATTCAGATAAAAGCAAAAAATAAAATTAGGGAGTAACTTAATTGAAATATATTTAATATTTTATTAAATTTTAAAATGAAAGGAACACAACAACAGAGTACCAATATACTCGTTGTCTGCCGCAGTCACGGTCGCCCCCGCGGGTCAAAGAATAGAGTTAGTGCAACCCAAGTGCCTACTCAAGGAGGAGACGGGAGAGGAGAGTTCCATAGTGAAGCTGCACTGACACAGCTGGTTCAAGGAGCACAAGCTGCTAGGGTGAGGAGCATAAACCCTTGGATCCCAAAGCTGACCCGGAAGCCCACCAAGGTCACCACTACAAAGAAAGTTAGAAACAAGGAGGTAGAACTTACTTTGTATGTGTTTGACATTGTGTAGCGGTAAGAGTTGATCCTGTCAGCCATGCTGGAGAAGGTGAAGCCTGTACTTGATACTAGCTACAAGCCCTATGTCAGTGATGGCAATCAGGAGGATGACAAGGAGCCCAAGTTCTATCAAACCAATGAGGGACAGCTGGTGTTAAAAAAGGTTGCAGCCTTCTATACCAAGGTACCTATGCCCTGTGTTGTGCCCAATGCCAACAAGTCAATACCCACCGCTAAAAAGCCCGCCCAGAAGCGCATCCCCAACATCAAAGGCATCATCCTGCTTAAGCTAATGCAGGAATTGGGTGATTACAAGGCAGCCGCGGCCCTTGTTGGAGTGGATCCCAAGTACGCCAGCAAGACCTTCCAAAAATTCATCAATACTGGTCGTGTCCTTGTTGCAGAGAAATCCTTGTGTGTTTCTACCTTGCTCACCAAGGAGCACAAATGGGCAATCTGTCAGTGGATCACCTGAGACTGCCATCTTGAACTGGCAAATAGACAGGCCATGGTCAAATCTACTTTTGGGATTGAGGCCTCAATTTCCTTTTACTATCATCTGGTGAAGGGAATGTGATTTTCTTGGAAAAAGCTCGGGGTATCCCCCTACAACAGAAACAGCCCAGCCAATGTTGAGACCCAGAAAAACTACGCAGAGGCGTACACTGCCCTCAAAGCCAAGGGGACGGTAAAATTTTACTATATTGACAAATTGGCATTTGCCTCGTCAATGCGCAATGGGTATGTCCCCAAAGGCTCCAATGACGGGATGGCTCGGCGTGCTGCAGTCTGCATCACAGCCTACTCAATGGTGGCTCTCCTTGGTCCAAAGGGGGTCAAACTCTACCAAATGATATTGGGTTCACATAACAGCAGGACCTTTCTATCATTTCTCCAATTGGTCCAGGAGCACCTGAGGCGCACAAGCCCTGGCTTCACCAATGTCATTGTGTTGGACAATGTTGGTCTCCACAAAGTGGCTAACATTCTTGAAGAATTTCCATCAATTGACACCAGCATTACTGTGGGCCCCCAGCAATTGGCCACAGCAAATTTGCGCCTTCTCTTCCTCCCAGCCTATTTGCCCTTCCTAAATCCCATCAAGGAAGTCTTTGGGTGGCTCAAGCAAGTTGTCAAGCAAGGAACTCCAACTGGGACCAAGGACCTCTTTAATTTGCTGCAGGCCGGGATCCACACCCTCCCAGCTGAGACCGTGGCCAAATTTTATGGCCGCGCTGATTCGTTTATCCCCGCGAGCCTAGCCAAACAGCCAATCAATTAAAGGCTTAGTGTGTCCAATTTTTTTACTTTCTCTTATTTACTATTCAATATTTATTAATTATCATTTTATATTTAGATGTTTCCATGCCTGCAATCACATTCAGAAGATCTATCAATAGATGTAAGTAATTTATTTATTTTATTATATATTATTTTATTATGCCATCTGAGGTAATCCCAAACGCTTGATACTGGATTACGCAAATATATTTATACCACTTTGTCAAATAAATATAAAATAGTCTTATAAAAATTAAATGTAAAATGTACAGGTTAGAATTTATTTTATTAACGTATAATTTTATGCTTTTATGAAAAATGTTTCTGCAATATATTTTGAAAACTGGTTTGCTGAAATAAGAATTAGAAAATTTTATTATGAATAAAAATAATATGAATTGTAATGATTTTTATTTGTAGAGAGAATTTATTGTGAACACCTGTAGTGGATTATTTGGTATGTACCCACCCCGCAATGGAGGTGGCGCACAACCTCCACCGCCACACTGTGGATGGTGGATACGCCCTTATTAAAAAACTCCCTCCTGCTGGTGAAGGGGATTAGGGTAAGGTGCAAACTGAGGAGCAGCTTTTCAGGCGGGGCTGCAAACCTGTAAATCCCTGCCAGGACCAGGGCGTCTTGGATTACATGGTCCACCAAGTTGTATCCAGGGGGGACCTTCTTCCCGTCAAGTGCAAGCCGGGCCTCATCAATTCCCAGAAGGACCCTGTCTAGATCCTCTACGCTGGCGCTTATCCCAAAGAAGAAAAGATAGCCAAGGTAAACCACCAAGTGAAGCCTTTGCCCAGCAAAGGCTTCTGTGAACTCACACAATTTTTTATAGACCACACTGATCTTCTTATTGTGCCTGGTCTTTGCAAAGGTAAGATCCATTGCAAAGGGGAACCCTGTCTCATCTGAACTCCAGGCTAGCCCAAAGTCTGCAAGGAGGATCCTAGTTTTCTTGACAGCTGTTGCGTCTGCAACAGCCAATTTTCCCACTGCGCGCCCAAAGTTGTCTAGAAGGTAAGATAGGGTATGCTTTAACTGGAAGCAGAAGCAAGCAGCCACATGAGCCTGGCCCATCTCTGGTACATTCTTGAATGGGAGCATTGCCAGGACGTCCCAAACAATCTCAATGAAGTTTACACAGTAAACTCCACTGAGGTTAACCGGGTCCAGGCGGACCAGTTGGGCATCCTTGTAGGCAGTAACTGCCCACTCAGATGCCCCCTCTCCATGTGTCAGCCCAGCCAATGCCTCCCTGGACATAGAAAAGGACCTGTGGATGTGGTCCTCCAACTCCCGCATGACAGGGGGGACAGATACAATTTCTTGGCCACATGAGTGGCATAATTTGCATAAAAGGTGGCCAGGACAAAGGGGACCAGGACTTGGCAGAGTTTGCCATCTACATTTTCTAAGAAAAAAGGTAAGTATTTTGAAAATTTATTAATTTTGTTTTTTAGGCTATCTTTTTGTGTTTCTTTCTTGCCCGCAGCCTCAGCCGGCTTGGCCATTCTTGGTATAATCAATTGCGCTGGCACACTTGGCGGGTTTTAGATGTTTATATATCTCTGGGTCGTCAACTCAAACAGATAGCGCAGAAAGATTGTATGCCTTGAACTGGAGCCCTCAACCACTGTCTTCTGGATGTTGAGAAGACGCTTGATGGTCTTCTCTGGGGTGTCTGGCATTTTGTCATTAGTGCCTTTGCGGACACCTTGTTGATTTTGTCCCCAGTGAGGACGGCAGACTTAACTTTGGCTTTGATCTTGCAGTCAATGTCCTTGATTTTGGCAATCACCAAGTCAAGGTCTTTGAGTAGTTTTTTGAGTTCTCTTATTTGATTTTTTTACTAACCTTTCCATATGTTTTTATAGCTTTTGCCCCAATAAATTCTGTATTATTTTGATACTGTTGCCTCTTTGTTTATTCCTTTTTGTTTTCCCATCCACTACATTATCCCATCTTTTTACCCATTTTGTATATGTTTTACTCTCATCTCAATATGTGTTGTTTGCTTTGTGTTGGCATTGTTTCCTTGATTACCATATTATTTTTGGCGCTTGACATAGCCCCTTGTGAAAATATTAACAACAATTTGGTGATCAGCTAAATTTGAATTAAAAAATTATAGTGTTAACTGTTTTTAGATAAAGTTGTTACTGATCCAAATTCAAAACCTTAATGATAAACTTTAAGCCAATCAGGAGCCAAGTGATAAAGTGATTGTTGTGACATAAAGGGTCATTCAATAATTCTTTGGTGCATGTGCGCTAATTAATATGATTGGCTGGATGTTTTGCCATTGTACACCATTGCTGCTGTGGCAAGTTGTTGATGGACTAGTGCCCAATCAGCTACTGGGTTAGCACTAGTCCATCAACAACTTGTCACAGCGGCAATGGTGTACAATGGCAAAACATCCAGCCAATCATATTAATTAGCGCACATGCACCAAAGAATTATTGAATGACCCTTTATGTCACAACAATCACTTTATCACTTGGCTCCTGATTGGCTTAAAGTTTATCATTAAGGGTTTGAATTCAGATCAGTAACAACTCTATCTAAAAACAGTTAACACTATAATTTTCTAATTTAAATTTAGCTGATCACCAAATTGTTGTTAATATTTTCACAAGGGGCTATGTTTAAGTGTTAAAAATAACCGTGTTCTGGATCTAGATACACAACATAGTAAATATATGATTTTATAGAAATAAGCTGAACATAAAGAATAAAACCAACTATAAACAAAGAGAACATGAACAATTGAAATTCAAAAAAATATAATATAATTAGAAAATGTTTGGTGACAGGGGTTTATTGGGGCGGAAAAGAGTTATGCCTAGTAGGCATAATAGCGCAGGAAGGAAGACGTAGAGACAGTGCTGGCCTGGGGGGTCTGGGATTGGATAGGTGGGGCTTGCGGGTTAGGGGTGTTGGTGGTGGGGGTGGAGGCAGGAGGATTTAGTGTGATGGCTGCCATATAACGCTTGTCATATTCCTCATTGGTCATTGGCTGGATGGGCTGGTAGGTGGCAGTGGCCTAAGGTGAAAGGCGCTTATCCTTATGTGATTGGTTGCCCATATTCACATGGAAAACCATTTGCGCAAACAAGTCAGCCACCATCTGGCAGCCAAAGAGAAAATTGTGTTCAAGGACCCCAAGTTAGAGGTTGTTGAAAGCCTGAGGGTGGCGCTCCCGTAATGTGGATCCCATGTTGAAGAAGACAACATCAGCCAGATGGACGTCTGCATGGTCAGCGGGGTAGACTGAGGCCTGGTGCCCGTGTCCCTGGATGGCCTCAAGGGCGGTGGATCTACCCTCCATCTGGTGGCTCAAGAAAACCCGGTACTTGGAATTTGAGCCATCTCAGGAGTCAAGTAATCCACCAAGGATGTGGCTGTATGAGTAGCCATTGATGAAATCTGGGTTTGTCTGATAGTAGACAAAACCCTTGGCTGAAACAGCCAGAAATGCACCAATGAACGTCCCCTTCTTGACCTTCTTTCTTCTATTCTTGGCGACGGCTTTTCCTTGCTTGCCAAAATCATCAAAAGCTATTGATAGCTTGTAATAGGAGATGAACATGACATCATTAGTTAGACTAGTCAGGCATCAGACCAGGGTTGATTTGATGGCGGTGTCATACGGGAAATCCTCAGCGCCATCTCATTGGTTGCCGGCAAAATTGGTAAGAACCTGTATGGAAGCCACCTTCCCATACATCCAGAGCTGCACCATGCGCTCAGACACCCATATGTTATGGTGCACAAGTTGCTTCTGGACCTGGGTCAATGGAAGCTTGGGATCCCGCTGGAGGAGGTCAAGCATGATTGGGTATATCTCAGATATTTGTGAATTGGGGGCCTTCTTGGGCTTCTTGGCTGTCCCAATCAGATTCCCCTTATTCATCAGGTTGTTGAATTCCCACATGGCAGTAATTCAGGTAAATTGCAACTGGGCGGCAATCTGTTCCAGGACAGACCCTGTAGATTCAGTGCCACAATTTTCTGAAAAATTTGGGCAGTGATGATTCGTTGCTTGGGGCGCTGGGCCGGGGGAGCTGAAGCCTGATTGGCTGTAGGAGGGAAGGTTGGCTGGTGGCAGAAAGTTGTTTCAAATCAAGGTTGCTATCCTGATTGGTTGGTTAGTGGGCAGCTTTGCGGGGGTGAGTACGGGAGCAGGGGCAGAGCTAGACACTAAGTGACTCTCAAACAAGTCAAAGCCATAGGGGTTGGTGGACAGATACAGGTCAGTTTCCTTGTTACCCGCCTCAAAGGCTTGGGTGTAAACAGGTGCCTCCATGTTCTGAGCCTCGCCTCCATTGAAGCTGGCTTGGCTGCTGGCGCTGTCAAATATATTGCTTGTAAAAACCATTGTAAAAAACCTAGGATAAAATCACTAAAAGTAGAGATTTTAAAATTTAATGATTTATTTTTATTGTAATCTTGAGTCCATATTTGGAAGGTTCTCAAAACCTTTTCATACAAATCTGGAGCCATGAAAATGGA
The DNA here is from genome assembly GCA_014839935.2 of Entomophthora muscae. NCBI lineage: Eukaryota > Fungi > Entomophthoromycota > Entomophthoromycetes > Entomophthorales > Entomophthoraceae > Entomophthora > Entomophthora muscae. The sequence goes on along the minus strand of QTSX02006473.1, from coordinate 128,274 downwards.
TAAAATGCCTATATTCCTAAATTGGATAGCTGTTGATTGGCTGTTAAACTGTTATTTTTCTATTTTAGGCTGCTCATACTACACATCTTGTGTGAGTTCATTTCATTTTGTGCTTGTGTAATCTTGCTTCTAGATTGCTCAAGTTTTGTTTCATTTTAGTTCTTTTGTTGATGCCTCATATGAATCCTGATTGAATTATAATATACTCCGGAACAGCATCCATCCATTTCACTTGTTGCGTCAGTTCATTTTGTTTGTGGTTTGAACTACACCTCTTGATGTTTGATGTAATTTTGTATAATGGGCTAGTGATTTTTTGTTTTTTGTTTGACAGTTCATTTATTAACTGAAATTTTATAAATTAATTGAATCCTGAATTTTGCGCGACTTGGATTTTGTTTAGATCTGAAATCATTTTGTTTAAATCTGAGGTATTTTTGGTTGTTGCCATAGCTTTCAAAACTACTGTAAGGATTTTGTTGAATCCTTTGACATAACATATATTCTACAAATTAGATTTTATTAATATTATTTAAATATACCCATATTTAGGAGTCTCAATAGGAGGAACAGGGTGACAAAGCTTACAGCGAGCTTTTTGGGTATTTGTATTCCCAATATACACTTTTTCTGAAATATTGAAAAGCTCTCTAATATTTCTGCCTATTAATATTAGTTAAGAAATGAAGTAATATAACCTGTATCACTTTGACTTCCAGCTATATCAGTTACTGTATCATGTGAAATATAAGAAATTGTTGGCTCAGAATGTGCATCTTGTTGTACAGTTGGATTACAAAAAACACAAGAAGCTGTATACATGTTAGTTTCTTTAGAGAAAACAGACACTTCACATGAGCGATGAGTGCATCTGCTACATAAATCACATAGATAGCTAAGTTCATTGATAATGGGAAGTAAGCATAAATCACAGTTCATTGTTTAAGAGTTGATTTGGTGTATAGCTGAAAGATATTTGAAATAACAAGTGGAATGAAATCTTAGGTAACCTTGGGTTTATAAAGCTTAGTTTCAAAATGACATTAGTAGCAGTGATTGGATTGGTTTTAATTTAGATAAAAATAGATAGTACCAATATAATTATGTATTGTAGTTTAATTAGTTCCTGACAAGTTGAAACATCATTCTATTTTTTATGACTGAATTAAACATGGAATGACTTTGTTGAAGTTGATGTGAATTAAAGAATAAATTGATTTTTTATGAAATATTGATTTATTTATTATAAGTGTTTTTTAAAACCTGTATGTTTTTGTAGAAAATTAAAATTCGCATCTTTTCATATATACTTTATATAATACAAAAATTACTTTATTATACATTTAAATGTCTTTTAAAATTTTGTGATTTGGTGTTTGCTTTCAAATCACCCTACATTTTAAAAATGTGATGGCATCTGCCATCACATCTCAATTCTTAAAAGTTGCGGCACTCGCCTTATTCTGCTCCACCAAAGGCGGGTGCCACCATCCCATTCCAATCCACTTGGATACGACACCCACCCTCACTCTGGAGGGTGGGTTGCCGCAGCTCCCACGATTGGCTACTATTAAAAGTAGCCAATCACAGCCTGCACCCGCTCTCCATTCAAATTTCCCGCAGGAAATTTGAGCGGGCGCGGGATTTGCCCAGGGTGCTGCTTTATTTCAAAGCAGCACCCCAGGCAAAAACACAGACAGCCCAAGTTGTGACAATGTTTACTTGGGGATGGCTGGGATTTTCGCATCGTAGTTCTTAGAAACAGTATCGAGGGGTAAGTTGAAATCTCTGGATAGAATTATTAGTGACAAATGTATTTGTCGGAATTCAGCCCAGAGGTTTGAAATAGTTGTAGCTATTTCCAGAGCCCTTGGTTCCATAGGAGATCATTTAAAGTCTTAACTAAAGTATGTGGATCAAAATCTTCGCCATGTCTAGCTAAAGCATGTGTCAGTTGTCAGGAAGCTTCAGTATAGCTTGTCAAGTGGCATGTCCTGGATTAGTTTGATGAATGGAGTACAAGACTCATAATTTTACCACATCTAATATAAATGCTAAACTAAATCTTAATTTGTGAATCGATTCGGTTAAAATCATGCAGTTCCATCAGAGGCAGCTTTAACTGAGCCAAAATCCTTCCTCCTGGCTCAGATTCAGGCCAGGCTACTTAAAAATTCTGAGGGGTTAGGTGAATCAAGCGAGAAAAATGAAAGCTGGCCGAAATATGGTTTGGTTTGAATGCGGCGAGACGACTTTATTAATTGTTGCCTTTTGCGTTAACAGATGAGGCGTGACTTTTAAATGTGTAGTAAGCAGTTGATCCAATATCTAGTAGCATTTTTCATAAAGCAGTGTGCTAGAGTGGTGAGGACGTCATGCTCTGAGGATTCCTATTTGTCAAAGCTTCACACTGCATATCTGAGATAAACCTGCTCAGAACTGACGTCATAACCGTTGTAAATCTGCTGATGGTGTGTGGGCAGTAGTGGTTCTCCAAAAGACGTAGACTACGAATTTATAAGAGGAAGCCTTCTCTCAAAAAGTCAGCTGAGTACTTTCCTTATCTTGGTTTTGCATTGGCGGGGTTGAAATCCTGCTGTTTTTAAAGGGAAAGCAAATAAATTATAATTCAACCAGATTAGACCCTCAGGACTTGCAGTTTAGAATGTCACCATTTAAATGTTGGTTGGCAGCACAATCTACTCCAAAGTGAGGATTTGGATTTATGAATCCAAGGATATGTGCTTTTCTGACGTGTTTATGCTCTTTAATAAGATTTAAAGACGTCACGAGCCAATCATATGCTAGCCAGGGGGTGCAACGCAAACAGTTGAAGGTTATTTGCGCTTTGCTTGAATTTCCATCCGAAAGATAAACCCGAGCGAATAATTCTTGTTTAAACAAAGAAATAATAGTCAGGAACAAATGGGGTTTTGCTTTAAAGACATTCTTCGCAAGCCTCAAACAACCCATGTGATAACTTAAATTCCAGGGGGCCTAAGCGCTTTACTTTAATGTACACCCATTGACGTTCTTCAAGCAGATTTTACTTCTCTACCTCGTGGTTTTTTATCACTCTTTCCTTTATTAAGCAGGCTGCATCTACAATGTCACGGATGACGCCTGAATACTCTCGACCCTGTGGGGATCGCGAGAAGTTTTACTACAACACTCTTAGCAAGTCTATTCTCCTTGAACTTCAACGGCTAGCCCTAGTTCCCCTTGGTTTGCTGGGGCCGCTCATCACTAATTTTTTTGTCTACTCCTTCTCCTTGGGCTTGGTTTCTACTGTTTTCCTATTATCGTATGTGTTTTCTACCTACTATGTCCTGTCCCAAAGCTACATCAGGGCTCAAAGACTCTTTAAGCCTAGAAGAGTAAGAAAATATCAGAGACGCCCTGGAAACTTTTCCGCATTAACGCACGATGCTAGTCTGCTTGATTTTTCCCCTGGCCATATCTTCGCATCCCTAGCCCGCAAGTTTCAAAAGATGGTTCCAGTGTCCAACCCTCTGCACAAAAATTGTCCCCATTGGTTCCAAAACTGGTATCACTCCACCTCTCCGCTCAATGCCCAGTAACTTCTTGCGCCTTGTTCGTAATAATTTTCACCCTTTCGTAGAGCTCAAGCCATACTGCCTAGCTATGCCAGGTTCTGGAAGCAAACTGCATCTGTTAGTTAGTTGCCAGGACTCTACCCAATAAATACGTTTTGGTGCTCGATGTTTTTTTCAGGGAGCCGGTTTCGCCCCCTTACTTATAGCCCGTGTTTTCGATATACTCTATTAAAACACCTGAACCTCTTTAAATCCGCTTGTGTATACGAAAAACTTTTAAAGTATCAACCGTTTTTAGAGCTTGATAGTTTATATATTAGAGACCCTCTCAAGTTCCAACCAGGTGTTTAAGGGCAAAATTTACTTTTCTCTTTCACATTTTAAAGGCCGACTTCCCTTTTCACTTTCTTGGTTTTAAGCATGGCTTGTAGAAGGAATAATATCGCCACCAGTATGTTTTCATGAAAAATAAAATTCATAGATATCCTTTTTTCTCCTTTTATATACAATTACTTACATTGTTTCATTTTTTAGAAGTGATCTTTCCACACCAACAAGGCCTGGCCTAAATAGCTCACCCCCGTACTCGATGCTGTATTGCCTCTCAGCTCTAAAGCCCGTTTTCTTGTGCTCTGAAATTCTTGACTCATCAGGCTTAAAAGGTAAGTACAAGTACATCATTTTTAAACCTCAAGCAAAAAATAGTAGGAATGACATCGGTTACCCATTCTGACAGTGAGTGGCAACACACCCTCTATTCCTATCATTGATATGAAGGAAGATACAAGCTAATCATTAATCTTGTTTTACCCAAACTAGCCCATCACATTCAAACTAAACCTCACGAGCCACCTTCTATCCCACGGAAAGCTTCTTGATTTTCAGCTAGCTTACAATGCAATTTGAACTTTCAAGCAGCTCGTTCCTTTGGCAACAAAGCTCTTAATGACTATCCTTGTTTGGCCGGGCACTACTTTCCAACTTGGATACTGCTATATCACATGCAAAGCTATTCAAATGGAGCTTTAGTTGTCAAGCTACTTCAGTGAACACCGAAGTGTCTCTTTCCCCTTAAAGTATGGCTTGCTATCAGCCTTATTGAAATTCAATCACAAAATATCTCCCCGAGCAATCAAACTTTGGAGGGATGGAATGTCCACTTTTGATCAAATGTTATAAATCCGACCTAGCTATGCGTATCTCCTTGAATATAAAAATGGTAAGCAACATCCTGGAGCTTTGAATAACTATTTTATACCGCCTTAAATATCCATCCAAATAAGAGCAACATTTATCGGAAATCCGTTCCAATATCTTCCCAGAACTAGAAGCATCCATTTGCAGCTGCTGCCATGGTTCCTGTACTTGGATCAAAACTCACCCAAGAAGCTACCTCTTTGAGTTACTTAACGGGGTTATAGATAAACTGTCAGAAGTTTGAAATCCCTTCCCACTTTCAGCCATCTCTGATTGGGATCATAAACTCAATAGAGACACAACTACAACCATCTTAAGGACCCAGCTTCTGGTCAACCCCAGCAAAGCTCATGAAATCATACTAAGCTACATAAAGAGCCAAGCCAAACTTTATCAGCCAGAAACCCCAGATCTATTCATCAAGATAATGAGAAATTTTACTGCCAGACAAACATACTAATACGATGGCATATTTCTAGCATTGGCTTTGCTTAATCATGCTGGATTAGAAGACTTCCAAGGAAGATAAAATACAGAAGCTAAATAAATACCTCCATATTCAAGGTATTTTTTTAAAAAAACAACCTTATTAAAGTCAGAAATGACACTAGAAAAGAACCATGACTTAAGGGAATTGGGGATAGGAGGGTCTATTTACTGCTGTCACATCATTTATTGGATTTTCTGGCTGGTCTATGCTGGAAATCCAACTACAGGTAAGGTCCAATGAATCACCATTACATCATACTGGGGGGCAAATTTTAATATTTTTGTCATAATAGGATTGTCTGGCTGGTGCATGCTGGAAATACCAACTACAGGTAAGGTCCAACGATAACAAAAATATGGAGGCATGGCAAGCAAAAGCCCCAGGAATCAAACCTGGGACCCCTGGGGCCAAGTTGGAGTGCCTCAACCAACTCAGTCACCCAGGGCTACATTCAAGGTATATATGTAGGACAAGGCTTAAATAAGTGTAGTGGGGTAGAATTTCAGACTAGTAGTAGAACAAGTTTAATATTATGCTTAGATTTTAGCTCAAATAAGGTCACAATAGCTAAATAGGGGGCAGGAAGACATTACATCAATTGTTTTCTGTCAACTGATTTTTTTGTCAAATTTGATCCAATTATAATTTTCATAATAAGTACTTTTTAAAATTTACACTAAATTAAAAAATAGTTATACTCTATTTGTTGATAAAATAATGCTTTAAGAATATAATTATTTTAATTTTATGCTTTTTATATTTAAGAGGCTTGATTTTAAATATCTACCTTTTAAAAGCTAATTAGATTAAATTTCACAGACAGAAAATAAGAACATTAAAAGGTCTAACGAATAATTTTATGGAACTGAATTTCTTTATCCCATAATTTTTATTTTTTATTTTGCAAAGCTAAAAGTTTTACATAAGAAAATTACTGTTGGATCAAGCTTGTCGGGAAACCAGCTGATGGAAAAACAGTTGCCGGTGTCGCAACATCTTTGATTACTCTCTCTCGGGGAATTGACGCCCCGAGTAAATCACCGAACGGCTCACCAAATGGTTCACCGTCAGGTAAATAAACTGGTGGCACCATTATCAGTTAACCATCTATGATGGGGATTACTCAATCCAGGTCCTAAATGGAACACAACTTGATTAAGCCTCGTGACTCAAGATGAACATTACTCAGATAAGCCTCATGACCTCCATGACGTACATGGACAGCATGTGGCTTGTCATGATACTATATATTATTCTATATTCATATCCAATAAAGTATCATTCTCTTCTTAAATCTTCCCCTTATTTTGTTTATTATACCTCCCAGAAGTATAAACTCAACAGTGGTAGGACAGGAAGGTTATCCATACCTACCCAACTCAAAGGAAAAATTTCTCCCAAGAAAAGAACCCAAACAATGGTACTTTCTAACGGCTGGAGAGATTACGAAGTAGGACAAGACATTTCCACAGGCCTTGTCATTTACAATAACATAATTGTACCCATCAAACAGTACAATGCCCTCAAAGCCTGCAGATTGTTACCCCAAATCACAACAGGACCTCAACAGCCCAAAATTCCTAACATTGTCTTTCAACGCCTACGCACAGCAGAAATTGGAACCTTTGCAGGACTGCACCACAAAAACGCCTCACTTTGGGTCAACAGTACACAAAGCAAGTTCAAACAAGTGGACTACCCTCAAAGACTCTGGGTCAGCAAGATTGCCCTTTGCGTCACAGGAACTGCTTCACGTTTTGTAACCAAATGGCTAGCCCAACACCCTGATCAGAAGGAGAATTGGGAAATGTTCAAGGCTGCATTCCTCAATAAGTTCTCCATGAAGGACTCAGACGTAGTGATCATGACTGAGCTTCAAACCTTCAAAATGACAGGAACCATCAAAGAGTACATTGCGGCATATGAAGGATTACACAACCGAGCACCCAACACCATCAGCTTTGATGAACCTGGGCCACACCTAGACTTCTACAATGGCCTTTCCACACACATTAGACGTCAGTTTGGCATGACTCACTGCAAGAACCTTGAGAATGTATTCCTAGAGAGAAAGCGCACAGCTCAGAAGTCTGATGATCTACATGCCACCAACAAGCACAAGGAGAACCCTACAACTAAGAGAGAACCATGCCCCAATAAGCAAAGCAACCGAGCTAGCAATACCCATCCTCAAACCAGGAATCACACTGCACAAGCCAACCAGGCCAGCACTGAAGATATCAATGAGGAGGGAAAAGCTCAGGAGAGTGCTTAGGCAAGCTGCCCTCCCCCACTTCACAAGACTTGTACAGAGAACAGGACATGGATTCAATCACCATGATCCAAGTACCCTTCAGCAATCCTCTACTGTTTGCCGCCCAAACTGGAAATAAACTCCTCACTTATCCTTTCCGGTTTTGCAGATACCAGGACACAGAACTATTATACACTAGAGCAGATCAATCTCTCATCAACAAGAGTTTTGCAGACCTCATGAAGTTACCTATCACTCGAAGTAACATCAAGAGAGTCATCATGGCAGACAACCAAAGCACACCAGTTACCCATGAGGCAAAACCTTTCCATGCCCAAATTGGAGATGTATAAATGACAATTAGCGGCCCTATCATACCAATCCCCAAATATGATGTCATACTTGGCCTAGACTGGATGAGAAAGACAAAACCTCATATCAACTGGGACAGTGCCACTCTCACCATACAGCGAGGAGAAGTCCACCATCACATATACCCAACACATCCCGACACTTTCATGAGGGATCACATATTTGTAAATATCATAAAAACAGGAGAAGAAACTTATCCCAGCAAAATCAATTGGAGCACCTGTATGTATGAGGTTATCCACTTCAAAAACACGGAAACTTGACACAAACAGACCCCCATTAGAGACCAGCTAGTCAGTAAATTCCCCTCCGTATTCCAAGAGACACTACCCGGGTTACCCCCTGATTGGGGTATACAACACAAAATTGACCTAAAAGGGAGTGTACCTAAAGCAGGACCTATCTACCGCCTCACATCACAAGAAGACAACACCCTCAAAGTCACCCTTTGGTGCTGCTGTCTTCTTTGTGGCAAAGAAAGACGGAGGACTCCACCTGGTCAGAGACTACAGGGCCCTCAACAAGGTCACAATTAAGAACAGGTATCTCCTGCCCCTCATTGATGACCTTTTTGATGCCCTGGGGGGTCCAAAATCTTCACAAAAATTGATTTGACAGCAGGTTTCCTCCAAATTTGCATGAAACCTCAAGACATTCCAAAGACCGCATTTCAAGCTAAATACAGATCCTTTAAATGTGTTGTTCTCAATTTTTGAATGACAAACGCTCCCAGTACCTTTGTAACCTTCATGAATGAATTATTCAAGGAACACATTGGAAAAAGAGAAATCATCTACCTGAACAACATCATCATTTATAGTCCCAACCTGCAACAACACTGGGAAGACATCCACACAGTTCTCTCTACCCTGAAAGACAACCAACTGATTACCAAGCCATCCAAATGTGAGTTCTTCTCAACTGAACTTCCATTCCTTGGCCATATCATCAGCAGGGATGGTATTAAACCGGATCCAGATAAGATACATGCTATAACAGAGATGCCAGCCCCAAGAAACAAAAGCAAACTCTGCACTTTCCTTGGAATGGTAGCCTACGTACACAGGTTCATCCCTGACTGGGGCGCCCTAACAGCTCCCTTGTCAGCTATCACCAGGAAAATAACCAAATTTGTCTGGACACCCTTACAAGATCAACATTTCTGCCAACTGAAGGAACACATGGTTACCACCCCATCCTACAATACCTGAACTGTGAGGGTATCTATGAGCTAGAAACTGACGCCTCCAACTATTCCATAGAAGGAGTCCTCTGTATCCAAACGGCCCAAAATGACTTCCTTTCTGTGGCATATGAATCAAGGAAGCTATCAGAAAGCAAACAAAGATATCCCATACACAACAAGGAATTGGTGGCCATCATACACTGCCTCATGAAATGGCGATGCTACCTGGAAGAAGCCCAGACATTCAAGGTACTTACCGGCCACAAGTTGTTGATATTCTTCAAAACACAACAACACCTGTCAAGAAGACAAGCCAAATGGATGAGTCTCATACAGAGATACCCCATGAAAATTAAATAAAAGCCAGGCAAGGAGATGCTTACTGCAGACACCCTATCAAGGCTATACAATAAACACGTCCTTCACACTGATGGCAACCCCAACTGGCCCATGTTAATCATGGGGAATCTCCAGGAAGGGTTCCCACCTGGCACACCAATGGACATCCAAGAGAAAGTCCTCAAGAACAAACATCTGTTCAAAAACATATATGGTACCCTTCACCAAATACTTCCAAATGATGACACTGTACCCTACGTCCCGTCAACACAAAAGATTGACACAATCCTCTGATATCACAGAGACTTGGGATACACCCGTAGCAGAAACTTACATGAATACCTCAAGACACGCTACTGGTGGCCCAACATACTAGATGATATAAGAGAAGTACTGGAACAATGCAAAGTCTGTGAGAAGTACGCCCAAACCAAAGCACCATCCAAGTCAGTAGTACCCGTATTCAGCACACAACCCTTCAAGGTATGGTCGTTAGATATTGTGGGACCTATGCCCAGTGAAAGCAAAGGCAATAAGTACATCATAACAGCTATTGACTATGCAACCAGATGGCCCGTAGTGCAAGCCACAAAAGAGCCCAAAGGCAATGATGTGAGACAATTCATTGGCAAGGAGATCATAGCAAAGTTTGGGAAACCTGAACTCCTGATCACAGATAGAGGCACTGAACTTAAAGCTATTGACACCAACATCTATCTTGACAAGAACATAATAAAACACGTCACAGCCAGCCCATATCATCCACAAGCAAATGGATACGTAGAACAACTAAACGGCTCTCTAGTGGAAGCCCTCAATAATTTATCTGCCAACAATCCAAAAGCCTGGGTAAATATGCTACCAACCGCTCTTATGGTCTGTAGAACACAAGTCAACTGCAATACAGACAAAAGCCCTTATGAACTTGTCTATGGTCAGAAACCCTCACTTGTTGTACAATCACAGGTCCACAACTGCCACTTCCAAAGAAGATACCAGACAGTAATGACCCAAAAGTACTACACGCCAGAAAGGACCAAGAAAAGATGGAACACCAAAGGTGTGACGGAAATTGCGGGATAGTATGAAGCCATTTCTAAGTGATGGGGAATTACCACCCAAATCCATATAAAATTAATGATTAACCACCAATGTGGCTTCAAATATCTTTTTGTAAAATTTCTAATTGTAATACCAGGATTAAGAAGAACAATTAATACTAGCCAAAGTATCCCAAGATAAATGGCCTGAGACAACATCAACAAATCTTCAGAATAAAATTCTGGACATTGGGAGGCAACACAATTTTCAGTTTCAAGAATGGGGGGGAGCTACAAAATTGGCTGGCGCAAAATTAACATTGGGTGGCACCAACAACAAAGTTCCAACTGCAGGACCCCATCTTTCAGAAATGATTTGGTTGAGAATTAGATTGTATGGAATATATTGTAACAAACCAACCACAGGATGCATTTTGAAAAGTAAATTAGAACTAGGGATAAATGACTTTTATTGAGTAAAATTTTGGGAGGACTCAACTCTTAGAGTTGAAACAATGAAAATTATTCAATATATATCAGAAAATTGACTAAGCAATACCACCTGAGTCTTGACCTCCTATTCCTTCCACATTGTCAAGTAAGTATCTGGTCCAGGTTGCAAAGAACCCTTGTGTGACTAGTTTCTGACAACCATGCTGATTGACAAGCTCATATTGGGTGACCCTCAAATTACGCCAATTTATCAATGTCAATTTGTAAGGGGGAACCGGTTTCAGCTGACAGACTGGAGCAGCCATAACCCATTTCCAATTGACCGTTTGATTTAAATCTGTTAACTTAGTCAATTTTGATAAAGGTTTTCTGGCTTTTTGAGCCTTCTTGCTTGGGCAGATAATTCCTGGCATGATGGAACCTACCGTGACATTACCCTCTGCTTTAGCCCTGGGCACAATACCACCATCCAGGAGATGGGATAAGGAGAAATTATTGTGGGCAGGTGGGAGTTTCATTGCAGCTAAGGTAAGTTCAGGGTGGCCAATAGCAGTGGGATTGCGCTTGTAAAGCTTGTGAATCAGATCTGGGGAATTGGAACAATTGTAGTAGGGAACCCAGGAGTTTTCAGAATCAGGATAACCCTTCCAAGACACCAAATATTCCAAGTGTTGTCAATTTTTGCAGGAAGCCAGAATACAATTTAACTCATACTCAGGTTCTCCTTTCACAAGAATGGGTTGGGAAGAAGGAATCTCTGTACCTTTAAAGGGAGTAAGAAGACATTCATGAAAGGTGTGGAAAATCTTGAAAGCAGAAGGTAAATCCAGCTAATAGGCGGAGGTACCAATTTGACATTCAACTTTGAAGGGGCCAACTCTCTTAGGCCTTAACTTACAGCAGGGAACCTTCAGTTTCATATTGCAAGCATCAACCATGACTAGATTACCTGGCCTGTAAATTGGACCTTCCTGGCGCTTGCAATCTGTGTATTCCTTGTAAGTTGTCACAGCAGCAGCAAGAATAACCCGGAGCTCCTGATGAACCTGCTTCAATGCAGCAGCCTCATCAGTTGCAGCTTCCACATTGCTAACCAAAAAAGGACCCATATTAGAAGAAGGGTTGTAAACCACATTGGCATAGAAGGGCAATACTTGAGTTGAATTGTGAGGGGTGTTATTATATGTGAACTCTGCCATGGGTAGATTATCACACCAGTCATCTTGTTGCGCATTAGTGTAGCAACGTAGGTAGACCTCCAAACTTTGGTTTACCCTCTCCATTTGTCCATCAGATTGGGGGTGGAAAGCTGTGGAATGGCAAAATTTGATACCTAGAGTCCCAGTGAAAGCTTCCTAGAACTGAGAAATGAATTGGGGCCTGCGTTCACTTGCAATATTCATCAGGATGCCATGTAGGGAGAAGATTCTATTAAGAAACAGCCCAGCTGTCTCCACCAAAGTAATTGTGGTTGATTAGGGGAAAAAGTGTACCATTTTTGTGAAGCAATCAACCACCACCATGATTGCATTAAACCTGTTAGAATTCAGAAGTTCACCAATAAAATCTACTAACACAGACGTCCAGGGTCCTGCAGCAGGCTGCAGTGGAACCATTAAACCCGTAGTCTTATTCTGGTTTGCCTTAGATCAAAAACATACCAGAAAATCATGAACAAAAGCTGCCACCTGCACTGTCAAACCTTTCCAGGAAAACTGGCGGCAGATTAGTTCCACCGTTTTTTCCCTGGGTGGCCTGCTGTTGGACAGGTGTGATGAGTCTCCATGATTTTGTCCCAAATAGTTTTTTCTGGAACCCACAAGCAACCTTGATGATATAGGACAGGACCTATCTTATGATAACCCTGAGGCTGACCCACTGGGTTTTCACATGCTAGCTCCAATAGCATATCATAACCTTTGGACAGAGGTTGCAGGAGCTTAACTTTGGAATATAAGTCCAGATCTGCGCCCTCAGTTAAGGACATGGTGGCCAGAGTAGCAGGTGGAGGCAATAAGAAAGGCACCACAGCCTCATCTGGGATCATAGTATGTGTGTTAAACTCAGCGTCCATACTAGCATCTGGGAGATGGGAAGGATTCCTGCTTAGTGCATTGGCCAAGTGATTGTCAGATCCCTTAATAAACTTGTAGCGGAACTTGTATCTCATCAAGTCACCATGCCATCTGGATTGACAACCTGACAAAACCCTGGGTTATCAATAATACAGAAGAGCTTTGTGATCAGTTCTTACTATAAATTGATGATGTGCCAACATGAGATGGTGATGCCAGTGCTTTAACAATTCCACAACAGCCAACAATTCCTTGTCGTAAATCATGTAGTTGTGTTCACAAGCCTCCTTTTTCTGGGAGAAATACCCTACTGGTCTCTCAATCCCATTGCCAGCAGTCTGCAACAACACACCAGCCACAGCGTATTTAAATGCATCTGTGGAAACCACAAAAGGAAGCTCAGGATCCATATGTCTCAACACAGGTGACAATAATAAAAGAGCCTTGACTGCAGTGAACGCATTTGCGCACTCAGGTGTCCAGACCAAAGTTGTCTTTCCACTAGCCAAATATAAAGGGGTGGCCACTTTAGACAGGTGAGGGTTGAATTTCTTCAAGAACGTGCAGGTACCCAAGAAAATATGGAGTTGGGATACTGTCACAGGCATAGCATACTCTCAAACCGCAGCTTCCTTGTCAGGGGCAATGGTGTGGCCATCCTCAAAGATAATATTACCCAGAAAGGTAACCTTACATTTAAAGAATTCACACTTACTCCTTTTAATGATCAAGTTTGCCTGGAGAATGCACTCCACAACTGGTGACAGATGGGCCTTATGTGACTCCTCATCTGGAGAGAACACCAAGATATCATCCATATACACAATGGCACATACACCCACAAGATCCCCCAAGACGGAATCAATTAGTTGCTGAAAGCACGCTGGAGCATTCTTCAATCCAAAAGGCATTGCCCAGAACTGAAAGATACCCTTCTTGGTTCAGAATGCTGTTAACCATTCCATTCCTTCTGCAATCCTGATTTGATTGAAAGCATTCAACAGATCAAGTTTTGAGAATAACTTAGCCTTCTCAACACACCTAGAGATCTGTGCTTCAAGAGGTAAAGGGTAGGGATCAGGGATTGTGATGTTATTCAAGTTCCTGTAGTCAATACAAGGACAAAGAGACCCATCAGCCTTTTGAACAAACAACAACAGGGAGCAAATTGACAAAGTCTTTTTAAAAATATAGCCCTTTGTCAGCATGTCATGAGTCCATTCTTCCAAACATGTGTTTTCCTTCAAGGTTAAAGGATAAATGGGGGGCGCAATTTAAATCAGATCAACAGCAACTTTAAAGTCAAAGTCAAACTGAGTGTGTTTGGGAAGGACCTTGCCTCTGGTAGCGTCAAACGCCGCGGACCAGGGTTGTAAACATGCCAGTAAATCTGAACTTGCAGGGACAGGGACAGGAACCAATTGGATAGTCTGAGAGGATTGCTCCATTTCAGACATGCCTAACAGCAGAATACAAATAGATATACCTGAAGAGTTTTTCACCTGTAATGCATTTTCTTTCATTAAGGTGGATACATTATGATCTCTCCATCAATCCACACCCAAAATGATAGGATACATCAGGGAAGAGCAAATGGAGAACCTTGCAGTAGAAGACTGACCCAAAACTACAAATGTTACTGGCTTCTTCAGCTGGAAAGAGGGAAAAGTTTGACAGTTCCCACCCCTAACAAGCATTCCAGGGTGGTACTTGAGTTGTAGCAAGTTGGCAGTCTCCACACTCATGAAGTTCTTGGAAGCACCTGTATCCAACAAAATGGCTGGCTGATAGATAGTTTGGCTGTTATCAATGTTGCCATAAAACAAGAAGTAACCAGAAGTAGATTTGTTTACAGCAAAGGTGGCAATCTTGGCAGGGTCTTGCTTCTCTTTGGCGGTACAGACGGCAGCTAAGGAGGCAGGATGCTCCTGGAAGTAACACTCAACCATTTCTTGGACAGCAGCTGGAAGAACAGGATGATCACAATCAATGGGAACAAGGGGCAGCTCTTTGGATGTAACCAAGGAAGGCTTTGCAGGTATGACGTACTGAAGCATTGTCAAGGAACTATCAGGACTGGACACTACTGGGGCCTCCTTTACATTGGTGGGTTTTTTCACAACTGCCAATTGCAACTGAGACAGGCTAGGGGGAGAACAATCCTGGCTTTGGTTGGAAGAAACTACCGCGGAGCAAGGATCAGAAAACCAGGAGCGCGCAGCAGGTTTGTCCTCAATTACCAACGTACCTTGCTTGGAAGTAGACAGATTTGAGACCAGAGAAAGAATTTGGCTTACCAGGACCTCAGTTGTGGTTAACAGGGAATCCCAAACCGCCAAATTCTGGGCAGTCTGGTCAACTGCTAACCACAACACTGAGAGTTTATTCACCTCAGGAACATCAATTGTATGGCAGTAGGCAAGAAACTGAGGAAGAAAGATCAAAAGCAGAGTAGTGCCCTAATGGAAGGCATACAGCTTACAAAATACTTTGAGCTCCTCAATAGATACACACAATTTTTTTAACAAAGGGTATAGGGATGCACTTTCAGTTAAAACATGTGGATTGCGCTCCACTGCGGACAACAAACTTTCACAAGCATCCTCAGAAACCTTTGTCATCACATGGTAAACTTGGGATTTGTGACTAAGGCTTGAACTATAATAGAATGATAATGCTGACAAAACTTCACACAAAATCTCATCAGTGGGTGGATTAGGAAAATAATCTGGACGCCAAAATGACATGACACAACAGAAATAGAAAACAGGAGATCCAGTCTCAACAACTGCAACTGGAGATGGAAACCACAAATTAAAGAAAAGCCAAAACTGAAAGCTCAGAAAGGAACTAATACAAATAAACATGGTAAACGCAGATATCTCAACAGAGCAGGAGAAAAGAAACACAAATTCATGACAAACTTCTTCCAAAAATTCAGATGTAGAAGAGTTGAGTAATGTGACGGAAATTGCGGGATAGTATGAAGCTGTTTCTAAGTGATGGGGAATTACCACCCAAATCCATATAAAATTAATGATTAACCACCAACGTGGCTTCAAATATCTTTTTGTAAAATTTCTAATTGTAATACCAGGATTAGGCAGAAAAATTAATCCTAACCAAATTAGCCCAAGATAAACGGCCTGAGACAACATCAACAAATCTTCAGAATAAAATTCTGGACATTGGAAGGTAACACAATTTTCAGTTTCAAGAATGAGGGGAGCTTCAAAATTGGCTGGCGCAAAATTAACATTGGACAGCACCAACAACAAAGTTCCAACTGCAGGACCCCATCTTACAGAAATGATTTGGTTGAGAATTAGATTGTACAGAATATATTGTAACAACCCAACCACAAGATGCATTTTGAAAAGTAAATTAGAACTGGGGATAAATGATTTTTATTGAGTAAAATTTTGGGAGGACTCAACTCTTATAGTTGAAACAGTGAAAATTATTCAATATATATCAGAAAATTGACTAAGCAATACCACCTGAGTCTTGACCTCCTATTCCTTCCACATTGTCAAGTAAGTATCTGGTCCAGGTTGCAAAGAACCCTTTTGTGATCAGTTTCTGACAACCATGCTGATTAACAAGCTCATATTGGGTGACCCTCATATTACGCCAATTTATCAACATCAACTTTCAAGGAGGAACCGGTTTCAGCTGACAGACTGGAGCAGCTGTAACCCATTTCCAATTGACTGTTTGATTTAAATCCATTAACTTGGTCAATTTTGATAAAGGTTTCCTGGCTTTTTGAGCCTTCTTGCTTGGGTGGATGATTCCCGGCATGATGGAACCTACTGTGAAAAAATGGTCCAGCGGGAAGCAATCCCATTACAACAAGAAAGGTTCCAAGTCAGAGACAAGATCTGGGTTGTCAATCACAACCAACAAAAACTAGACCCAGGACTACACAGACCAGGCATTGTCATGGAAGTTAAGCCCAATAACACTTACCTCATCAAAGGGATTGGAGCTTGGACTGAACTGAAACATATGCACCACAACCAACTCCACTTGTGTAAAGCAAGAACAGTCCAACAAAATTCAAGGCTTTCTGTACCCAACACCAAACTGGATCAATACCAAGCCCGCATACCAGATAC
Organism: Entomophthora muscae; assembly: GCA_014839935.2. NCBI lineage: Eukaryota > Fungi > Entomophthoromycota > Entomophthoromycetes > Entomophthorales > Entomophthoraceae > Entomophthora > Entomophthora muscae. The sequence goes on along the minus strand of QTSX02006473.1, from coordinate 111,190 downwards.
TCCCAAGAAAATTCCCAAGGCTCCGCCTTCCAGCACCCCAGGGGGAGATATCACAACATCTTTGATTACTCCCTCTTAGGGAATTAACACCCCAAGTAAATCACCAAATGGCTCACCAAATGTTTCACCGTCCAGTCAATAAACTGGTGATACCATTATTAGTTAACCATCTATGACAGGGATCACTCAATCCAGGTCCTAAATGGAACACAACTTGATTAAGCCTCGTGACTCAAGAGGAACATTAATCAGATAAGCCCCATGACCTCCATGACGTACATGGACAGCATGTGGCTTGTCATGATACTATATATTATTCTATATTCATATCCAATAAATTATCATTCTCTTCTTAAATCTTCCCCTTATTTTGTTTATTATACTTCCCAGAAGTATAAACTTGACACCAGAATACCTCCCTGCCCCCAAAATTTCCTGCCTGGCAATCATCAGGCCATAAATGAAAAAGAAGCGCTTTTGTGTAACAAGTACCAACGTGGCAATAACTAGAGATGAGCCCAGAACTTGCTTGAAGCCAAATAGGGCCTCACAACCCAGTTCATAAATATGTCTGCTATAGCTTGCACTACTGGAGCCAAGTGTTCTGAGGGATCTTACTTTTGAGATCTCAGTACAATAACACATCAGGTGACAGGAGTCCATCCGCTTGGAAATATACCAACAAGCAGGTGTATGGCCGCAGAAGGGTTCAAACCTGTAACCAGGGAACAAATGGGGACAGAGACCATTCCCATATGGAATAGCTCTCCAAGAAAACAATATCAACCAAGGAGTGGATTGAATCTTCCAAGAAGGAAGTAGACTCCTAGGTAACTGAGTAAGAAGGCCAAATCCAAGGAATGGAATAGGAGTGTGAAGCAGGCTGACTGTTGCCCATAACACATGGTTTCTCTGTAACAGGAGGATTCTGGGACAAGGGCGTGGCAGTGTACCATACACCTGGTATCACTTGGTGTCACAGCTTATTGAGATAGTGAGGAGGAGACAAGCCAGAATCAGCTCTGGTTCCAAGCAATACACTTGCTGTAAAGGCCTGCACAAGGAGCAACCAAACCAACCATTTATACCCAAATGGCTCATATTGTGAGGACTTGGGGAATCTCATGACTTTGGATTTCAAATAAGGAAACAAGCAAGATAAAATCAACTAGGTTTTAAGGCATTGACTTTATTAACTGAACAAGCAAAAATAATGACAAGATGAAACCTATATATGCTGTCAAGAGATTTTCTAAATTACAGTTTCAAGGAAAAAATGGAGAAAAATGTTGGGGAAATTGGGGGCAAACTTGACAGGGAGCATCCTAACCAAAAACAACATAACAGTCAATTTTATAATATAAAGATGCCCCCTAATGAGGCTCTCAAACAGCTAGGTATTATTTACCCCAGCTGTTTGAAAGCCCAAACTTTAGGGGGGCTTTGGGTGGTTGTAACAACCACCCAAAGAAGATAACACACTGTTTTGATGCCCCAGGTTAAGTACAGTGCTTGGTGTATTGGAAATCAATCTAGGGATTGAAACAAGGGCGGATTCAAACCCTGCTGCCATAAGTGTAAACTCTGATTGGCTATGGGCCCTGTGGGGTTCCTGTCCAGTAGTCCCCAAGTGTGTCCTGGATCATAGCCAGGGACTGACTGGAAGGGGTTGTCATTCTCTAGTAAGGGGAAATGTATCTCAGAAATATGTATAGGGGTCAATATGGGCTTTTATTCCCTCTCAGAAGGAAGATCCCCTTAGAAACCTTCTGGTATATGGCCTGGGGGGGTCAAGGAAACAATATGGATTTGCCAATACTTGGGGTCCTCCAACAATATCTTGGACTCCTTGTACTTGGTCTTGGACTTCTGCACCTTAGTCTTGGACGTCTGCTCCTTAGACTTGGACTCCTGCTCCTTAAACTTGGACTCTGGCACTGCACTTAGGATCCAGCTTCTTATTCTTGGGCTCCTGCTCTGTTATCTTGGGTTGTATCAGTCCAACCAAGCTCCTGCTGGTGATCAAAAGGCTTCCAAAACCTCTTGGCAGAAACTCAGAAGACCTGAGAAAGACCTACAAAAGCCTTCCAAAAGACCTTGAAAAGACATAAAAAAGATCCAGTAACTTTCCAGCCAGCCACCTTCTTATAGTGTCCTTTTCTCAACGGTTCTGCCTTCAAAATGGCTTTATTCATAAGCTTAAACCATTGACGCTCACATTTTCCTATAATAACTTAAGCTTAAATACTTTCTCAAATGCTTTAAGTATTAATTCAATATTTCCTTGCTTATACTTTAAGCTTTTGGCTTCCAACCAATCCTTCTCATCAGGAAACCTGCCAGAGTTCAACCAATGAATGTAGAGCGCAGAAATAGACCATTTCTGAAGTTTCACTGGGATCCAACTATGAAAATAATTTCCACAGCTCAAACCCCTCAAATCAACAACTCTTTGCGCACCAAAGCGTTAACCAGTCCACTATTTTGGCACCAGTCTTCCCTGAATTCAACCTGAACCAATTTAAATAGTAGAATACTATTTAAATTGTTATTTCTGGACCTCTTCAACTTTTTCCCCATATATTTACAAATATTGTAAAATCCAAGGAAAATGTCCCACCAAAACAACTTGGTATCCTGCTCTTATAGCAACATACCTTTGTCTATCCTAGCAACTTAATAAATAAATATCTTGACCACAATTTTATCCACATTCATTCTTGATTTTAATACTAAACCAAGGCAAAATATTCCACATCTTCTCACTTTGGCAAATCAATTTGGCAGAATCTTGGCTCATTTCTCTGGACCACCAGTTCTTCCCCATCATCTTTGGCTCTTTCAGCCAGCTTATATTCCAGCTCTTCAGCTTAACCAGCAATCAGTCCATTAACTTCATCAGTCCTCTGGCTACTCCTGCAACACAATCTTCTGGTCCTTTGGCCAACCTGCATCATGATCAGCTAGTCCTGCATCATAATCTCTGAGCCCTTAGCTTATCCTCAACCAGTCCCTCAACAAATCCTCACTAGGAACCTTCTTTGTTCCTTCTACACACTGAAACATATTGGTTCATTCAATTCAATATGAATTAACAGTCCATCAACTACCCTTCACTGCGACCAAACAGTCCCTCTTGCTAGTTTTCTCTGTTAATTCTGTGAACCACCTCAGTTCTTTATCTCAGCCTCCATTACCAGAACTCGTAGACCCAGGCATGAGTCTACATTGAACTGGTATTTGACTGGGCCCTTGCAAGTGGCAATTCACTTAGGCCATTCAACCATAGATCAATGTCTATGCGTTGTCTTTACTCACCCAGGTGATTAAGTCTGAGCTTTCAGTTGCAGAGTAATCAGCTCTTCTTCCCAGAGGCCTGATCACACCAAGTTCTGCAGCTTGCTTTCCCAAGCAAGCCACCTTGGTGACACCTCTGAGTAAGTCTATACCCTCTAATGCTCACATTGGGTTTCCCCAAAGCTCCCATAGGGGTATAAACAAGGACACCCTACCAGTCTGTTAGGTAGGGTGCTTGCTCACAGACCTCCTGTAAGCGTATTAGGGTACGTAGAGCCCTCAGAGCTCTTCCCCTCCCTGGCAGCCCGCGTTACCCACCAGGGGTCCAAAACCTACTCCCCCCAGACAGACAAAGTTCCCTGCTTGCTATTTTAGTCTTCAACCTTCCTCAGCCACAGCTTCCTGCAAGGTGAAGCACTATAGCCCAAAGCAGCCAATATCTTCTGCTGGGTGGAGGCAACATCTGCCTCTGGTAGTCCTTTGTTACCTACCAGCCAGGCCTTACTTACCCTAGTAGACCATGTTACCTACTAGGCTCACCTCACTTATCCTAGTAGTTATATGTTATCTACTAGGCTCACTTTACTTACCCCTAGCAGTCCTATGTTACCTACTAGGCTCACCTTCTGTGAGAGAGAGGGGCTAAACTAACTAAGTTTGGCTCCCATCCCGGTGCAACAAACCACCAGGATGCCATCCAGTGCGCAACTGGGATGGCTGCTTGGAGAGGGGACCACAGGGAGGACACCGGGGACAACTGGGGGAAGTAGGCGTTCAAACCCATTAGAATCAGACCGGTGAGCAACCAGGGAGTGCAAGTAGGAGCAGGAGAGGCCACCTTGGAGGACCCAGGGGTTACCACATTCTTCTGAACCATGGAGGGGAGAGGAGGTGTGGGGGCACTACCTCTTCAGAACTAGGCAAAGCAAGCTCCACAACGTCCAGGTCAAGATTGTCACACGTCAGGCTCTTAACCACAGCCTCTTCAGAAAAGAGAAGACTGCTGGGGAGGTCCCAGAGACTGGCAGGGTTTCTATCTACCAGACAAGCCAATGAGGAGATTTTCCCCCACAGGTCAGGGGAGGTGGACCACAGAAGCAAGAGAAACAGAGCCAGGGAAAAGACAACAAATTTAAGAGCCAGCAGTATCATAGAAGGAACCAGCACAAAATTTGGGGTAGGATGGTATAGTTTCTGGAGAAAACGGAGAGAAAATGGCAAGACTAGGGTAGTCTTTGGCAAATCCTTGGGAAAACAGCAGAACAGGTTTGGGTAGCCTCGCTGTTGTCTTGGGGCCCTTGGATTATAACTGCAAGCAAAATTGGGTTCAAAAACAATGATTTTTAAAGAAAAATTTGAGATAATAATAGAAATTATAGGAAAATTCAATTGAAATTTTGAGCTTTGAACTTTGATTTTGAAGGCAAGAGCAAAAGAGACAACAACTAAGTGAAAGAACACTTGTACAAGGAGCCAGAAGAGAAGCCAGGTTCAAAACCGGCTGGCTAAAGGTAAGCTTAGGGCAGGGGCTACACTCTAATATTTTGAGCTTTAGGGACGCAACTGGTTCCAGGCAACTCAAAATTAAGAAAATTAAGGTGCAGGTGACTCTAAACTTTAATGTAAGTGGAAAATAGACAAGCAGGGGACTGAAAGTCCCCTTGCTTGGTTAAAAGGAATGGATTGCAAAAAACTGGTCACATGACAGTTGGGGGTGAGCCTGATTGGCTAGAGACAAAACTTTGCTGGATGGGCTCAGGGGGACTGGAAAGTTTTACTCCAATTTCCGAAATCAAATCTGATTGGCTGGAAGAGATGCCAGGCATTTGGGGGTCAACTGGGTTATCAAGCGCCAATGTGGCAACACCTGATTGGGTGGCTCTGATAGTTTTTAAAAACAGATGACACCAGGCTAATAGGTAGTCCAAATTAACCAGGGTTTCTTCCCAGGAAGGAGCAACCAAAGGAAGGGATTCCACAGGATAAGCCAGCACAAACCTCTTATCAACTGTGTGAGCTAAATCATTTAACAAATGGAGGGGTTTGGCGGGCGTTTTGGGACCTTTCTTGGTACGACGGGGAAAGATTGAGCGGTCCAAAGCCAGAGGTGGCAGTGAATTTACACCTTCAACAAACAACCAAACTTTTGCTTGGCCAACATTAGCCCTGCCTGCAAACCACTAAACATATGAATCACCATAGGCCCCTAGCTCAGGCAAAGCAGAAGGTAAGCTTGTTTTTGAACAACTAACTTTGAATAGGTGACAGCAAAGACAGCAAGAGGTCCCAGGTTCAATTCCTGTCCCTTCCAGAGAGGGTTGACGTTGTTGAATTAATTCAACATTCAAAGGTAATTATGAACAGTTATTACCAACTAATATTTCCTTTTTAGGGTTTAGATTAATTGCAGCATTGGAAGAGGAGTTAATTAAAGAGCTGACAGGAATAATTAAATTGATGCTCCTGACACTATCCCTGTCTAGGAGAAGTCCCTCCCGGGCATGGAAGTGGGCCAAAAGGTTATTACAGTTGGTGAGGTTCTCCACTGGCTCCCAAGAATTGGAATCATCACCATAACTCTTCCATTTAACCAAGTATTGTGCCTTGCCTTTAACTAGATAATGACCAATGATTTCCTTCACCTCCCATTCAAAGATGTTTGAGAAACTCTGGGGATTGGGGTTCAATCCTGGCAGGGTCTTGGGATTGCCCTCAAAGGGGGTGAGAAGGTCCATGTGGAAAACATCATGTATACTGGACCCAGCTGGTAGCTCAAGTCAATAGTTAAGGCTGGAGAGGCGTTCTAGAACCTGAAGTGGACCAATCTTCTTGGGACCCAGTTTCCTGCTTGGAATCTTCAACTTCAGGTTACGGGCATTGAGGTAGACATAAGACCCAACAGGATGTTCCTTTGCCAGTGAACGGTGACAATCAGCATATTTCTTGTATTTGGACCTGGCCTTGGTGAGGAACTCAATAAGATTGGAGTGCACTTCCTTCATCCTGTTGGCTAATTCATCAGCTTGGGGGAAGGCAGATTCCTTGCAACCCAATGAGAAGGACTCCAAGTCAAACCAAAGTTGGCAAAGAAGGGAGACATACCAATCAAGCTGTGATGTGCAGTGTTATAACATAACTGGGATATGCAACAGAAATGAACCCAATTTTCCTGCTGTGAGTTTACGTATTGTTGTAAGTATCTCTCAAGTACTTGGTTCATGCGCTTGGTCTGTCCATCTGTTTGAGGGTGAAAGGAGGTTAACAAGTTTACTGTAACTCCCATCTGGTCCATTAGGGCTTTCCAGAATCAAGAGGTGAATTGAATACCTTGATCTGAGACAATTTCCTTGGGAAGCCCATAGTTTCTGACCACCTTGCGTAAAACATTTTGGCTACTTCTTTTGAGGTGCATGAAGAAAAAGGGATGAAAATGGCATATTTAGTCATGTTATCTACAACCACCATGATGCCAGTTTTTTCTTCACTAAGGGGTAAGTCCACTATGAAGTCCATTGATATGGAAGTCCATGGGCAATACAGAATTGGTAAAGGTCAGAGGAGTCCCTGGGGCTTAGAATTAGAAGGTTTGCTTCCCTCACAATCAAGGCAGTTGGAAATACAAGCCTTGATATCCTTCTTCATACCAGGCCACCAGTATTGATAGCTGAGACGCTTCAAGGGTTTGAGCAACCCACCATGTCCAGACAGGGGTCCCTCATGCATGTGTAGTATTGCCTAAGTTCAGAGTCCCCCTTTGGGGACCACCAAGGCGCCTTTGACATATGTTATTCTCTGATTATTGATTGTGTTAGTCTTTGGTGAGCTTTTTAACATTCTCTTAATCTCTGTTTGTAATTTTTGATGCATCTGTGATTTCATGATCTCCTGGTTCAAGGAAGTATATGCCAAAATCTCAATGATGCTGGAAAGGAATTGAGAAGCCGTCAGCACCAATTGATTATTGTGGTCATAGTTTTGAGTATTGTTGTTCTTCAGGTCTTTGCGTCGGATAATAGCATCTGGGACCACATTCATTTTACCAGGAGTATATTCAATTGCAAAGTCAAATTCCAGGAGGTCAATTGCCCATCTGGCGAGGAAAGGTGCAATCTTCCTTTTCTATGTAAAGTAGAGGAGGTTTTTATGGTCCTTCCTGATAATGATAGGGGACTTGCTCTCCTTGAGATATCTTCTCCAGTGCTTCAAGAAATTCACAATATCATACAGCTCCTTCCCATACACATGATAGTTTCACTCCCAATCCAAGAGCTTATAGGAGTAGAAAGCCACAAGTTGGCTTTCACCATCCTCCCCAAGCTGGTCAGCACCGCTCCCAAGGCATAATCCAAAGCGTCTGTCTCCAAAAAAATTGGTGTTCTGGGTCAGGGCAAAGGAGTACTGGGGAAGAGATGTAAGACTGTTTCAAGCAATCAAAGGATTTCTGAGAAGACTTGGACCAATCAAAGAGCACCTTGCTAGAGGTAAGAGCAGTGAGAGGAAGAGCAGTGGCTGAGAAATCCTTGATGAATTTTCTACAAAAGTTGGCTATACCAAAGAAACCTCTAAGATTAGTGCGCAAGGTGGGGACAGGCCAGTTCAGAACAGCTTCTACCTTGGAGGGGTCAATTACAAAGCCTCCTGGCTTGATGGAGTACCCTAAGAACTTGACCTTGGTTGCAAAGAACTCACAATAGGATAGATTGCAGAAGAGGTTTACCTTGATGAGAGCATCCATGACTTCTTTCAAGTGTCCAATATGACTCTCCTGGTCAGACAAATAAATTAGGATGTTGTCAAGGTAGACCACCACACTAGTGTTAATGAAAGGGAATAGTACTTTGTTCATGAGTCCTTGGAAGGCTTCCAGGGCGTTGCTGAGACCAAAAGGCATTACTAGGTACTTGTACATGCCAAAGGGGGTTCTAATTGCCATTTTCCATTCATCTCCCTCTGAAATGCAGATCTAGTTTGTTGGGAATTTTGACCAAGCAATAATGCTAACTATGATGGAGCTTGCAGATATGAATTGCAGCTGCCAAATTACATAAATTGGTTGTATAAATTATATGCATATTGGATTAGCAGTAGTCTGCTGACCTGAGCCTTAAACTAGCCAATGATATGCGCCGCTGCGGCAATTAAATAATACATGATTTTCTGCCACAGCACTTAAAAATACACAAGCGCTGCAGCCCCAACTAGTAATTGGATTAGGCGCCAAAGCGCCAAACTATTTTTAAATCAAGCGCCACCATGCCAACTGAAAATTATTGCAAGCGCTGCCTGGCAAATATTGCAGGCGCCAAAGCGCTGCCCTACTTTTACATCAAGCACCAAGGCACTGGGTTTGATTCCCCATAATCTTGGACTTCCTAAATTAACTGTATTTCTAAGCAGTCAATGTAGGGACACAAATTAAGCAGGATGAATGGCCCCAAAATATACCAAACCCCCACGCCAGTAAGGATCACCTGTGCTGGGTGAAGAAATTAAATCTCATTGGTTGGTGTGTTTGAAACAACCAAACCTAGATCACTAATTACCCAAAATAAGAGTGTGTTGGAATGTCCTAGAAGATATTGCCAACAGCTCAGTAAGACGCCCCCAAGAGGGTATAAATACTTTTCCCCTAATAATAAAATACTTTTTGACTTATTAGAAGTGCTTCTGCGTGATCAGAAGCCAAGCCTCCAAAGTAATTATTGATTCCTCTTCCTATATGTTCTGCCACAATACTAATAATATCCTCACATATGACAGTATTCAAGCCAAGTACTCTGCACCCTATTACAGAAATGAGTTGCCCCCATACTCCCAGCGCAACAAATGGTGCTCACTACAGGGGGCCCATGACTCGCCCGTGGAAGAAGACAGCACATCCCCTTCTCCTCTGCTCACTGGGTTCCATGAGCGCTATGACAGCGCCCCCATGGAAACTAGTGATATCAAAAGGGATCACTGGTTCTGTCAGGAAGAAGAAATCATTGACGTGAACAAACTACCAATCATCCCAGATAGCAAGTGCACCAAACTACCAATTGCTTCACTTGATCAACCTATAGAAGTAGAGCGGGCTACTATTATTGATGTGGCCTCAAAATTAATCACTAGCTACCAACTGGCTCATGAACCTGCCAGTGTGGAATTCTTGCTTTTTCATTGCCACCCCAACACCCAAAGACTGTTTGCATCCTTCTGGAGCTTCCTCAACTCAGCAGCGGGAAGCCTAAATTGACTTCCCAACATCAAACAGGTCAGAAATTGCACCCAGAACTTTTTTCATCCTGCAATTCACCACCTGCTAGGCATCCAGGCCCGCCACCATATGGAAGTACAAGATCTGGTGGCCTACTCCAACCAAAAACGGGAATACCAGGCAGCCTTGGTCTACTGTCTGGACCTCAGCTTTGCTGAAGTTCAGAACTACACCCACCAGAATCAAACCCAACATTCACAGACCTTGCAGCGCCTCAAAGCTCTCTTAGAGCAGCTAAATACTCAGCTGCCCAACATTGTGGACAAGATACTGGACTTGAGAGGAGCTTTGCAAATCTGGTGTTGAGATGTAACTTGCCATATTCTGGCAGTCAAACATTATGTGGAGGATGTCGCCTGTTGAGAAGCAGCCCACCTGGAGGAAACAGGCTGCTGCATATCTGAACTGGCAGATAAATGCTCCAAGCTGGAGGCACTAAACAAGGAGTTCAATGTCTTCTCACAGACCAACCAGTCAGAACTCAGTAGACTTAAAGACCTTGCCCACGCTGCAGAGGCCAAAATTGTTGAATTAAAGGACAACTTTGTGAAATATGATGATCACCTACAAATGACATTGGAAGAGAAATTGACCACATTCCACGAGGAGACTGAGGAGGCACTACTCCTAGCCAGCCAGACCCCTGCAGCCCAAGGCATCACTACGGTTGTCCCTGAGATGGATGAGATTTGACGCCAACTTGACAGCCTGACCATCTCAAATAACAACGCCTTCTGAGAGATTAACAAAGTGAATGAGAGACACAAACAACAACAGGAAGCCCTCCAAGCCAAGATTTGTGACCTACACAATACTGTGCGGGAATTCAATGAAAAATGCTACTATGCAGGAGTTCACCCTAGAAGAATATAGAGAAGGGATGGTGTGTTGTGGTACTCTTATTGATTGCCTCCGCAGAGCCATGAGGGAATTGGAAGCCCAACTGGCTGAAGTCAGATTAGAGGTCCAGGAAGGAAGATGCTGTTGTAGTCAGGCACAATTCTCTGCCTTGTGTGTGCCTCATGACAGATCTGGGGAGAGCACTACTCTACGTCAACCAACTAGCTCTTCCTACAAAAATGATGCCATCTCATCCTCCTTGGGACAACAAAGCTTGCCAACTGTGTTTGTGGTCCCTCCTACCCCAGAAGAAACTCCTTGTCCTAACCACTCAGAGTCTTCTGCAGGAGCATCACAGCAGAACTTCTTTGCGCGTACCCAACAAGACACCCCTCCTTCTCCAAGAAGCCAGAATGCAGATGAAAATGCACCCAGGTTCAAACCCATGAACTTCCCCAAGTTTGACCCAAAGGGGAACGTCCATATATTCATCAGACTCTTTGAAATGTTGATGTATGGAGCTAACAATCAAGACAAAGCAACCACACTTATGAACCAGCTTGACGCTGCTGGCACTGACCTCATCATACCTCACATGCCACAGAACAACTTGTCCTACGCTGTGGCTAAACAAGCTTTTTTGTACAAATTTAGAAGTATAGCCAGGGTTATGGAACAAAAAAACAAGTTCCTGATGATCCAATTCCAAAAGGACAAATCCATAGCTGAATTTGCAGATCAATTCTACTTGGAGGCGCAGCTTCTTATTGGCTCTGGATCTCTTATAGTGCATGATGCACACATAGCCCTGCGCTCTGCTGTCAAACCTTACAAGGCATTGTATTGTACTTTGATGCCAGCGTTCCAAGACAACTGTTCTATTGATGGCATGATGCAATACCTTTTTCAGTGTGGGGATACCTTTAGGCCTCCCAATGCCTTGGTTAAGCCTAGATTCTTACCCACTCCTCCTGCCCGTACAGAAGGGAGTGGACGTTTTGCCCCTAAGGCCAACATGTCCAAGATTACTTGCCATTACTGTAATTACAAGGGGCACTATGCCAACTCCTGCACTTCTAAAACAGGTTTTCATGTACTGCCACCTCAGGACATTACTATCCAGGGAAAAGACCAAGTGGAATAGAGATGGGACTCTCTCACTCCACTATAAACAACCCCACCAATGTCCCTACCGTTCTGCCTGACTGCCTACCGCAAGCTCCAGAAGGGCTGGTAGCACCACCCTACGGTGCTGATCACTCTTCAGATAAGGCAGAGTTATTTGTCCTGGACGTTGGCTACTCAGGCAATACCCTACACTGCGTCATTGTTGAGGACGTCCATGTAGTGCAAACACACAGTCAAGCAAAGGCCAAAGGCAAAACCCAAGCGGTTGTTTCTAAGACCTACGCCCGCCAGTTGCTAGACAAAGCCCCCAATGAAGGTCCTGACCCTTCCATCAACACCTCACATTTGAAGGGGGTAAACGTTGCCATACCCATGGACACAATGAAAGCTCACCACCCCAAGCTGTGTGGCAGCATCCTTGAGTTTCTGTCCATGGCAGATGATCTTGACATACACTTAGTAAACAAAATAAGTTCCTCCTACTCTGAATGTACTTATGCAGATATATTTGTGAACAAAATCAAAGAACAAGCCATCATTGACATGGGGCTCCTATTAATATTGTCTCCACACATCTGGTAAAACGCTTGGGACTAGCTCCAGACATTGACCATTGGAAGCAATATGGTACTGCTGGGCTGACAGTCACCACTGCACAAGGGGCATACAGTGCCTTACCTTTGCGTTTTGGCTCTCTTACAGTATTGGCTCCTGCCATTGTCTTGCCAAATGAAAACTATGATATCCTGATTAGCACCTCATTCATGAGGCAATATGGGGTCAGGACTGATCTGGCTGCTGACACCTTTGAAATCTTAGGACAGACCATTCCACTGTATTACTGCCGCAACAAGGATACCGGCACCCACAAGACCATGCCTAGTGTCAATCTGGCATACAAGAACAGAGTGGTACCCATTCAGTACCAGAAGCTAAGCCGTAAGGTCAGACATCTACCTAACCAACTGGAGGAATACAAAGGGCTGCCGCTTTGCGTGGACCTGCCTATTGAGATCCCAGCTGGCCACCAAGTACTGATTGAGACTTGCTTGGATATTAATGTTCCTCAAGGAATGTACAGTGAGCTACAATCACCCTGCAACTGCTCCTGCCTGGAACCCCTAGTGGCCCCAGGCTTCATCCTACCAGGGCATGGTGCTGTTAAAGTGCTCTTGGCAAATCTCACCCAAAGCCCAATTAGAGTCCAAAGACACCAGATAGTAGCCTATCTACACCTTATACTGGTGGAAGAGGTTACTGGGATACACAACTTTGGTACCCTGGAGGAGTTTGGGTTAGGCTCCTCTGACAGCCAGCCACCCCTAGTTGGTGCTGTAATACCCAGGGAAAAGTTGGCTGTGCTATCCACAGAACAACAGGACGCAGCCATGGCCCTCTTTGAGAAATATAAATCCATATTTGCAGAGGACAACTTTGATCTGGGATGCGCCAAGAACCCTCTCCACTACATTGACACAGGGGACAAACAGCCCATCTGACTCTGCCCTATCAGACGCTTGCGTGCAACCAACACCACTGTGGGTGAAGAGATTGAGAAGCTGGTACAGTTAGGATTATTGATAGCATCCAAGAGCCCTTGGTCATCTCCAGTGCTGATAGTGAAAAAGAAGGACAGGAAAAACTGTGTTGTGATTGACTACCAGAAATTGAACAACATCACAAAGAAGGATTCCTACCTGATTCTGTGCATTGATGACGCTCTTGATTGCCTGGGTGGCACAAAATTCTTCTCTTCTATGGACCTAATCTCAGGCTACTGGCAGATCAAACTACCACCTGAAGAACAGGAGAAGTGCACAATCGTTATCAGCCAAAGGTTGTACCAACCTACTTGCATGCCTCAAGGACTGTGCAATGCACCAGCCACGTTTTAACAAGCTATGGACAATATGCTTCACAACCTTAAGTTGAGTTGTGTACTGGTTTATCTGGATGACATCAATGTGTTTTCTTGCACATTTACTGAACACTTGGAGCACTTGGAAGAAGTCTTTTGGCACCTTGCGGCAGCCAACCTGAAGATTAAGCCTCAGAAATGTGACTTTTCAAGGATCAGCTTGAGTATCTTGGATTTGTAGTGGATGCACACAGACTTTGCCCCCAGCCTGCCAAGATTGAGGCTATCAAAAAGACAAAGGTCCCCGCCAACAACCGCAATGTGCAAGTATCCCTTGGTATTATTGGATACTATCATTGCTTTGTAAAGGACTTCTCCAGAAAGGGGGAGGCCCTCTTCCATCTCTTGAAGAGCGACATTCAATTTTAATGAACACCAGCATGCCAGAAGGCGTTTGACATACTCTGCCTTAGCCTCATGGATCAACCCATTCTTTGATACCCCAACTTCAGTCAAGAATTCATTGTACACACAGATGCTTCCTTGACTGCTATTGGCAGTGTACTATCACAAATTGACGCAGAAGGCAAAGAACACCCTGTTGCCTATTGTAGCCGTACTCTCAATATCCATGAGCGTAATTAAATTGTAACAGAATGTGAATGTTTGGCAGTGATATACACATACAAACAATTTTGAGTATACTTACATGGGGTACACTTCAAAGTAATCACATACCATGCATCACTACGTTGGCTACAAAACCTAAAGGAACCAGAAAGACGCTTGGCACAATGGGCACTTAAACTTCAGGCATACAACTTTGAGATCTCCTATTGAGCAGGGGCTAAACATCAGAACGCAGATAGTCTATTGCAACTTCTCACAGTAGCCCACTTAGTGGACATCTCAGATCTTTTATATGATAAAATGCTGAACAGCCAATTCAAAGACGAGCCACCAGAGGCTCAGAAGATCCTATGACAACTTCTAGAGGACACCAAGATCAAGAATGGTAGAATCTTTAAGAAGACAACTGAAGGGATAAGAGTGATGCCCCAATCCTCAGAACAAACTGACCTCATTGTATGTGCCCACAAGGCGGTAGGTCATGGGGCTTTCCACAAGACACTGGCTCAACTTAAAACAGCATATTTTTGGGAAGCAATGGCATTTGATGTACATGAGACACTCAGCTGCTGTAAGGAATTCCAAGGAGAGAGACCATTCAAGAAGATGACAACCTATCAACTGGCGCGCCCTAACTTTGCCTGGCACACCATATCTATTGACGTAGTCAGACCCTTACCTGCTAGCAATACCGTACAAAATACATCATAGTGGCCATCAACCACTTGGCAAAGTAGGTAGAGACTAAGGCAGTAAGGGACCTGGGGGCAGGCACCACTGCTAAGTTTGTCTTAGAGAACATTATACTAAGGCATGGCTATCCACAAGTCATACTCACTGACAATGGAACAAACTTCTTGTCCCATGTGTTAACCAAATTAAATGAACTCATGGGTATCAGAGGTGTATTCTCCACTCCATACTACCCTGAGTCAAATGGGATGGTTGAGAGAGCAAACAGTACCCTTATAAGTATCCTGTGGAAGCTGGCGGCTGATAGAGCAGCAGAGTGGAACATGTTCTTGCCTGCAGCCACTTTTGCTTATAATATTGCTGTACACTCAGCAACAGGGAAGTTTCCATTCCAACTACTTTATGAAAGACACCCCGCGCTACCTCCTATCTTGTACTCATGCATAGGAGAACAAGGGCTCCAATCTATGCACATGTACCAGGAACGTCTAGTTTGAACTCTCATACAGCTGCAGTCAGAGGCATATTCTAACTCACTGGCTAAGAAGATAAGAGACCAAGAAAGGGATAACAAGAAACAGTTTGACCTGCCCAAATTTGCCATAGGAGACTGGGTGCTATTCCACAATACACATGGCAACAGCCGCGCTCATAAGTTGGCAGCCATCTGGATAGGACCCTTTGAGATCATTAATAAGACATTCACAGGCACCTATAATATTAAGGATGTGAAGGATGGACGCCTAGTTAACAAAAGCCGACAAATTTTTGAGAAAGTTAAACAGGAAAGACTGAAATAAAATGAATAAAGATAAAAGAAAAAAATTAAAAAATATAGATATATATAAATAAAACAATATCATATGTAAATAAACATAAAGAATAAGAAAAAATAAATAATAAAAAAGATTACAAGAAATCCATAAAAGAAAAGATTGAAATCAGGTTGACTAAAACAAAAAATAAATAAAAACAATCAGAACTAAGGGAGATAAAAAAATACTAACCAAACCAATACATTAAATAAAAAGATAAAACTAAAATAAAAATAATAAAGAGGAAGAGAAAAATTAAAACACTAATGCATAACACAAAAGGAAAGCACTGACAAACATTTTGGGCAGTTTATTAATCACGAGTACTGCAAGAGGGGTCTGAGCAATGAGGATGCTTGGTGGGACGCTGGATACTTACCACTGGGCGTTTGTGGGCAGCAAAAAGGTATCAGTCATCATCAAGGTGCTGACAAACATGCCCCAAGATCACCAATATTTAAGCCCAAGCCAACTGTGAGTTCCGCAACATAGAGGTCCAGTTGCAGAGTGGGAGGCAGAGCTGGCTCACGGGCACAAGGTGACCCCAACCACCACAAGCAGAAAAGCAGCCCCAATTGACAGGCAGTTCATCAGGGCGTCCTCCATGTAGGAGTAGGCCAGCGGCAACCAAACCTGGAGCTGATAAGCCAGAGAACAATAGTTCTCCAGGAAATAACCAGCATACACTGGCTGGCCAGGCTGGCAGCTATTGGGGGTGTACCACATGAAGTGGCACACAGCGGCAGCCAAGGGAAGATAGAGACTGGCTTTGCCAGTACTCACTGCTGAGAGGAACACCTTAAAGGTGGCCAAGAAGCGCTGACTGGTGTTGGCCTGGACAGGAAGGTCCAGGGTTTGATGAAATGCTGGGTCAGCAGCAAGCTCAAGGGACCAAATCCAAGCCACCTCATCTATATACTTGTTACAGATAGCAATAGTATGGGCGTGCTGGGCAGAGATCTGACCAGGCGCCAAGGAAGCAGACTTCAGGCCAAGGCGCACCTCAGCAGTCAAACAGGAGGCATCATACTGGCTATGGTAGAGCTCACCAGAACAGATAGGAGACATGGCATCCTCATCAGAGTGCAAGGCCTGCATAAAGCTGAACATAGTCTCCTTGTGGTGACAAACCCCAAACTTGCTCAGCAGATCAGGGTAGTCCATAGGGACCTTGTCCAAGTTGCAACAAGCGCAAAGCATTGATGAGGGGGTGGCTGGAGGCTCACCAGAGGAAGGAAAGCACTGCATGAATAGGCGCAAAGCACCAGAAGAACCACCAACAAGAGGCGTGCTGGGGGTGGGAGGAGGCTTGTCAAACATGGAATCCTCCTCAAAGAGGTCACCAGCATCAGAACTGGAAGCAGAATTAGGGACAGAGCCAGCCACGGTGGTGGCGCAGTCCTTCTTGCAGAATTGATCCTTGCTGGAGCAAAGACAGTTAAGGAAGGTGATCCTCACAGAGCGGGGCATCTTACGGAAGGCATTACGCTCTGCCTCACCCATGGTGGCCATCATAGTGCCATATGCTTGGCGCATACTTTGGCGTTTGTTGTTGTTGTTACTAGTGGGATTCATCTTGGAAAGAAAGGAAGTAGTGCTTGGTCAAGTGGGGGGATATGTTGGGAATTTTGACCAAGCAATGATGCTAATTATGACAGAGCTTAAAGATATGAATTGCAGCTGCCAAATTACATAAATTGGTAGTATAAATTATATGCATATTGAATTAGCAGTAGCCTGCTGACCTGAGCCTTAAACTAGCCAATGATAAGCGCCGCCGCGGCAATTAAATAATACATGATTTGCTGCCACAGCACTTAAAAAATATACAAGCACCGCCTAGAAATTGGATTAGACGCCAAAGCGCTGAACTATTTTTATGTCAAGCGCCACTGCACCAACTGAAAATTATTGCAGGCGCCAAAGCGTTGCCCTACTTTTACATCAAGCGCCAAGGTGCTGGGTTCAATTCCCCATAATCTCAGATTTCCTAAATTAACTGTATTTCTAAGCAGTCAATGTAGGGACACAAATTAAGCAGGATGAATGGCCCCAAAATATACCAAACCCCCGCGCCAGCAAGGATCACCTGTGCTGGGTGAAGCAATTTAATCTCATTGGTTGGCGTGTTTGAAACAACCAAACCTAGATCACTAATTACCCAAAATAAGAGTGTGTTGGAATGTCCTAGAAGATATTGCCAACAGCTCATTAAGACGCCCCCCAAGAGGGTAAAAATACTTTTTCCCTAATAATAAAATACTTTTTGACTTATTAGAAGTGCTTCTGCATGATCAGAAGCCAAGCCTCCAAAGTAATTATTGATTCCTCTTCCTATATGTTCTGCCACAATACTAATAATATCCTCATATATGACAGTATTCAAGCTGAGTACTCTGCGCCCTATTACAGAAATGAGCTGCCCCCATACTCCCAGTGCAACTTGGTTGTAAGCATTTTGTAGGTCTAGTTTAAAAAAAACCCTTGTCCCAGTGAGCTTGTTGGTGAGGGTTTCTGAAGCTGGGAGAGGATTGCAGTTCTTGATGATGATTGAGTTCAGTTTGATATAGTCAACCACAGGACAAAGAGTGCCATCAGATTTTTTAACAAAGAATATGGGAGAAGAGCATGAAGAGTTTGATCTCCGGATGAACCCCTTGCAAAGACTATTGTCAAGATACTCTTTAAGTGCAATTCCCTGGGCTTGATTGATTAGATACAGTTTTCCCCACATTGGGGTGCTACCAGGAATGAGGTCAATTCTTAGGTCTGAGGCTCAGTGGGAGGGGAGCTCATTACAGCTTGCTTCACTGAACAGCTCATTGTATTCCATTAGCTAGGCTGGAAGAGAGCCTTTGGTGTGCAAAAATGTCATAGTTGCGCAGAGGTAGGAGTCAGGAAGGGATTGTCAAGGTTGATGAGGACCAAAAAGAATTTACCATGGTTGGTAAAGTCTATATGGTGGGTATCCCAGTTTATGTTCATCTAGGCTTGCTTGCACTAAGAGTAGCCCAAGATCACTGAGCAGGCAAGATCTGGAATAGCCAAGAACTCCAGGCAGAATTCAGTATTGGCAATACCTGTCTGGAGGGGTAGCGCCAATTTTTGAACCGTTATCTAGGTCTTGTTGGCCAATAAAACAGAAGACAAGGTAACATCTGATATCCCCAGAGAACTTAGCAGGGAGTGGTCAATGAAATTCCCCATGGTTCCAGTATCTAGGAGTATCAGTGTTGAACACTCCCCCTGGCTTGAAGTGATTTTCACAGGAAAGGTAGCATAAGACTTAATGGTGGATTTATTGTGATCAGAAGCCGCAAGGACCGCAGGAGGATGTTGATGGACACAGTTCAATGCAAAACAGTCTTTTTTTCTGATGTCCCTTCTTCCCACAGTAAAGACAGCATCCTTTGTCAACTCAATGTTTGCGCTTGGCCTCAGACAGCTGATATCCTCCTCCCTCCTTGGGAACCAACCCTGCTGGGAGGGTATTGGTCCCAAGGATTTTCTGGGATATGATGGGTTTGGAAGGGTTGGGATTCTAGGCTGGGAATTGTTTAACTTGAGGGGGCCCAACAAAGGATTTCTTGAGTAAGCTCATTATAAGATTGGGCAAGATTTGGTGAGCCAAAAAGGCCTTCAGGTCTGTAAAAAGGCATTTATGAAGCATATAACAGATATCTTTATTGTCCATGCCAATGGCTTCCTTGAGACAAGTGAACTCCTTGAGGAATTTACCTGTGGCCATCTTGCCCTGATAAAGGCTAGAGATCTGGTCCTGGAGTTCATCTTTAGACAAGGCTGGCAAGATTACCAAGAGGAGAGAATCACAGAAGGAAGGGTAATTGTGGAGAAGCTTTTCTCCTTTTGGGGTGGACTTGGCATACCATTGTCTGGCTTTACCTTCTAGCTTCTTGGCTAAATAGTATACCTTTTGTGCATTGGTACAGTATTGGTCTGGGGAAGTGTCAAAGAGTGATTGTGAAAAGGCCAAAAGCATTAGGATTTTGTTAAAGACCACTGTCTGAACCTTGTTTTGGAGGGGGTTTGGATTCAGCTTTTGTACTTGGATTGGTGGTAGTATCTGATGATAAGGATGGTTGTAACACAGACTAAGATGAGGGGGGAAACCAAGGCCAAGGTTTTGACTAACCCTAGCTGGAATTCCATTTCCACAGATTTGGTTTGTTTTGAGGTCCTAAAAAGGGCTTCAAAAATAGGTTCAGTTAAACTTTCAGGAACTCATCTGCTTGGAAACATACCACCAAGCTGGTGTATGGCAGCAGAAGAGTTCAAACCTATAACCAGGGAAAAAATGGGGACAGAGACCATTCCATATGGAATAGCTCTCTAAGCAAACAATATCAACCAAGGAGTGGATTGAATCTTCCAAGAAGGAAGTAGGCTCCTAGGTAAATGAGTAAGAAGGCCAAAGCCAAGGGATGGAATAAGGAGGGTGAAGCAGGCTGACTGTTGCTCATAACGTGTGGCTTCTCCATAACAGGAGGATTCTGGGACAAGGGTGTGGCAGTGTACCATACACCTGGTATCACTTGGAGTCAAAGCTGATTGAGATAGTGAGGAGGAGACAAGCCAGAATTAGCTCTGGTTCCAAGCAATACACTTTCTGTAAAGGCCTGCACAAGGAGCAACCAAACCAACTATTTATACCCAAATGGCTCCTATTGGAAGGACTTATGTAATCTCATGGCTTTGGATTTAAAATAAGGAAACAAGCAAGATAAAATCAACTAGACTTTAAGGAATTGACTTTGTTATTTAGAAAATCTCTTGACAGCCTATATAAGGTTCCATCTTGTCATGATTTTTGATTGTTCAGTTAATAGTTTCAAGGAGAAAATGTTGGGGAAATTGGGGGCAAACTTGGAAGGGAGCATCCTAACCAAAAACAACATAACAGTTAATTTTATAATTTAAAGATGCCCCCTAATAAGGCTCTTAAACATCTAGGTATCCTTTACCCCAGCTGTTTGAAAGCCCAAACTTTAGGGGGGGCTTTGGGTGGTTGTAACAACCACCCAAAGAAGATAACACACTGTTTTGATGCCCCAGGTTAATTACAGCGCTTGGCGTATTGGAAATCAATCTAGGGGTCAAAACAAGGACGGATTCAAACCCTGTTGCCACAAGCGTAAACTCTGATTGGCTAAAGGCCCCTAGCTCAGGCAAAGCAGAAGGTAAGCTTGTTTTTGAATAACTAACTTTGAATAGATGACGGCTAAGACAGCAAGAAGTCCTGGGTTTAATTCCTGTCCCTTCCAGAGAGGGTTGACGTTGTTGAATTAATTTAACATTCAAAGGTAATTCTGAACAGTTATTACTAACTAATATTTCCTTTTTAGAGTTTATATTAATTTCAGCAGTGGAAGAGGAGTTAATTAAAGAGCTTGCAGGAATAATCAAATTGATGTTCCTGACATCAGGCTTCACAGCTGTGAAGGTAAACAAAATGCAGCTCATCCTAAAGCTAAAGGTCAATAGGTTAGTTTTTAGACTGTAAAAAGTGATTGGAATAAGTTAACCAGCAAGGTGACAGGCAACAACCAAACTTATAGCCAAACATGGTATAGTATAAACCCAGATATACAGGTTTGAAACCTATGCAGCAAGCAAAACTTCTAAGTACACCAGATAAAATAAGCTAGGGCAGTTTTGGGATGCAACCTTGTCAATTTGTCATGCCCAACAGCCAACACTGGGTGTAGAAATGCAAGAAATTTAAAGCGTTCCCAGAAAGAGCTTTCTAGGTGTGAGAATCAGAGAGCATATTAGAAAGAATAAACCCTTTCTCTCAGCCATAAAATAAAGCATGGTTTCAGCAACAACCAAAAAGTCACTATCAACAATTCCTGGGGGGAAAAGAGGGGAGGGATCAACTGAAAAACCTAAAGCAACAGGTAAGCACAAGTGACTGAATTCACTAACCAATTTTGAGCTTTCTCAGATTATAAGATGATTAAGCAAGGTTTTTTACAGTGCTTTTGTTCATTTAAGGGAGAGAATGGGTTTGGAGAGAGAGGTTGGGCTTCCCAAAAAAACAAGCCAATAATATGTGGGTATATGATTGCATTTCTTGAGACAGGAAAGTTTGGATAAATTCAAATGGACAAAATCAAAAGGGAAAACTGACCCAACTAAAATTGCAGAACCTGTCTTGGATGCAATGACCACTGCTCCTAGCTGCTCTCACTCATGATATTTAACCAGAGGTATCTCTTGGGTGGGTTAGGTGGGGTATCTTCAAAATAATTCTGCAATTGATAGTGATGAGGAGCAACTTCTGAGGAAGCTTAGAAAGTAGGTTTAGAGAAGATTGGTAATTTTATGGTATAATATTTTAGGCCTATATATTGTGTTTGATGTGACAGGAACTCAAGTCAGATCAAAGATTGGAGGCAGGGGTAAGTCAGATTAGAATAGCTTGTCATCTGAACGGGTCATGAGATATTGGTTGACTGCCAATTTGGGAATATCAACCCTTTTTTTAGATTGGCGCCAAGCCAGGCAAAGCCTGGATGTTACTTGTGTTAGTGACAGCTGGAATACTTGTACATCCAGATCCTTGACAATAGTGTGATGACTTTTCTTGGGCTTTTTCAGTAAATATTTGGATAAAAATACAGGTTTAATTTGGAAGAGATCCCCAAGCATTTGGTGAGAATTAAAGCGGAGGCCCAAGGGGAGGCATAACTTTACAAGGTGCAAGGCAAATAAATTTTGTGCAGTTCAGATTGTATGTGCATCTGTAAACCTAACCCCCCAGCAGTCTGATTAGAGAACCAGGAAATTTAGTTGGCTTCCAAAGTTATTTATTTAAATATAGATTCTGGGTGCAGCACAACCAGTATAAATTTCTTGACCTGGTTAGTCTTGGATAAACCCCTCTTTCCTCCCTGAACCAGAAGCTTGGTAGCAACTCCTATTAGACCTCTAAACTCCCTTGGCATCTAGACCACATTGCAGATAAGATATTTAGGCTAGCATGTTCATCCAAGGTAGATGTGCAGCCCCCTGACCTCTTCTCTCATTGCTTCTGAAGCTCTGAGTAGAATGAACTGCTAGTTGTCCCTGGTTGGGGGTCATTTTAAAAAAGGATGGGTTGCAGCTGATCAGATCCAATCCTATCAACATCTCATCTTTCACTGAGAAGTTAAAATTTTCACTTTTGGGGTTCCAAGCCCTTGAAAATTTGGGTTTTATGTGTGGTGGAGGGTAGTGCCCACCATAGGATTGGTGCTAAATTGATCATATACAATATTGACCTGTCTAACATAGGCCAAACCACACTAATTATATCATAGAGTCCATAAGGCTAATATGAGTGATATAGAAGACCCCAGTCAGTTAGCTTAATGAGTTATCTGCAGCAGAGCCTACAAGGAATTGGTGGTCAGTCTTGAGGATGAAAGAAGTCTCCATGAGGACCAAGTATGCAGGCAGATAGTTATACTTATTTTTGAACACCCACAGCTTTATAATGTACTGGGTCCTTTTTTATTCCCTTGCTCTGGTTCTTTTCTGAGCTAGGAGTTCAGACAGTAGCAATGTATTCAAGGTGAAGACTCTATAGTCAGGGCTGGGAAGATATCCTGGAAAATATATCAGTCTGTAAGACAAACTAGAAAGTCAGAAATAGTTGGTTCTGGGGTTCACAAGCAGGTTGACTGGACTAATGAGAGGGGTAGTAGGGCCAAAGGGGGCAGAGTTCAGATGGTAAAAGACTAGAACAAGATAAGGTAAAATCTGTGTGAACTGATGGTCAACCTACTTTTTATTTTGAAACAATGATATTAACATTTATTCTTTGTCATAGTGTAAAGTTAT
Source organism: Entomophthora muscae (assembly GCA_014839935.2). Classification (NCBI taxonomy): domain Eukaryota; kingdom Fungi; phylum Entomophthoromycota; class Entomophthoromycetes; order Entomophthorales; family Entomophthoraceae; genus Entomophthora; species Entomophthora muscae. The sequence goes on along the minus strand of QTSX02006473.1, from coordinate 87,828 downwards.
AACCCCTGTCTCAAGCCTCTACTTTGATCTTCACTAATGATTAGAGAATTTTTCAAGATGTGTCAGGATACTCCTCCAAAAAGTCAGTTGGAAATCACTTTAGCTCTCACAAAGAATTAGGCATAAAAGTAGTGATATATGCTCCTAAAATGATGGACCCCAAATAGGGTTAGCTGGTGTAAGAGAGGAGGGCTATAATTACAAAGTCTGGCTTCCATCCAGGTGGAACAGCCCACCAGGATGCTACCCAGTGAAAGACTGGAATGGCTTCTCCAAGGGGCCTCAAGAAAGAGGTGGTGCAGGACAGAGGTGAGAAGTAGGCATTTAAACCCATGGCCAAAGCTCCCATCAATAGCCATAAAGATCTGACCTGGATGGGGTGGGATTCAATGTTCTTAAGGAGATATTTTGATAAAAACAAGTTGGTGTGGTTTGTAGGGGATATCAGACTTGCTTCTTTCTATTTCTAGGGAGAAAATACCTCAGCATCTATCTCCTGAATAGTGAGATAATCTTTGAGAGACATTCCCAGCCACACATACCTCAAATGAGAGGTCATACAGATGGAGAATATATGAGATGCTGAAGAGGGTTCAAGAGCAACCCAGGATGAATAAGCAAATTCTGCACCGCTAAGGAGTCTTCCCTAGAGATCTGGGGAAGTAGTCCATAATAACAGAAGAACAGGTACCAAGTTCAACACTAATTACTTCAAGGAGACAGTCTATAAAAGGGCAAATCTAACAGAACTGACAACCAAAAGACAGTCAGGCAGGCAAATTAAGGGTTTAGTAGGGCTTTAACAAAAATTTATGGGTGGGCAGTCCAAGGGAGCAGTGGACCACAGGAAGATGTAGTTTTGGATTAAAGAAGTTGTTGAATTGGTGAACATTGGGCTGGGATATTTAAAATGAATTTAAACTGAATTTTTCCTCAACAAAAATACAGGTAAGCAGGCAGCAAGAAAGGCAGAACAGATGAAAGTGGGATGCAACTGGTGGGGTGAAACTTAGAACAACAATTGTTTTTATCAAAATAAAGGAACCACAAAGCTCAAATTAAAGTTTTTAAAATTAGGATTTTTATCTGATGATAGAGAATTGGTAAGCAAGGGACCTGAATGGGGCTCTCTCACTCCAAGAAGGTCACTATAGTGAGTTCTGTATCACTGCCAGGAACTGGCTGGGTTGAGGCGCCATTTTTTAAGTGACAGTGTTCTGCTTCTAGTGCCCTGTACCTAGTCTGAATCCCTTCTAACTCTTTCAACACTTTTTCAATAATCATTATGGTGTCTGCTCTATGAGCCATCACATCTTCCTGGGGAATTTCTTCTGGAGGAGCTTAAAGCTCTTACAATAAGATTTTAAATTCCTGGCCTAAGCAGTCCTTTTCTCTTGGCGGCAAGGGGAGTCCTCTGGACATTCTGGTCCACTCATCACTGGGGGCTTGGCTTCTAGAAAACCTTCTGCACTGCTGCCTATACTAATCCTCTTGTCTAACATTGGTATATAATATTTGAGGGGGAAATCCACGCTATTAATACTGTAAAACTAGCTAGGGGCTGTACAAGTCTTTATTAAGAGAAGGAAGATCTCCTTAGAAGCCCTCTGAAAATTCAACTATTTGCAGACTTTTGGGGGCCAACTACTATCTTGAATTTCACCAGAACCAGCTCCACTACTTAGGGAGGATATATATCCAAGTTTAAACCCCAAATATGTATTTAAACTAAAGACATATCAATCAGAAACTTCCCCTGGATCCTGTTCAGCCAATCAGTCTTATATAGTTTCCCATTGTCTTATGCTAAATCACCTTTAGAAAAGTTCTTTCAGAAGCTTAAATTATCTGCTCTCTAACTTTCCTATAAAAAATAAGGCCTCCAAACTTACTACAACTAATCCCATTACATTCTCCTGCTCTTTCTGAATATTTTTATTAAGCTTTTAATTATTTAACCAATGAAAAATTATTAGTAAAACAAGCTTCAAACTTAACTAATTCCATTAAAAAATTTCAGTCTTCAACATCTGAAGTGCCTTGCTACGCTTCACAGTTTTACCAAGACCTGAATATGCAGCAAATGTTTCACCAAGTGCACTGTCACTGTTTTGCCCATTGAGCTCTAAAATATTTCACTTTTTGCTTCAATTTTTTGCTGTGTTCAAACTTGTCTGTTTTCCTTAGTAAACTACTGTTCACTTTGTTTTCCTGTGTCTTCTTTAACGGTTTGTCCTTAATTTCCCTTAGGATTTGAACCCTTAGTCATCAGTTTACCTGTATTTCTTGGCATTTTGCGCTTCTGAAAGCCTGTTCTTAGAGAAGCCCTGAAGTGCCTTCTCTAAACTATTTTTCTGTGCTTTTCTGCCTTCAATGACACCAACCACTGTCCTTAGAAAAACTCACAGTTGTCTTCCTTCACTGTTTTGCTGTCCAGCTCTACTGTCTTGACCGTAAACAACCACCTTCAGAGAAAACTTGAACTGTCTGTGCCAGCATTTTCCTAAACTACTTTGCTCTTTCCTTCTCTTCTAAAACACTTTTGAGAAGTGTTGAAGAATTTCCTTGAACCATTCCAAACTTCTTCTCATAGTATAGCATTTCACATAGCTATTAAACCATGTCTGAAGACTTTTACTGATGGCTTTCATCCTAGCTTCCTTTTGGTAATTCTCATCATTAAACACTTCAGACTCAATTAATAAGTCTCCTCAAGTGAATCAACCTATACTTGACCCTCATCAGTAGTCTACATTTTAGGACATCAGAAGCAAGTATACCTCATGCATTACAGCTGTTTTTGCTCACCCAAGTAGTTAGCTTGAGTTTTCAGGCGCAAAGTAATCAAATTTACTTTCTAGAACCCTCCAGATAATTAAGTTCTGCAGCTGTTTCTCTGGAAAGCCACCTCAATGATGCTTTTGGGTGTAACTATGATTTTCTAGAAGCTCAAGACCTCTTCAAAGTTACTAGGAAGTCATGGAAAGAGAAATCTTACCCCCAGCCTAGGTAAATCTATCCAACTGCATGCCCTCTGCAGTTGGTATTACAATCTCAGTGCCACCTCAGCACATCCATCTCCAGCTAGCCACAACTTCTCTACCTTTCCACAGCACCAGCCAGGGGCCACCCCAGTATCATTATCATAATCAGACCACTGCTCCTCATTAATAAGAGCTAGACATATCAATAAACCAATAAATATTTACTTGTCTTAGGCCACCGTTCTCTTCTTGGCCAACATAAGACCTCCTGAAAAACTTCTTAACATGTGGATCATCACATTATACCTAATATTTGCCAACTTGCTCTGCCAAGCCAGCCCATGAGTGCTGCCACAGAAGAACTCTTCCTTGTCATTACCATTTATTCCTATGATTACAAAAAGCTTGTGTTTGCTTATCTCAACATTCTAGGGCTTGGTAAACAAGTGATTCCCCACATGGGAGTATGGTGCCCTTGGGCTACTGCTGCAAACTATGTGATGAAGATGATCCCTATCATCTACTGAGCCTTACAGGCCAGATTTTTTCCTTTGACTGAAAGATCACCTGAAGGTAACCCAGGCCATGACACTCCCCAATATAATCTATTTTTATTTTAAACTTTTATAATAAAATTCAAAATTTTAATCAAATTGAAATAAAAGGTACATTTTGTTGTAACTGTGCTGTTTGAGCAGAGTTACAAGGGGAAAAATATTTAGAAACTAGATAATAAGCTTTATTGATAGATAGTGATTATATAGTCAATGTGAATCCAGGATAACAGGAACATTATAGTGTTGATAACACGGTGGGATGGTGAAGGGGGTGGCCTGATCCTGGTAATGAGATAAGCGCCAAAACAAGGTATCCACCATGAGGGATCATCTTTTTTCATGTTGTTGGATTTGGAAATTTGAGTCAACTTCCTAGTTTGGCTTCAAGTGACTGGATAATTGGATTGTGGGTCACAAACCTGTTTACTCAGAATCTTGCTGGTATGTTGAGCCTGCTGTTTTGACACCCCCCAACTGAAGGTTGGCCTCCTCTGGGGGCAGGTTATCAGGGAGGTTGTTGGGAGTCTGGGCACCATATTGCACCAACTGTTGTTTGGTGGCAGGTAGGATGGTCTTGTGTTGTTTTTGTCTTGCTTTGCAGGGTCTTAGGCAGTTGTGATAGAGGACTTTATCTTGCTTGCGCTTCCCAAGCCCTTGCACAAGGTAAGTGTTGTTTTTGTTTACCTTTAGGATGATGGCATGGCCCAATTTTCTGGCTGTAATTTACTCTTGTTGGTATTCATTACCCAGACTTTGTCACCAACCTCATGTCTTTCTTGGATGGGGACAAAGGTATTCTGTAGGCGTTTTACTTCTCTTTCTAGTTGATTGCTATTGGCCTGTATGACTTGAGGGTCCAAGCAGGGAGGAATTTCACTGGAAATTTCAAGTTTGGGTCCTGATAGCGCTTGGATAGTATTGGGTTGTGTGCCATAAACTAACTCAAAGGGGCTTTTCCTGGTGGATCTGTTCATGCAGTTCTGGCATACAACCAATGCAGTTAGTATCTGCTTATACCAGTCTTCAGGTATCCCAGCAGTGAGCTTGGCCAGGGCTTGCACTAGGCTGCCATTCAGCTGCTTCACATGTCTATTGGCCTGAGGATGATAAGGTGTTATCACTGTGTGCTAGACCCCATTTTTGATGAGATAAATGTTGGTGTTGTCAGAGGTCAATTCTTTTCTCTGTCATTTATCAGGAGTTCTTACTTTCCAGACTTGCTGATGATTTCTTTTCCTATGAACCGCCGCACATCATTGCCTGTGTGAGATCTCACTGCTTGCACCACTGGCCAGCAAGTGGCAAAGTTGATAGCAGTGATGATTTATTTTTGTTGTGCTTTCCTTGCATGGGTTCTATGATATCTAGGGCCCACACTTTAAAGGGTAGTTGTGAACAACTAGGCAGTACAGACTTAGGAGGGGTGTTGCTTTTTGCAAACTTTTCACATACTTTACATTGCTCTAGAACTTCCTGGTCATCCTGGTATAAGGTTGGCCACCATGCTTTATATTTAAGGAAGTTTTAGAGGCTGCAGTTTTTGATATGTCCTAGGTCTCTGTGGTAATGTAGGATGGTGTCAACTCTTTGATGTGTAGGAATGTAAGAGATGGTGGTTCTGTCAGTTGTTTTGTGATGTAAGGTTCCATACAAGTCTACAAATAGGTGTTCATTCTTGATGACCGTTTTTTCTTGATGTCAGTGGTACCAGGGGGAAAGCCTTTGTCCTTTATCAGAGTACCAGGAGGGTCCAGTCTGGGTCAAGCTCATTCTTGCCTCTTATGGCTCTAATTTACAGGCGCAAGATTGCATCTGCCACAGCAAGTTATGTACCAGGTTTGTACTGTATGATCATGTTGAATCTTTCTAGGAGTTCCATTCATTGTGCTTGTTGGAAGGAGAGGTTTGCCTGTGTTTTAAAATATATGAGCAATTTATGATTGGTTAGAGCTGTAAATTCCTCCTGACGTTCCAAGTAACAACACCATTTGACCAAACAGTGTACAATGGCCAACAATTCTTTGTCATGTATAGGGTATTGGCACTCACTGTCTGTCAGTTTACATGATTCATAGGCTACAGGTAAGAAATTGCCATCACTGTTCTTAATTTGTAGTACTCCTCCAATGGATGTGTCAGAAGTATATTTTTCTATTTGATATTCCCCATTGTGTTTGGGGTATTGTAGAATGGGTGTGGTTGTGAGCTTTTCCTTAAGACGTCTGAAACAAAGGTTGCTTGGGGGTCCATAAAAATTTAGATTTGGGGCCAGTTATGGCAGACAGAGGTGCAGTCAGGACGCCACAGTCAGGGATGAACTGTCGCACGTAGGTGACTATTCCCAGTAATATGCAGGGCTCTGACTTGCCTTTTGGAGGTGGCATTTTACAGATAGCTTGAATTTTCTGGTTATTGGGCTTAATGCCATTCTTTTAGACTATGTGTCCCAGGAAGGGCAGCTGTTTGTGGAAGAATTGGTATTTGGAGGGCTTATCTAGCAGTTTGTATTGTGCCAGGGTAGCAAAGACTGCTTCCAGGTTCTTTTAATGCTGCTCTACCAAAGATCTGTGGACAATGATATTGTCCAGGTATACTAGGGTATGTTTGCCAATATGGGGAGCAAACACCTTGTTCATGAAAGTCACAAAGGTTGAAGGTGTGTTTGTCATTCCAAATTGAGCACCACACACTTGTATGATCCGTACTTAGTGCAGTAGGCCGTTTGGGTATATCTTTCTCCTTGATGCAGATTTAGTTATAAGCTGTGGTTAAGTCAATTTTGGAGAAAATGATAGAACCTCCCAGGGCATCAAAGAGGTTGTCAATGAGTGGAATTGGGTAGCAATTCTTGATGGTAACTTCATTGAGGACTCAGTAATTTGTGATTAATTGAAGGGTACTGTCTTTCTTTGCCACAAAAGATACAGTGGCACCAAAGGGAGACTGTGAGGGGCGGATAAGTCCTTTCTCAAGTGCCTCCTTGAGGTAGGCACATAAGGTGTTGTCTTTTTTAGAGTAAGAAGGTAGATGAATTGCGCCTTAGGTATGGCTCCTTTGAGTTGGATGGAGTGCTGTATGTGTTTCTCTGGTGGCAACTCTGTCATAGCCTATTTGAAGATTTCTGGATGACAGGCTACGATTTTGCAACCCTGAGGAGTAGCAGTATCCTGGTGGCCCTTGAAATGTATGATCTTGTACTGGCAGGAGTCCCAATCAATTGCCTCAAGGTTCTCCTTTTTGTCCAGGGTTTCTGTAATGTGTACAAAGATGTGGTTGCGCAGGAGTTAGTCCACTAAGTCAAGTAGATCTGGTGATTGATTTCTTCACACTTGATGGTCAATACTGAGGTCACCCAGTCTACATGGGGGTTATTCTGTTGTAACCAGTCCAGTCCCAGCACAACATCAAATCTGGGGATTCAATGACAGGTCCTTGGATGGTGGAGTGCAGGTTCTCTAGCATGATGGAGAAAGAGGCTGTTTCCTTTGTCATGGCAATGTGACATTCATTGGCTAGGGCCACATTTTTAATCCGCAAAGGATTAGTGATCAGCTTGAACTTGTCTACAAAGCTGCTGTTGACTAGGGTTTGGTTTGCGCCCAATTCCAGGAGTGCTGTGCCTGTATAACTGCAAAATCATAAAAGATAGGATATCAGTTTATTGGGATGTCTGACAATGGTGTAAAGTACTGGGTCTTCCAAGGGTACTTGGATCATTGGGCACCTGTCTGCATCCTGGGTTGGTACCCATTAGTGGGAAAGTTGGGAGTTGTGCAGGGAGAGCTTGGCTTTCTTAATGCTCTCCCTGGGCTTTTCCCTTTTTTTGGTTGCCTTGTGTGGCAGTGATACAGAAATGAGTACAGTTTGACTGGCCACTGTTCCTGTTTCCATGTCCATTTGAGCCTGCAGGTTTATGGTTTGAGTTGTTGTTGTTTCCAGGAGGCGGGCAATTGGCGCACCCAGTCAAGTGAGAATCTTTGGGTCTCTCTCTCCCCAGTCTGCGCTTTGTGAAGGGTGTTGGATGTTTGCTCTTCTTTTTCTTCTTTGCAATATAGGCTCTGCAGATTGATTACTTGGTCCAGGTTGACGTATCTCATTACGTATGACTTGAGGGTGTTGTAATACATGAGATATGTGGCTGGAGTGTTGAATGCCATATCTGCAGGGGCACTTAGGCAGAGCTCCTCATAAGCATGCGTGAGTTCCTTTACAGTGCCTTTCTGGGTTGGGTTCTTCACTTGGCAGATAATCATGAGGGTGGTGTCCTTCAATACAAACTGTGTCAAGAAGTCTTGTTTGAAAGTTTCCTAATCTTTCACAGTATGGTCTTTGTGCCACTTATTGCACCAAGTGCCTGCATCATGCGTGAGTCAGATGAATATATTTGCAATCCAGAAGCGTTGTGGGCATTTCATCTGCGCCAGTTTAATTTGAGCAGATTGAATCCAAGCTGTGGTGTTGTTGTTGTTGGCCCCAGAGAATGGTTCCAAGGCAGCACTTTGAAGTTGTTGGGCCAGGTAGGCGGGCATGGTTTCTTGCTCTGCTGTGGCTCAAGATGTAGTGATAGGTTCCTGGAAGAATCCTTGCGCTGACAAGGTGTTGAAGGAGGGGACTGGTACAAGCATGTTATGGTATAATACAAATCCTTCTGGTCTTTTGGTACCTGGTGTATATGGCGTCCAGTCTAGTGGGAGGCCAGACATGATTCTTTCAAGGATTTGTTGACTGCAGCAAGTAAGGGCAACAGGCATAATTTTTGGGGATAAATTAGGATAGATAACCTACTTCTGCTACCAATGTCATAACTGTGCTGTTTTAGCAGAGTTACAAGGTGTCAGGATTCTCCTTCTTTATTACTGCTGCTAGTATCCTTTCAAGAAACATCAATTTTACTTTATCTTTATCCTTGGTTCTAATCAACAATCTACTTTAAAACTTCTTCCCCTTTTATTCCCTTGCTTTTACTGTTTAATTTAATCTATATTAACAATTAAATTCATTTTTGAAGTTACCTTTATCCTCAGGACAATTCTCAACTCCACTACCTTTACGGTGGAGTTAGTATTAACTAATCTAAACTTGTTACCTTTTGATTTCCACTTTGGCTTACACCAGCAGTTTGGATCAAATTTTTCTGTCCTCCTGCTCACTCTTTTGCTCTATCTCTAGCTCCTAAAGCAAAGCTGCCATTCCTTGTGTTTTCCTTTACCTTATGCTTAACTTTTAAAAGCTAAGTTACCAGAGACATGTGCTTGTGTTTGTCTTTTTTACCTACCAAGCTATCTAACTACCTTTGGTTAGTTGTTGTTCTCCTATCATCACTGTTGTGTTTGACTCCTAGGGACAACATCCAGAAGGACACATCAGGAAATCTTTATAACAAAATATTTGAGGTTCAAAGCTAGCCTTGGGTTAGCCTTCAGGGAAAAACTAAGGGAATGTACCTTAATTTCCTAGAATACAAGATGTGGAATTCCTTTTGGCAAAAAAGAAAGGAAAAAGCTTGAAGAATATTAAAGCCAACACAAATGTGGATAAACTTGTCTTTATTAGGAGAAATGATTCTACTTTAAATAGTTGACAAGGGTCAATGATCACTCAATAGGAAGACAGAGTGGCTGAGGGAGTCACGTTGGGGTGAAGTCATACCAGGATCAGCCAAGGGCTGGTATGGTATGGTAATCCGGAATGGGTAGACATTGGAACAGACCTATTTACAGAAGGCAAGGAATTTCAAAAGTCACAAGAAAGACTAACCAAATCTTCATATTTATCACTATTTGAAGGCCATATCAAAATAGCATTAATAGTGCAATTTCTGACATCTCCCTCCTCAAGATTAGACACAGGGAGCTGATATTTGCAGAGAAATTTGGAATGAACTTGGGCAAAAGGACGTCCAGAAGACAGCAGTTTCACAGCATACTTTTTGCCCTTATTGAAAGTGACTTCACAAGGCCCAACCCAGAGGGAGTCAAGCTTATAAGCTCTGCCCCCAGTACAATTCTGGTAATAGAGAACCAGGTTGTCTAATTGATACTCAGGGAGGGGGGCTTGAGAAGCATTGGACAGTGAGAGTTCTAAAGTCTTGACCTTATAGGCAGTTGAATATGCTGTTGCCTGAATGTCAATGATACAATTAGTTAAGTCCTTGACATGGGCTTCAGGATTAGCAGACACATCAACTTTGATCAAAGGGGGCCCCAAGATTGAAGGAGTTGTGGCTTCACGCCTGTACAGCATGGCAAAGGGAGATTGGCCAGTCACTTGGTGTCTGCTAAGTCAATAAGCAAAGAGGACAGCATGGAGGAGCATATCCCAATTGGCGGCATCAGAGAGGATGAGTTTCCTCATTATGGACACCAGGGAGGAATTTGCTCATTCAACAGTTACATTGGTTGACAAGTTATATGGTGCAGAGAAAGATTGGTGGGTACTCATAGCCTCTATAATAGAGGTGATGAGGCAAGCATTAAAGTTGGTGCCGTTGTCAGAAAGAAGGACTTGAGGGCAGCCATGACGGTAGAAGATATCTTGCAACAAGAAATTAGCAGTGGTCTTGGAAGTTATATCTTTTGTGGCTCTGGCTTTGACCCACTTGCTAAAATGGTCTACAGCTACCAAGATAAACCAACACCCAGACCTAGAACAAGGTAGAGGTCAACAGCATCAATAATCACAGTGTGGAAAGAATGTTTAGGAGGGATAAGCTTGAACTGATGTCGGGAAGGGCAAGGTTGTTGGAGCTGGCAAAAATGACAGGAGGCGAGAACATCAGGAATTATAAGGCACAGGTTTTCCTAATAGAAGTTCTTGCATATCCAGTTGTGGGTTTTTGCTATACTTCCATGTCCAGTATCAATGTGAGCTTAGAGGATAATGACTATTCTCATGCTAGGACAAACGTAGGAAAGATAGGTGTTGTTGACTTTCTTGAAGAGTTGTCTATCTTGAATTGCAGTATCCTTGGATAGGGTCTGTAGGGCCATTTGGATGTCTTCTGGCTCAGTGGTCCAGGAGTCAGGATACCCTATTAACTTGTATAGGCAATCAGTGTCTGCAGGATATATGGCTAGTATGGACATCCTTGACAAACCATCAGTGTTTGATGCTGCGCACCAGGACAATGTACCACAGTGAAATTGTATCCTTGTAGTTGCAGAGCCCAACATGCTAATCAACCTTTGGGTTCATTTAGTTGCTGCAGCCATTTAAGGGAGGAGTGGTCTGTGACCACAGTGAAGTGGGTTCTGTAAATGTAGTGCCTGAATTGCTTTACAGCATGCAACACTGCCAGGCATTTCTTTTCAGGGACGCTATAGTTCTTCTCGTGTTTGTTGAGGACTCAGGAAGAATAGGCCATGGGTCTATCCATGCCTTTGTTGTTGAGCTGGGCTAAGATGACACCAATAGCTACTCTGCTTGTGTCAGTGTACAGGATAAACTCTTTATCATAATTAGAGTATACTAGGATAGGAGCCTCTTTGAGCTTGGCCTTTAACGCTTCAAACAATTGCTGCTGACTGCCAGTCCACTCAAAGGGGATGTTTCAAAGGAGCTGGACAAGGGGTTCACTCAATTCAGCAAAGTCAGGGATGAACTGTTGACAGTACCTCATCATACCAAGAAATACTTGGAACTCCCATAGATTTGTGGGAGGCAGCATCTTGTCAATGGCTTCCACCTTAGTATTCATGGGGCGTATTCCAGTTTGGGTGACCTCATGACCCAGGAATTTGAGTTGCTCTTTAAAGAAGAAGCATTTGGAGGGTTTGAGTTTCAAGCCAGCTTCTCAAATCTTAATGAAGACAGCCTTGAGGTGTTCTAAGTAATTGGTAAAGGTGGAGCTGAATACAGTGATATCATCAAGATATACAAGGACACAAGAGAGCTTTAGGTCTTGTAGAATGAAATCTATAGCCCTTTAAAATGTAGCCGGGGCATTGCAGAACCCTTGGGGCATTCAAGTAGGTTCATATAGCCCCTCAGAGGTGATGAGAGCAGCCTTTTCTTGGTCTTCTGGTGACAAGTCAACCTGCCAGTATCCAGAAGCTAAATACATAGCAGAGAAGAATTTGAACCGCCAAGTTGTCTGAGAGCATCATCAATTCTAGGCAAGGGGTATGAGTCTTTCTTTGTGAGCAAGTTTAGGCGGCAGTAATCCATCACAATGTGGTGGCCCCTATCTTTTTTCTTGGGAATCAATAAGGGGTGGCCCACAGGCTTTGAGAGGGAGCTAAGAGTCCAGAATCTAAGAGTTTTTTAAGCTCCTTGGAAACCTGGGCATCATCTACCCTACTACGGCGTTATGGCTTGGCAAGAAAAGGAATTGCATCACCAGTATCAATCTGATGGATGACCCCTTTGGCTAGACCATAGTCCGTAGGTTCAGAGGCAAAGATATTGCTAAACTGGTCAAGTAAAACCAGCACATCTTTTTGTTGAATGGGCAACAATTGTGGGAAGTCAGCAGCTGTGAACAGGGAGAGAACCTGAGGGTTCTCTTCAGGGAGATTGAAGTCGCTGAAGGTTCCGAAAGGGTAGAGAGACACCACCTGTTCTGTCCCTAATATGCGGCCGTGCCCTACAACTTGGCCCCACAATACTTGCATAGGCAAAGCAGTCAGGTTAGCTAGCAGCAACTTCACAGCTCCTTATTGGTTTGGTCTAAGATCCCTGGGCATAATTGAGGCTCTTTGTGGCTGAGAGACTCAGGAGAGTACAATTCCAAGAATGATTTCTCAGGCAGCTCATAAGATATCTGAGAGTCTATAATCACTTGGGAGCCAGGAGGAATGGTAATAGCTGCAGTGGCAAGGAGAGGCAAACCTTCCTCTGCGGGACAGGAAGGAGGAGGGGAACACATATTGGAGGAGTGAGTTCTGTACTTGAGCAAGAAGATACCTGTGGGTTACTCAAGCACACAAGCCTTAATACATTTGCCTGGTAGGCGCGGAGATTCTTCAAAAATCAAAGGGACTTCTTATCCTAAGAGCAATAGGTATCCATCTCAAAGGTTTACAATCCAATTATATTTGCAGAGGAATTGTGTGCCAACCAGGAGATCATAGCTTTCATTCTCTAGGACGACAGCAGGAGATGCAATTAGGAGTTTCCCAAACCTCATTATCAGAGAAGAGTATGCACCAATGACTTGGGGTTGAGCCATGCCAGCAGTACCATATGATTGAGTTTAGTTGAGGTCAGGAGCCAGCCTAAGCTTATTCATTAACTTGGATGATACCATGTTGACTGGAGAAGCTGTGTCTATAACAGCTTTGATTTTAACCTTTTGTCTCAATACTTCTGCACAAGTAGTATCTTTCCCAAAGGGGGAAAAGATGGCCAACACATCCTGTGCAGCTTCTAGATCTTTTTCCCATTTATCTAACATGCATTTTAAAACAGTAATTTTCTTATACACAGTCTGCAAGGGGATAGATACAGTCACATTCTGAAAGAGGGCTTTGGCTAGCTTGACGGTTTCTTCAGAAGAGTCTACCAAGACGGATGGTCAATGAGCCTGGGCCATGTGGGGATGAGCTACCACAGCCTTGGCTTTGACTGAAGGTGTGCAAGAGGTAGTGATGGTTTCCCTTGATCAAAGCTTGTAAGGAACAGACACAGTTTCCAGGACAGCCAGAAAGGAGTAGCCATAACTATCTGATTCATTGCAGTCAGAATCTTCAAGCTAATAATCACTGGAAAGATTTTGAAACAGGTGAAGGATAGTTGGGCCAGAGGAAGGGGGAGATTCCTTGTCAGAGGGAAGATCAGGAGGAGACAGAGGAGATTGATCAGCAGAGAGTGTCTCTTCCTCTAAGCTGACCTCTCTTTTCCTGCCTGTTCCTTAGGGTCACAACCTTCTACCCAGGGATTAGTGCAGGTACATGAGTGGTGCCCTATTTGATCGCAGTTATGACATCCTTGCCTCTTAGGCTGTCCACCTGAGCCCAGAGACATAATGCTTGGAGTACAGGAGGTGGTCCAAGTATTACTGGCCTTATTTTTGAAAACCAAAGTACCTCCATGGATCAAATGCATGTCTTGCAAGAGGGTCTTAATACTCTTCATGGACGTAAGAGAAGCTTTGTGCGCCTTAAAGTGCAGGCACAGAGGCTGATTCACCTTCAAAGTGTTTGAATATGCTGTATATGCTTCACAGGAGGTTAACTGTTGACTGGTGATTAACTGTTGTCCTTCAATATAGAAGCAGTCAGCAAAATCAGTCAGAGTTTACTTAGGCTTAAAGTCAATGTGCATAAATGCATCTTTCTTGACCTCCAAGCTGAGATCTCCTCTGAATTCCTCAAGAAGGAGGTGTTTCATATCTTCCCAAGTGACAATAGATGGAAGCTTGGGGACCACAACTTCTTGGCACGTAGGATGAAGGCAGGTAAGAATGTGCTCCTTTTTAAGCTTTTCAGTAGCCCTACACATTGAAGTCTTGTATCTTGTCAGAAAGGCCACAATTGGTAGAGTTTTTAGGGTTGTATATCTGATTGAAGGTTGCGTGTAGTTTGGGTAAATGGACAGGGAAGTGGATTGGCTGTTGTCACCTGGGTTGATAACGTTAATGTGGGGATTGCCTTCAAACTCAGATTTGGCAGAAGGTTGTCTAGCCCAGAGAAGTCAAAGGCTCTCCTCTAGGGTGTCTAGTGTAGAGCTGTTCTGTCCACTGATATCCTGGGTGGTAGTGGCAGCAGCTCTAAATTCATTGATCTTGATCTGTTGGACTGACAATGTGCCCGCAACTCCATTGATACAAGTAACCAGAGAAGTTGTTTGAGCAGCCAGGGGATAACTTGTCCATTTATTGTTTCTGTTAAGCAAGAGAGGTTCTGTACCTCCCTTTCCAATGCGTCCTGCCTATCAGCAACATCATTTGTTACTTCTGCAAGCTGATCCAGTGCACGTGCACAGTTGACACAGGGTTGGCCTTCCAGTCCAGGGCAACACCCATGATCAGGGTGATTAGAAGTACCAGTGACCTCAGCCTCTCCTTTGCCATCAGATCCAGAGGAAGAACCATCAGGAACAGAGAGGTGTTGTCTCAAGTACTCAATCTTGCCTCACAAAGTAGCTACTTGGTCTGTTAGCATGGCAATGCAAGGGTTGGGCATAGATTTGACTAGAGGGGGGTTTTGAACAGAAGATTGACGCCAAGTGGTAGCCTTGAGCTTGGCTATGGCTTCCCATACCTTGGCGTAAAAGTCAGATGGGACCTCAACAGGAGGAGCAGGAGGTGTCACCTTGATGGATGCTACTCTATCATCCACATAATTTTGTATTTGATACAGAGTGTTGCCAAGTGCAACCTTATCCAGTCTATATTGGTGTTGTAGGTGGCAGCCCCAGGTATTGACATGAGTCCTAACCAATTTGAGCTGGGAATTAATATGCTCTCAAAATTGGTTAAGTTTGCTAACCAGAGTCTCAAAGTCCTGGCAATGCTTTAGCAGAGAGGCCTCAATTTGCCCACGCCATGTTGCTTGATGCTCATCCAATTTGCATAGTTGATCCTTGATATAACCAGGGAGCAAGGAGCAAAGAGAGTTTAGAAACAAATTCAAATACTTTTGTGAAGCTAGCAAGTTGCGCTGGTTATCTGAAATGCAAGCAAATAGACTATGAGACCATTCTTGATAGGCCATATTTTGCGCATGATTGTTGGAAACAGCAGTGGCTACAGCAGTCAAGAGCTGGTTTTGCAACCCCAACGCCAACTGATGATAGACCAGCGCAGGTTAGATGAATTGGTTAACCAACACGCCAATAGTCTCCATTAATTCCATCAGCACGGGGGGAAGACCAAAGTCCAAAAGGAAGGAATACATATCTTTGGAAGCATACCCAGGACAGAGATCAGGGATAGTGTGCATGGCCATAGTGCCTGTGTGGAGGAGGGAGCTTGAAGTGGCCCAAGATTGCTCATAGTTGAGTGAGAAAGCTGGAAGGGGGCCCAAGTGGGCCTAGGAGACACCACCATTACTGTATGTAAATTCACTGCCACCCTTGGCATTGAATTGCACTATCTTCCCCAGACATAATAAGAAAGGCCCAAAAATATTAGCCAAACCCTTTAATTCTTTAGGGAATTTGGCACACACAGTTGATGAGAGATTTGTGCTGGCCTATCCCGCAGATCCATTGCCTTTGGTTGCTCCCCCTGGGAAGAAACGTTGGTTAATTTGAACTATATGTTGGCATGGTGTTGCCCACTTTTGAAAAACATCAGATCCAACCAATCAGGTGATGCTACATCAATGCTCAAAAACCCAGGTGAATTTCAAATGTCTGGGATTCCCTCTAGTCAATCAGAGGGGACTGCAGAAATTAAGGAGAAACTTTCCAGTCCTCCTGGCTCTGATCAGCAAATTTTCTCAACCAGCCAATTGGATCCAGGTCCTGTGGCCATGTGATCAACTCCCCTGCAACACACTCCTTTTGACACAGCAAGGGAACCTCCAGTCCCCTGCTTGTCTATTTTCCAATATCATTAAAAGTTTGGTTACAGTTGCACTTTATTTTAATCTTAAAATTGCTTGGGGCCCTTTTGAGTTCCTGCTATCTATATTAAAAGAAAAGTGTTAGTCTTTTTTCTAAACCTTACCTTGCACTACCCTGCTTCAACCCAGTATCACTTCTGTCACTTCTAGCAGAAGACTGGGTGTATAGTTGTTGTTTAATACCGCTCCCACTTTCAAAACCCAAGTTTGAAACCAAAGCTGTAGTTAAATTTCAATCTAATTTCTACTCTTACTTTGGATTTTTCTTTATTATTTTGATTTTGAACCCATCTTTTACTTCTCAACACGCCAAGCCGTTTGAGATCATTGCCAAGCCTCCCAGGAAGTTTCTTGTTGCTCCTTGCTGGTCCCTATCTGTGGTTATTCCACCACACAAAAAAAATTAGATTTCAGGGACAAAAATCCCACCCAAAAATCTAGAATTTTTCAGTGATTATAACTATGATCCTCCCTGCCATAAAATTTGTAGTGTTTTTCTTGGCTCCATGTTGGCTCCTCCTGTGGTCAACATCACCAGACCTGTGGGAAAAAATCTCATTGTCTGCTTGACTTGTGAGTGACAATCCTTCTAGTCTCCTGAATCTCCCTAGTGACCTTCTATTCTCTGGAGAGGCCATAGTCAAGAGTTTGACCTGCAGTAATCTGGAATTAAATGATGTTTATTATGCCCTATCTGCTCCTGCAGATGAGGAAATGTCAATAGTCTCCATTTCCAGCCCGTAGAAGAGCAACTTGGTGCCCCTCCAGGCCCCTGTGATGCTCCCTCTTGTACGCCCTGGTTACTCACCAGTTTGATACTGATGGGATTGAACACCTACTTCCCACAGCTGTCTCCTGTGTCCTTTCTATGGTCCCCCTTTGAGTGGCTATTCCAGTCCTCCACTGGGCAGCGTCCTGGTTGTTTGTTTCACTGGGATGGGAGCTGAACTTAGTTAGTTTAGCCCCCCTTTCTCACATCATGAGAGTTGAGGGGGCATTAGTGATATCTTCTTCTAGAGGAGTACTAGAAACTTTAGGTTGCTGGGTACTTCAGAAACAAAGGGGGAAGGACCAGAGAATGCACGTGGGAACAGGGTAACCAAGGGGATTGCAGCCCCTGTAGTGAGCACCATTTTTCTGTGTTTGGCTCCTGGGGACAACATCCAGAAGGACACAGCGGGAAATCTTTATAACAAAAGATTTGAGGTTCAAAGCTAGCCTTGGGTTAGCCTTCAGGGCAAAACTAAGGACATGTACCTTAATTTCCTGGAATACAAGATGTGGAATTCCTTTTGGAAAAAAGGAAAGGAAAAGGCTTGAAGAATATTAAATCCAACACAAATGTGGATAAACTTGTCTTTATTAGGAGAAATGATTCTACTTAAATAGTAGACAAGGGTCAATGATCACTCATTAGGTAGACAGAGTGGAAGAGGGGGTCATGTTGGGGTGAAGTCATACCAGGATCAGTTGAGGGCTGGTATGTTAATCCATAATGGGTGGATATTGGAACAGACCTATTTACAGAAAGCAAGGAATTTCCAAAGTTGAAAAAAAAAACCAAATCTTTGCATTTATCACTATTTGAAGGCCATATCAAAATAGCATTAATGGTGCAATTTCCAACAATCACCTCAATAATCAGGCTTCAATAAAAAGCCTGAGTTTTAGCCAATCTCAACTTAAGTTGAGATTGTTTGACTTGCACCTCAAAAAGGTACTTGTTGGGTTTTGCGGCTTGTATTTTCTCTTTAATTTTTATTCTTTTATCTTTTCCAGCTTAGTTTTATGATTCCATTTGACTACATCTTCCATCAGTTAGGCAATTTTTATAGTGGTACTTACACTTTGATTGTTGACATTTTTAATCTCCCAGCTAATGCTGATCACTTCCCAGACTTAGAGATTTACTTTTTAACCAAATCTTTAGTCATCAAGACTGGTCTTTATTTTGTTTTCTTGGGTTTAATAAATTTCCTTAGTCCCTAATTCACTTCATATAAGCTTTTAGGAGCCTTAGTGCTGTTATTGTGACAAACCTTGCCTACCTTTTTATACTTAACAAATATAAATATTCTTGGTTTAAAGGCTTTAGTCTACAATAATCTACCCCAAGCCTTCAGACCTTACACAAGGGGAAAAATATTTAGAAACTATATGATAATATTTATTGAGAGATAGTGATTATATAGTCAATTTGAATCCAGGATAACAGGAACATGATAGTGTTGATCACACAGTTGGATAGTGAAGGGGATGGCCTGGACCTGGCAATGAGTCAAGCGCCAAAAAGAGGTATCCACCGTATGAGATCATCTTTTGTTCATATTGTTGGATTTATCATGAGTGACAAACTCCTATTAGCCATGCTTACTGGAAACCCTCAACTACAGGATTTGAACCCTGACTCCCTGCAGACTGCCGGCCTGCAGGAACAGCTGCCCAGCTTCCTAAAGATTTTTGGTCTCAAACCAGAGCAGGATTTGACTTCAGAAAACCCTCTAAAGCTGGATGAACCAAAATCATCTACATTGAAACTCCCCACAGTAAAGGTTCCTGTTAGCTCAACCAATCAGCAGGCGGGCCTAGCCATGGAACCCAAAATAACTTGGGCCTCCACAGAAGGGGAAATAGAGAAACTTCCCAATAAATGTGGGTCACCCAGAGATGACCAACCCAGTGACCCAACAAGGAAATTTGAGTATTCTCAGTTTGCACCAGCCAATGGAAAAAATCCCGTAATGGATGCCACCAAGGACTGGAAAAACCTGATAAATGGTAACACCTGGGCTAGAGAAATTTGTAAAAGTTTTCCCATGACAGATAGGCATACTTATACCCTAGACCTCCAGGAAGATGCCCATTGCCATTCTTGCAATAAAGTGACGTGAACCTTTGGTTCAACCAGGTTATTCCATATTTGATATTAGTTCTATTTCATCTACAGTTACTTCCCGCAGTTCTGCACCTCACCCCCAACAACCCCAAGAAACCGCGGACTTGCCGCCTGAGCCTTACCAACCACCAGGAGCTCCCTCCAGCCCAGTATATTTCACCGGCTACCCCCCCAACCATGCGTACTTGGAGTTCACCCTAGAGGAAATCCTAATCTACAACCCTGAGGCCAGAACTAGAGAGACTGAAACTATCTACAGTGAAGGTGACAAGATCAATATACCTCCCCTGTTATTCTGCAACAAGTGCAACTACCTGCCTGCATATTTGGTCCCAATGACTCCACCTCTCACCCTGCAGCCCAACCGCCTGCAAGAATCTGTTGTTGCCAATGAAGTCACTTCCACTCAGATATTTGGAGTGATATACATCACTCTTACTGGTTTGATAGATTCTATGGTACCTGCCAGTGGACCTTGGGCTCTCCTGGGTAAATTGTTATCCTATATTGTAAAGTTAGCCCCAATCTTGTGGTGGGTCCTCCCTGCCGGGACTGTGGGCCAACTGCCCGCAAGTTCTCAGGAACCCCTCACAGGCTGGATCCCTGACAGATTTGAAAATTTGAATCAACTTCCTAGTTTGGCTTTGAGTGACTGGATAATTGGATTGCGGGTCACCCCCCCCTGTTTACTCATAACCTTGATTACAGGTTGAGCCTGCTGTTTTGAAATTTACAAACCAATATATAAAAACATTATATATTTACATATTACATTAATTTTTATTGATTAATAAAAGTCTATTATATATATTGAGAGCTTTACTTAATACTTATTTGATTTACTTTTCTACTGATTTGATGGGAGAGATATGGATGGATATAAATTACTTTGTCGTTAAGTGTTTGGGATAGTCATCACAAGTCACAATAAAAAATAAAGAAATTAAACTTGCTTGTTAATAGCAGCACATTTTTAGACTATAGAATTGTCAACTTTTAAATGTAAAATGAGCATTAATAAATTTAAACTAAATAAAGATAAAAAATAAAGGCAAAAAAGAAAATATACAAACTAATATAAGATAGAAAATTAAAAAGACTTTTAATTAATTAGCTGGTTGTCAAGACACAGAGGAATATATTATTCAGAATGTTTCATGGCCAGGTGCAGTATCAGGCTTGTTTGAAAACAGGTACAAAGGGCAAGCCTGGAACGCCCAGTACACAACTGGGGCAATCCTCAACATATAGTTCATAGCAGAGGCCCAGGGTTGCCAAGCACTCATATGGGTAATCACTTATTCAGAAAAACCCAATAGGGTGACATAGGCGAACCCAAGCTTACTGTAATTGTATGAGGGATATGAAGAATTCTCAATAGGCTTGCTCATCTGGTTGACAGGCTGGATGACACAGAGAAAACTAAGGCTCAAGGGAGGAAGGCAGACAGGGCCTATGATTTGATCAAAAGCTCTGACAGGGGGAGGAGAAACTGGTTTTGTCTGAGCAAGGGCAAGTGTATCTTGCCTGACACTCCCTTGGACTAGTAGAGTCTAGGTTTCTTTTCTGCAGGAGAACAACAAGGTTAAAGTGGTAAAAGTATAATAAAGTCCCAAAATTTTCCAATGGCTAAGTGGAATAAACTGCAATTGTTTATTTGATAAAAATACCAGCAAATAAAGGGTTTTCAGTGTTCCCAGCCATATCCTGATGGGAAACTGCATCTGTACCTACTTTTAACTCCTTATTGGCTGTTGAAGGGTTACTTTTAAGCTGGGTCCCAATGGCAGCCCTGATTTATTAGTTAAGAGGATCAATTCACTATTCTTGTCCTGGGGAAGCTGGCAGGAGATTTTGGGTCATTTGGCAACCCAAGTCCCAATTTCTTAGTCTCAGAGGGGGTGAGCCAATTAAAAACCTTGTTTCTTGGGATTGGAAGGGTTTCCAATTATCCCCAGGTTTGGCTCTTGTCAGAGTTAAATTCTCTACTTAGCATTAAAGTTTTCTTTAGGTCAGTCAATGTAATTGGCAACGCAATCAATTGGTTGCACAATTGCTCAATTGCAGGCAAAAAACTTATGTAACATAAGGCTTTGTCTGGCCCATTATGGGCCCTGGCAGAATTTGCCTAAAATTTAGCTACAGTCTTAGCTGGAAGAGTGTGGGCCCTGACCTTCAGCAAACCAAACAAGGCCTTGGGCCTAGTTTGGGTCTCTTGATTGACAAATTGCTTGAGCCACCCAAAGACCTCCTCAATTGGGTTTAGTAAGGATAAATATGTGGAAAAAAATACTGTAAATTCAGAACCTGAACGTAAAAATGCAGGATTGTCAAATCCTTGGTCCAAATTTCAAATCACTTTTGTGGGCAACTCAGCTGAGTGAGAATTAAAATAATTAATAAAATCAACCATTTAATTTGACTTTTTTGATTTATTTAAATTGGCAAATTTCGAATCTCTTGAGCAGATAACTCAACTAACAAAAAACAAAACACAACAAACAAATGTGGGATACATGAATCAGAAATGCGGGATTCTAATGTACAATTTGAGATTTACTGTATTTCAAACAAACATAGACATCATGGAAAACTTAAAAAATCTGAAATTGCGGGATTTTCAAATCCAAGAACCAAGTTTCAAATCATAATTGCAAGGAATTTTAAATAAATATAATTTATGGGTATCTAAAAAAGGATGCTAAAGGATCTAGAGTGGATTTGTGCTGATTCTTTTAGGAATCATAGGCATTCTCAAAAATCACCCTATTCCAATTTAGGACAGCTAAAATTTAGATCATAATATTCACAAAATTAACATATATAACAATAAAATTGACTAAAATGTACACTCCTCTTTTTGCGCTTAATTTTTTTAATAAAAATGTATTATGTCTTCTTCCAATAACAACCAAAGCAACAAGCTGTTCCCTGGCCTTGACAAAATCATGCAGGGCTACGCTGGGTTTTTCAACAGTGAAGCCTCTGTCTATGGCCACTTCCAACCTGCAGGCCCCTCTGCAAGCACTACCCAGGAGTCTGTTCTTTCTCCTGCTTCCTCAAGCATGGCCCTGTTTGCCCATCACGCACAAGCAGCTACTAACCCAAATCCCTTATCAGCAATGGCATCCAGAACCAGCCTTTTAGCCATGGGGTCACCCAGAGAGCCCAGGGCCCCAAAACAGCTAATCAGATGGCATTGGCCAGTTCCTGTGATGAACACATCCCTCCCCCAGCCAATCAGCCTGCAAGACGCAGAAGAAAACTAATCACTCCAGAGATTGTTCTTGAAATGGTTGAAAAGCAAGGGAAGCTTATATCCCTTGGGGAAATTGCAACCGCAATGGGGTTTGCAAAGTCTACTGTGGCTGCAACCCTGTGAGCCCACACCAACTGTGGCCCCCCTACCAAGAAGACCCCAACTGGTGCCTGTACTTTGACTGAAGGTGACACAGCCCATCCCCTTATGATGGCAATTATGGAACGTGACCCACAGATGCCCCTGGTACAGGTATGTCTCCAGTTGGGACTCCACAGCATCTTCACCAACAAAAGAACAGTGAATTTTTGGATGCATGGAGTTGTGGTTGCTGCTAGAATCTTGTCCAATCAAGTTCTCAGTGGCCCCATTTTGGAGGACACTGACCCCTACAATTCAACTATTATTAATTTTATCAAATGAAGGGCAATGAGGGCCTGTAATGACGTAATCTTCCTATCATACGCTAAGATTTCTGCAAGTATCCAAGACTTTGGAGAGAATTGTATCCAGTCTGACGTGTACAAGCGTGGCCCAATATTGTATCTGTTTGTTGGGGTTTTATTGGCAGTTTCCCCATTGGGTGTCAATTATTACTTGGCAATATCAAACACTGCAGATGGGTATGCCTACCAGACAGAGCTCAAGGCCATGCTGAAGTAGTGGGCTACACAAAACACCGTGCACACAGTTGTACTGAGTGCAGAGATGGAGCAGCGGGAATGGGCAACCCAGGAAACCAGGGCTGCGGGGCATACTTGTTGGTCCTACCCCATCAACTACACCAACATGCATCTTGCAGATTTATGTCTCTACAATTTTGGTTCTGCCCTCAGGCACTTAAAGCCTGCCATCTACAACAAACTATGCACCCAAATTGATAAGGGGTATGAGCTTTTCCCTTCCGTGTCTGTCCAGGACTTATTTGATCTCATTATCTTCTATGCAAGTGATAGTGATAAGTCCAGAAAGGACCCCTGTCTCCCCCCACGCTAGTCCATCTGTTTTGTCAAGCCAGTATATGTGACAGAAGAAGAATTTGAGCAATTGAAGCAATCAGCTCTTGCTGCCCCTTCCCAGTCAACAAACTCTGCCTCCCCAACCTCCCCATCAAGCCACCTACCTTCCAACCCTGACTCCCAGACCACCACCTATTCCCTCACCACTATCTCTGATGCCGTCCCTTTCATAGGCGCAGATGAAGGCAATGTTCATTCCGCCCATTCCCTCCCTGTCAGGAATCCTTTTCCTGACTCCATTTTACTTTTGACTGAAGGGGTTTTAATTATCAACCAAAAGGCACAAAACAGCAACATTTTAACACTTTTGAGCTTTCCAGCCCTTCCCAGACCAAGAATCAAACCCAGGACTCTAATCAGGAAGAAAACGTTAGAGCAAAACCAGGAAATTCATTTAAATTACCTATTTATTTTCCATTGATTCAATTGGATTTTGAATTCAAAAACCCTTTCAGAAGCAAAAAGGTTAGTATTAAGATTGATAACGTCACTTACTGCTCTGGTTCTGATTGACTGCTTTACGCCTATTGTTGGATTAATGACCTGCTCTCTAAGTATATAGACCAAGCTCTGTACTTCAAGATATTTGATCTTCTGGCTCTACAGCGGTTAATTAACATTAATATTGTGGCAACTTTGTGGCTTCTTTTCCTGCACCAAAGATGTTTAAAAAAAATTTAAGCAACAAGTTATCTTCTACTTGAAACAGGTATGTTTTAAATGATAGACTCATGCAAATCCCCTTCATTTCCCAAACTCCACTCAAATATTTCAGCCTTGAATCTAAGGCTATTTAAGTGCCCAATTTTTATTCATTCCAATTGTTCCAACAATAAAGAATATATCTTATCCTAACTTGTCACCTCCATTTCTTAGTAAACTTATTTAAAGCCATGAAGGGAATTTATTTCCTGTGGTGGTTTCTAGTCTCCCTTTTTACAACTGTAAAAGGTCTTGAGAATCCCACTCCCACTATTGACTGGCAAAACTCCTTGCCCAATGATGCCCATCAGAAGGAGTCCTTGGCCAACAGATGGTTCAAGTATCCCTCTGGTCATTGGGGACAAAAGTTCCACTATGGCCGCCATTCTACTCCTCCACCTGCTGAACCCTCATTGATACGGCCTCACGCGGCATTCTATCTGTTGTTGTACCTGATAGAATATTATCTTTTGGGTTGTTTTAGCTCCCTGATGGGAAGATTTGCATACTTAGGTCACTTGGGCCACCTTGCCATGGTTACAGTGCCCATTGGTTCAGCCATTGCAGGAATTAATTTAGGGGCCTTGGCTCACCAACTTGGGGGCTTGTTCCCCTCAAAGTGGGTCCCTGACACTCCCCTTCCTGTCCTTTTATTAGTAAATAAATCTTTTCTTTGTGACAACTTATTAAATTTGATATCTCTCTTTCAATTTATAATTAATAATATTTTCTTTTTACATTATCAACATTTCCCATAATTAATACAATGTTGTACATTTTACAAATAGCTTAAAGTTATGAGCATACATATTTTTCATCATCATTAATAAATTAAAGACCATAAACGTAAATATTGGATTAGAATATTGCAGTTAGACGTCAACTATTGATTATTAGAAGTTATGTGCATAACTCAAAGCATTTTTTAATAAAATCCATTGTAAACTTGGCTTTTTCCATTATAATTTAATGAAATGGATTGTGTTTATATTAGGGCCATTAACGCTTAGTACAAATATTGATACATAGTGCATTTTACAGCCTGTATATTTACCTATTGGTAATAGTTCTATAAAATTTTCAGTCAGATTTTGTAAGGTAATGATGTAATGTGTTAATAGATTACTGTTTATTGTCATTAATTGGCTGATTTTCTTTGCTGTGGCGATTGTGCATTTTCTGATATTTACGCACTAGTATCAAATTGGTTGGCTTCACATACAATTGCACAGGCAATAGGAAAACAAGCTGCTACCCCAACCACATCCAGTCTTGTGGTGGCGGCTTGTTTTCCTATTGCCTGTGTGATTGGATGTGAAGCCAACCAATTAGATACTAGTGCGTAAATATCAGAAAATGCACAATTGCCACAGCAAAGAAAATCAGCCAATTAATGACAGTAAACAGTAATCTATTAACACATTACATTATTATTACCTCGCAAAATCCAACTAAAAAGTTTATAGAATTATTACCAATAGGTAAATATACAGGCTGTAAAATGCACTATGTATCAATATTTGTACTAAGCGTTAATGGCCCTAATATAAACACAATCAATTATTTTAAATTGTAATGAAAAAGACCTAGTTTACAGTATATTTTATTAAACAAAATGCATTGAGTTATGCACATAATATCAAAATATCAAGAGTTGACATCTAATTGCAATATTCTAATCCAATATTTACGTTTATTGTCTTTAATTTATTAATGATGATGAAAAATATGTATGCGTTGAAGATAGCACTATAAAAACCAGTTTTTGATGGAATTCAAACAATATGTCAACAATCTATAACTTGATCAACAAATTAGAAGCACACCTGCAAAAGGTTGTTGAAATAGAAAGAAATATCAGGGAAATAGTGACAGGAAAGCTGGGTAACAAGGGCCAGCCACTAATCCAGTCAAAAGAAGATCCTCTGGATAAATTGGGAAATATTATAGATGAAAAAAACAAAGAAGCATTACTTAATCTACAGGGAACAATTTTATCAAGTCTGTAGTTCAACAATGCGGCCTACAATTTGTGGGAGTTCTGGCAGGGGGCCAAAGAAAACAATAAGATCAAACTAATTGAAGGAACAGAAATTCAAAAGGAAATCAACACCAATGAAGAGGAAACCAACCAAATGGAAACAGATGAAAATGAAACACAATCAAGAAGCAGAAGCGCTTCAAGAAATACAGAAGCTTTATCAAATGAAAACCAAGAAGAAACACAAGTTGCAAGAAATATAAGAAAAAATTAAACCTAGAAAAATTAATGAAGAGCATCCAACGCTCATGAAGTTTGCCTAAGTGGCACCTGTGGCTGAGGGGACCACAGGGGAAACAATTAGTAAGTCTTTTTATGTTTTACTTATATTTATTTTAGTCATCACTAGGAATGAGGATGAGGTTGCGGAAGTAGTGGCTTATACGCCAAGTTGGTTTTATGGGGGTTACCAGTCACTGGTGGCCCCTGTAAAACAAATAAATAAAAACCAAATAAATAAAATAATTCAACAAAATACAAATGATTTTTTTTAATATTGAAGCTCAAGATAGGGAATATTCATCTTTGTGGGGTGCTTGCCATAGATAAGGGAAGCATATGAACTAGGATCAAATATCAAAATCAAAAAAATGAATAAAATTTGCAGGGATATAAAACTGAACTTTGATGAATACATATAAAAAAGCATTCAACAATTCCCCTTCACAAACATCAACAAATATGAAAAGAATTTAATAAAAACCAACTTTCAAATAGGAAATGAATATTTGAAATCTGCAATTTTTAATGAAGTTTTTAAGGCACTATCAAATAAAGTTGGGGATGCAGTCCTTGCAAATAATTTTAAACCTTTATTTATTTTGTTTTCCAAGGCCTGGGGGGCTGATTCAAGTTGGGCGCCCCCCCTGGAACCCTCTTCAAGTTCAACCAAACATCCTATATTAATAGGTTAGTTCAAAATTCAAAAAATTATGCATGTTCTCAGAAAAGTATACTTTGCAAAGAATCCAGGTCGCAGTATACCTGGGAATCCTCCTTCACTGCATATTAAAAGCCAACGTCAAAAAGTTGAAGGATGTACCTATTCAAATGGATATTTGCCGTGTAGCCCTCAACCGCCAGAAGACACCACGGGGATACAGGACAGTTGAGAACGTCCTCTATGACTCATTTGCATTGGCAATGCTATACAGGTACTATGTGCCCCCCCCAAAAAAACCTACTAGTTGATTTGCTCACCTGCCTGCCTTTTATCAAACAATCAGCAATCACCGGGATACAGGGTGCCACCCCTCTAGCAATCACATCCAGGGTTGTCCACCACGTACAGAAGAGTATGTGGATCCAATTAGATGCATTAGCTGAAAATTTAATTTTTTGGTATAATTCCCCAGAATAATCACATTCCCATTGCAGTTAGCATCCCCCAATAAATATTTTCCCCTTGCAAATTAATTTTTTAATATTGTAATATGTACTATTAAAATTTTACTATAAAAACTTTAATATAACATATTTAAATATTAAAAAATTTAGTATCTAAAGTTAATATTAAAATTTTAATAATACATATTACAATATTAAAATTTTTAATATCAAATATTTTGATATTGAATAAAGCATAATTTAATAAAATTGTTATATTTTGATTATTTAAACTTTAATATTTAACTTTTAAGATTTATAATTATAATTTTACTTTTAATATTTTAATTTTTATTTTAAATTTTAGTATGTAAATTATAACATTAATATATCTAAATATATTACAAGACATTAGTTAAAGCTGCAACCACGTCAAATATTAAAAATAAGTTAAAAATGTTTTTATTTATTAGCTTGTCAAGTACAGGTTCATTTATCACATAGATAAACATCAAGAATTGAATTTATCCGCACCATGTGGCCCGCTCCACTATTGTTCTAAACAAATGATTGTTTAGAACTCAAATTATTTTTCCCTCATAATGTGATTTGATAAACATATTTGATTTACTTGACCCGCGTCCTAAGTACTAATTAGTAAGCAATACATAAAAATCATTGGCTTCTGTGTTGTGTGGCTATAGTGGCACTGATTTAATAAGGATCAGATGATGACCTGCAAGGTCCAATTTGTGGCTTATAAAAGCCAAAGTACCATCAAGGATTCACAATTATTTAAATGAACTAATTTATTTCTATCTTTTTTAATTTATTCATTTGTTAGCGCAAAAGCCAATAATAATATTCAGTGCATTATAGTAAAAATATTTCCATCTTACCTAGTATACTTAATTTTACTTACCTTTTCTATGTATTCTTATATGTCTATAAAACAATCAAACATCACATTATTATATATAAATAATAATTATTGAGTCCTAATAAAAACAAACTAAATAAAATTAAAACTAAATAAAACTCAGAGCGCCCATTTATCTGATTGGCTCAAAGGCAAGGGCTTTTGGGAGGAAGGATTCCGAGTGCTCATAGAAAGCTGCCACCACATTGGGTGGCATCACAAATTGGCTGATCTCAAGAATGTTGAAGAGATCCTCAGTGTCCTGAGGGAGGCTTTGTTTCACCTTATTCTTGATCCAACCAAACACCTCTTTGATTGGATTCAGAAATGGAGAATAAGGCAGAAGGAAGAGGAGTCACATTGGGCAGTCTGCAAGGCAGTGGCTGGCAGAACAGCTGTTTTTGTTGATAGGGGGATTTGGACACAACCAGATCCACTTTGTGGAGCCTGATATTATCAAGCACAACAACGTTGGTTGTGCCACTGTAATTTATCCAAAGGTACTCCTTGATGGCTTGGAGAAAATCAAGAAAAGTCCTGCTGATATGGGAGCCTTTAATCATCTGATACTGGTCCAACCCGTGAGGACCAAGAAGCGCGGCCATGGAATAGGTCTGGGAACGGACAGCTGCACAATGAGCTACGCCGTCCTTGGACCCCTTCTCAACCCACCCATGCCTAGACCTGAGTGAGGAGGAAAACAACAATTTGTCAATATAGAAGAACTGGACATTCCCAGTCTCCTTTAGTGCCAGATATGTCTTGGCATAAATGTGTCAATCCTTGATGGTCTTTTCACTGTTCCTATTGTATGGAGAAACTCCAAGCACCTTCCACAAGAAGCCCAAATCAACCATTGCTTTGTAAACAGGGTTTTAGAAACAGAAAGCCCAAACTCTGTGGTAAGCATTGAATGGACAGCAAGTGTGTCCAGGTGGCGGCAATCCTTGGCTACCCACTGCTTGATTGCATCAATATGAACGGGCTGAAGGAGTTTGGGCTACCGCTTAGCCTTGGTGGATTTGGCAATTTGCCCGGTGTTGCCATACTTGGTGTTGATGTTGGCAATGTATCTGGCCGTGACACCAAATTGGGACGCAATATCCTAAACTGCCATTCCCTCATTCAAGCAGTTGAGGAGAGCTTCACGCTCACTATCTGTCAACCAATGCCGGCCCTTGGCAGGTGCCACGGCATCCTGGCTACCAGGCTCAACACAGGGGACAGGGACCTTTGTGTATAAGGTGGGATCACGCTTTTTTTGCAGTGGCGCTGTCAATGGTTGAATACACAATAGGCGCAGATGGTTCTTCAGTGGTGGCCAATGGCTTATAGATGGTGTCAAAGATGCGGGGGCAGAAAGTAGCAACTCTTGGGTCAAGAGTGCGGGGCTGGGTGATAACTGGGTAAACAGTGGAAGTGTAAGTAACCTCAGTGTTCCCAGTGACCCTGGTGTAGGAGACTTTGGTAGCAGGCCTTGAAAGTGGTTTCTGCCTGGGATTCAAGCTGGTAGTTGTGGCTTGGGATGCGGGAGGTGGTTGGCTGGCGCTGACACCTTGAGAGGCCTGTGTATTGGCATGACTCCCCTTGAGTTGTGTTCTTGGTCTGTTCTTGGACCCTCTGGGACGCCCTTGTGGACAGGCTGCCCTGCAGGCTGGTGCAGGAGCGGGTTGAGAATGCAATTGATGGTCCATAAAAATAAAATAAAAAATATATTTTAGATTAAATATGTATTAATTTGGAGTTATTGGTTTAGTTGTGGGTAGTTGTTTTCTCTTAATTTAGCCTTGAATAGTAGCAGAGTTTCTATATCTGTGATTTGAAAGGAATAATATTGTATACTTTCTGGGTTTGGATGATTTTAAAGTTTATTAACTTTTTATGTCTAATTATGGTTATTGAGATTGAATTTTTAGTTTGATTTTAGTTGTGGTGGAGCTTCTTTATTTGGGTTGGTGTTTCCTAGTGTGCTTAGTGTACATTAAATTTGGATTCCAGTTCCCGCAATTATTATTTAAGTTTACTAGTGGCATTCAAAATTGATTTGAAATTTGGTTCTTGGATTTGACAATCCTGCAATTTCAAAAAACATAGTAAACTTAATGAAAATGGTTGATGGATTTGAATGCTTCAAAATTGATTCCAGTTAATTCATTTTGTCCATTGAAAATATGCAGTTTGACTTAAACTTTGCAAAGTGTCTATGAGTTCCCGCATTTTCAAATATTCAAATAAAAATACAAAGAATTCAATTTAATTAAAAAAAGGCCATCCTGCAAAAGTGATTCAAAATTTGGACCAAGGATTTGACAATCCTGCACTTTTACGTTCAGATTCTGAATTTACAGTAATAGATACATAGGTATTTTGGAAAATTGCTATGGGCTAATTGCCATGTCTGTTTCAATTATTGAGAATTCTTCTAGAATATCTACCACCTTTTGGAGACCAACATTATCCAGTACAGTAATATTGATGAAACCTGGGCTATTACACCTAAAATGCTCTTTTGCCAATCTGATAAATGATAGGAAGGTCTTGCTATAATGCAATCCCTTGATCATTTGATACATTACAATCCCTTTTGGACCAAGGAGTGTCACCATAAAGTAGGCTGTGGTTCAGACTGATGCACACCAAGAACTCTATCTTTGGCACCTTTGGGGACATAGCCATATACATGTCAGAGATCCACTCATTGGGAAGTCTCTCTCCAATCAAATGAAGGAGAGCTCCCAAGTTGAATTTGACTAGAGTGGACCCTACTGGAATCCCTATCATTAACATGTGTAGAAGGTGACCAAATAAGCAGAATCTTCCCAAGAAGGGAGTGAAGTGGTTTAGAAGATAATAGACACTGGTTTACCCCAAGACCAACCAGGGGGGCTTGGGGCAGATAATAGGTGGGAATTGTGCTGTTTCTACGTAAGGGACATGGCGGCAACGTGATCCAAAACAATACCAGATTGAGTCTTCTGATTTGTTGGTAGGAGTAGGTTTGGGGGTTTGAAAGTTCACATTGGCTTGCCCATAACTGATTAACACACAAAAAGTCCATACATGGAAGATGAACTTCATGCTGTTGGAGGGGGAACCTTTAAAATCTACTAATCAAGTGTTTAGAGGTTGAAAATATAGATTTATTGGTTGATAGGAATAAGAGAAATTATTGGAGCAATTTGCTCAAGAAAAAATATTCAGTTTAAATACTGAAGTAGTTAGAGGAGGGAGTATAGTGATTACTAGGTGATCCTGCAAGGGTAGTTTGGCTAGTATTGCTTTGCAGGTCTACAGCAGGCTGAAGTCTACAATGCAAGAAGAGGTAGATTGGATTATTGAGCTGCAGTATTCTTCTGGCTTCTAGCGGGGATGTTAATCTGAGACTGAATGAGCATCATTCCTTTGGCTTGATTGTGTTGCCTTGATTGATTGGCTAGAAGGGTCCCCTGTAGAATGGTGGTTGGCTGATCTGCATTTATTTTTAGTTTGATTGGCTGGTTTTGGGGTTTTGGAGCTTGTTTTTAATGTGTTTTTGTTGCTGTTGTTGTGTCCTTTATCTGTTATCTGAGTTTTCAAACTTACAATAGGATTTATATTGAATATTAATTTTGAGCGTTTGCTTTTGCTCTTGCTTTTGTTTTTGCTTTTGTTCTTGAAAGCACGTTCATTTATCAATTTTGAACGCGGATTTGGATTGATTATATTAAATGAATTGGATTGGAAATTAATTATGTTTCCCATATTTAAATTCTGTTTTCTGTGATCCATTTGTGTTTTAAAAAACCAGCAATAGAACAATTACTTGTGTAAGGGATAGAATCCCTTACAATGCACTGCACATAAAAAATGAAAAGGCCAATTTTTTGATGTATTAAATTTTGATGGTACATTTTTTCTTAAGTCAATGTATTAATCAGCATATTTTTGCTGGGTCTCAATATTTTCAAGGATGTTACAGCTATAGAAGATACCCTAATTTTTTTCCATGAGAACTTTAGACCCTTTACCACATGGTATTAAAAGGAAATTGAAGCCTCAATCCTGAAAATGAACTTGAACATTGACTGTATATTTTCCAGTTGAAGATGACAGTCTTGGTTAATCTACTGACAGTTGGCCTATTTATACTCCTTGTTGAGCAGGGTCAATAGGCTCTTGTGTTTCTTCATTTGGATAATTTAACTGGTGTTGAGATACTGATTGTATAGTTTGTTAGCAGATTTTTAAATCCACTCCAATAATAAATGTGGCCTTCATGAGGTCACCATTATCATGTATTATCTTGAGAAAAATAATGTGATTTATGTTGGGAACAGCAAACTGAGTTGCCTTTTTGGGTACAGTTGAATCAGGATCCTGCACATTGACTAACCCTCAAGACATAGGCATCTTGTTGTAGAAGGCTGTGACCTTCTTTACCACCTGCTGCCTTTGCACAGATCTATAAAATTTTGGCTTTTAACTATTTTCTTGGTCATCATTGCTTACATAAAGTCAATAGCTAGTGTCAAGCACTGGCTGAATCTTTTGTATCATGCTTTTTGGGACCAACTCTTGACATTAAACGGGGTCAAATACCAAAGAAGTGAGCTCAACTTCCTTATTGTTCACTGTTTTAGATATGACAACCTTATTAACCTTTATGAATAGCTTGGGCACACTTGAATTTATGCTCTGTGTCATCCCAACCTGTGTGGTTTGAACTGTTTGTTGTGTCTGTTCAACCTCAACAGTATTCATTGTTATCTTGCCTTCTTTAAGAGTCAGCACCTGTATTACACTTAAACAACTTTTTGACCTTCAGGGACACTTCTGACCACAGTGCACACCAGCTTTTTTCCACTCTATTGTTGTTTCTCTTTCATTTTACAGTGTAATAAAATACTAAATCAAGCTTGATTAAGTCACAAACCTGGTTTTACAGCTTGCTTTTTATATGAGTATGGGTGTTTAATTTTAAGGTACAGCACCCAACTACCTGTTTATAGATTTTATGTCTTAATTAGTTGTTTTTGGTTTTAAATAGCTCATTTTAGAATCACTAAATTAATTTTCACCCATTTTCCCCAGATTTTACGCCATAATTAAAACTCAATCCAAAAATAAAACACTATAGCAACTCAACCAGTAAACAAAAATACCATGTCATTGTGTGAAATGAGATTTAAACAATAATGTTACCTAGCTATCTAAAATAAGACACAGAATCTGAAACATAAATTATAAAAACATTGTTCTGAGTGTTTGACTTACCACGCCTGAGTGTACTTTCTCACCAATTTACATAGTAAACATATGTACGCCAAATGTCAACTCAACCCATTTTTGTTGCAACTCCATGTATTTTGCACTATATTTTGATTCCTTTTCTTATTTTTTGGCTTTTTATTGCCGTGTTGAGCCATTTTGCCTCTTAACACCCAAAATCCCTGTTAACAAAGTGCATATTTTACTCTGATACTTGGAGTCTTCTTAAATCTGAGTGCATTTTGTTTAAATATGATTTATTTTTGCTTAGTGCCATAAATGTGTAAACTACTACATAATAGTTTATAATTAAAATGATATCACTATTCAACTAAAATAACTAAATTATATGCCTGTATCTTGTGGGGAATATTTTTTATTTTGATTATTCTAAAGTATTATTATAGATTTACATAATCTATAATAAAATTTAAAATTTATAATGAAACTATAGTGTGATGATCCACATGTTGGGAAGTTTTGCAAGTGGGGCTAATGTTGGCCAAGGGAAGGATAGTAGCCTAAGACAGGTAAATGTTTGTTGAGGAGAGTCATGACCCAGGGGAGGTCCCTGAGGGGTGCACCAACCCAGTAGTTAACTTATGGCTACTGGGGAAGGATGATACTCCAGACTAGTAGGTAACTTATGGCTACTAGAGCTGGATTATGTCCCAACCTAGTAGTTTGTTTATGGCTGCTAGAGAATAATGAGCTGAGATAGCTTTGAGATACTTTGTCCACTTTCAGGAGGTCTGCAGGTGGCAAATCTTACCTATATTAGGGGTAAGGTTTCCCTGTCTATGTCTTCTTGGTAACTTTGAGGAGGTCTTGAAGCCACAAGAAAGGCATGGATATGCCCAGCAACATTATCAAGGTAGTTGCTTGAGAAAGCAGCTGCAGAACTTCATAATGAATAGGTTTCTGGGAAGTAAAGTTGATTACTTTGTGACAGAAAGCTCAAACTAACCACTTTAGTGAGTAAAAACAACTGCACAGACATTAGGTTGTCTGTGGTTGATAGCCTAAAGTGATGGTCACTGATGGGGTACTAGTCAGACGCTGAATCACTTGTAGACTTATTGCCTGAGCCTGAGTTGTTGGCATGTAGACTATGAGAAGGAAAGAACCTCAATAGTTCATAGAGAATGACAGAACATTGATGGTTCATAGAGAAGGACTTGCAGAAGGAGTAGAAGATAATATAAAAGGAGCAGAAAAAGGCAGAGAAGGCTGATAGAGCATAAGGAGAAGAATAAGTAGGAGAAGGCTATCAGAGAAGAACTAGTAGAGGTAACAGAAGGACTGGTGGTCCGGAGAAATGAGTCAAGGTTTTGCCAAAGTGATTTGCCAAGGTGGAAAGAAGTGGGATGTTTTTCTTTGGTTTAATAGTAAAATCAAGAAGGAATATTTATGAAATTGTGGGTAAGATTTTTATTTATTAAGTTCCTAGGGTAAATAAAGGTATGTTGCTATGAGAGCTGGATACAAAGCTGTTTTGGTGGGATGTTTTCCTTGGACTTTACTATATTAGTAAGTACATGGTAAAAACGTTAAAGAGGACTAAAAAGAACAATTTAAATAGTATTCTACTATTTAAATTGGTTAAGGTTGAATGCAGGGAAGACTAGTGCTGGAACAGTGAACCAGTTAACGCTTTGGTGCGCAAAGAGTTGACACTTTGAGTGGTTTGAGTGGATGAAATCAATTTCCTAGTTGGATTGTGATAGAACTTCAGAAATGGTCTATTTTTGCGCTCTACATTCATTGGTTGAGCTCAGGCATGTTTACTGATGAATATGATAGGTTGGAAGCCAAAAGCTTAAATTATAAGTAAGAAAATAGAAAATCAATACTTTAAGCTTTTGAGAAAGTAAGTGAGTAAGCTTAATTAATTATAGGAAAAAGTGTGCGCCAATGGTTTAAGCTTTTGAAAAAAGCCATTCTGAAAGAAGAACTGTTGGGAAAATGACACTATAAGAAGAAGGCTTGCTGGAAAGTTGTGGGGTCTTTTGAAAGGTCTTTTGAAAATCTTTTGGTTGCAAGCAGGAGCTTGGTTGGGCGCTGAATCTGCATCTTAACGGCTATACATCTGGTTGCTTTTTAGTAGTCAGATGTCTTCTAAAGCGTTAAGAAGTCCTTTTTGAAGGATTAGCTGTTCAAAATGACTCCAAACTGGTGACAAATAAGAAGGTTTATAAGGGTATCTTTCTTCTGTTAATAAAAACTATTTTGTCTCCTATTCCCCTTTCTTGTGACATGGAACTCCCCTAGTGATAATGATTATGAAGTTGATTAAGAGGATCAGAAGATGCAGAAATTTAGTCTGTTCACTCATGGAAAACTCCTAGTTGAGAAATGAATAAATCATTGCAACCAACCTTGATATCTCAGATATTGTTGTACTGAATATTATCATGCAAACAGCCCCCTAGATGGCAGAGCTGCTTTAGTAGCCCAAGCATTGCTGTAAAATATGTTTTCCCCTAGTTATCAGTTGCCAATCATGATCAGGGGGCATGAACAAGTATCCCTGAGGATGACAATCCCAACCCAGCCAAACCCTTTCTTTGACCCAG
This sequence comes from Entomophthora muscae, assembly GCA_014839935.2. Taxonomy (NCBI): domain Eukaryota; kingdom Fungi; phylum Entomophthoromycota; class Entomophthoromycetes; order Entomophthorales; family Entomophthoraceae; genus Entomophthora; species Entomophthora muscae. Next base: position 51,793 of record QTSX02006473.1, on the reverse strand, counting down.
GACACACCTTGGTGACCTCCTAGGGGGAGGAGCGCCACATATAGTTTATAAAGTAGTTTTTGTGTAGTTTTATATTATATGTTTTATTTAATAAAGTTCAATGTAAATTCTTGTGTAATTTTTCTTTTAGAAGTAAAAAAGATTTTCTTTGAATTACAGCTAATTTGAGCTTTTTATTGGCTACTTTATATTTTTATTGCAGAAAACATTCTGGGGTCTCTTTAGTCTAGTAGAATTTTTAAAGCTTAGAATTTTATATTAAAATCTTTATAATTTTTGGCTTCAAAGTTAACTTCTTGGAATTGTAAAGTTCTGAGGGCCTCTGCTAGCTCTGGACAGGAATATATTTCCCAGAGCCACAAAAAAGGCAGGCTGTGTGCAGGCACAACTTCTCCTCAACCTGGAGGACCTTGCTCACACTGTGGATGAGTGTTTTGTGCTGGCTTTTATGGCCAAAACCCCCCTTTCCTGGAGTCCCCTTCCACTATAGAGGAGACATTAATCCAGTTATATTGTTTGCTTTCCTTGTGTTGTCCTGGCTTAAAAAATTTGCAGGACAACAGGAAAACGCAGGCCCTATTTCACAGGTTTGCCTAACCCGCAGCCCAGGAAATTTGGGGATAAAATTCTAAAATTAGTGGAATTCTGGCCAAACAATTCCTTTGGCCTGGGGGTCCCTCAGCCCAAAGAAAATGGTTCTGGGGGCATTCCAGCTATGACATCAAAGGCAAGCATCAGTGGTAATGCTGTTTCTGAGTTCCTGGAATGTACTTAGCCAACCAGGCGGCTGTCCCCTGCACCTGGGCATGTTGCTCCTATTTTCTTGGGCCCAGGCCATGAGTAGATTAGGCTGACACTTCTAACTGTTTCTCCCTTTGTTGCTTCCCAAAAACCCCTCCTATAACCCCCCTGGTATCATTACCCCTCCCATGCATATAATGGAATCAAGGGCTATCAGGTCTCTTGTTTACCAATTCTGATTATTGAATTAAAACTCCTGATTTTGAAAATTTATTTGTATTTTTTAATTTTATTTGATAACAAAGATTATTGTCCTGACTTCTGCTGTTGTTTCCTCCACCTTCTTTCCTTTGGTCTGCCTGCCCAGCTACCGGTGTTTTTTGTTGAGATCAAATCCAAGAGAATACAAACTTGGTTCAAACCCTTGGAAGCATCCTAGTTTTTTTGGCCTGTCTGCACGGAGTTTTTTTGTTAAAACTCATTCTGCAAAATGTTATCTATTTTATTAAATTCACTTATGGTGACCATGGTACCCATCTTCCTGTTGTTATGGACCACAACCCCAGGCATTTGGAATAGACTCTCCTTGACTGCACATAATTATGTTACCAATCCTGGCCTGCTCTCCAATCCCCTTTTTCATTTGACCCAGGTTCCCACCATGCTTAACACACTTGTCAAGTTGGCTTGGGTAGGTCTTTATCCCAAGGACCTCCCACTCTTTCAGAAGCCAGGCACTGATGAATTCCCTTTCTCAGACCAAGACAATACCAAACTTATGTCAGTTCCAAATCACTCCCTCCCCTCCCTGCATCAACTTCCTCCTATATATCCATATTTCCCTCCCACCTGGGATTGTTCTTTGTGGTTGCTGGCTGGTGTCTTGGTTATTGCAAGGGATTTCATCCCTTTCAAGAACAGAAACTCAAACCTTGGAATTTCAAATATTCAGAAAGATTCATAAATGGTTTTTTCAAATGCAGAAACAGGAAATAATCAATTAATCAATTTAATTAACTCAAAAACACATTCAAAATTGATTAATAAATGCACTTTAGAGAACAAGGGCGGGAGCAAAAGCAAAAGCAAACGCAAAAACCTCAGCAATTATATAAGTTCTATTCTAAAACCAAGAAACAAGGCTCCTGATGATCAATACAAAGGCAATAACAAAAATACATTCAAATTCAGGTCTGATAAAGTTAATACTGCCAATCAGGCTAAAACCAAATGCTCAGTCCAGTCCAAACCGTTATTAGGAGAGCCCCAAAACCAATCAAATGCTGCAGATGAACCAAGCAGTAAAAATATCACTCATCCAGCCTCATAATACAATCCCAAGCATAATACAGTACAATACTGCAGCTCAATAATCCAACCTACCTCTTCTTGCATTGCAGGCTGCAGCCTGCTGCAGACCTTCAAAGCAATACTAGCCAAAATACCCTTGCAGGATTACCTGGTAACCACTATGCTCCCTCCTCCAACTAATTCAGTATTTAAACTGAATATTTTCCATTGAGAAAATTGCTCCAACAATTTATATTCCTATCTTCAATAAATCTATATTCTCAAAAATCCCTAAATATGATTAGTATATAACCACAAACCCCCTGCAACAACATAAAGCTCAATCTTATAGTTTGGGTCTTGTGTTTGCTAATTGGGTTAAGTCAAGATAATGTGAACTTCAAAACTTGTGAACTAACTCCAACCAATAAATCAGAAGACTCCATTTGGTATTGTTTTAGACCATGTCGCTGTCATTCACCATACATTGAAACTGCTCAATTCCCTCCTATTATCCATTCCAAGGCCCCTTAGTTGGTCTTGGGATACACCAGTATCTACTATCTGTTAAATCACTTCACTCCCTTCCTGGGAAGATTTTGCTTATTTGGTCATCTCTTACATATGTTAATGATAGGGATTCTTGTAGGGTTCACTCTGGTCAAGTTTAATCTGGGAGCTCTTCTTCATTCAATTGGGGAAAAGCTCCCCAATGAGTGGATCCCTGAAATTTATGGGCTTAGGTGCATATTTCCCTCCCTTGTCTTGGCCTGCCTCTCCCTGGAGGCCTCTTAGGACAACCATTTCAGTCCTGCACTAGATGGCATCCTGGTGGATGGTTCCACCAGGATGGGAGCCAAACTTTGTTAGCATAGACTCCCTCTCTTACAGGAATTAATTTTTTCACTTTGACCTTTAATATTTTTGATTTTTGCACCCTACATAGTGTTTCAATTTTTGCACTTTTTGGGGGTCAAATTTTCAATTTCTGCACTTTCAAACTAAGGAACTTTGACCTAAGAAGCTTTCTCTTGGGAATAGACAGAAAGGGTTCTCAGTTAGAGTTAGTCATACAGCCAGCACTTTATTCTTTCTTGAAGAATTTTCTTAAAAGTGAGCTGTGAACCAAACCTGGAACTTATATCATTGTTGCAACTGAATTAATTGTAGTTCAGTATTTAGAAGGAGAATACAAGCGTCCAAGGAAAAGTAAAGAGATTTAAGATAAGATAATAGTTTTATTAAAAATAAAAATTATTATACAGTAAAGAAAAGCTATCAAGCCACAAGGAGATACCATTGGTGACATGTGTCAGGGAACCAACTCTGGGCAGCCAGCCCAACATTTTCTGGAATTAGACAGGCAGCAGGCCGTGCAGGCAAAGCCCATGATAAGATTGGTGCTACCTTAAATAGGTAAAACATAGATTTTCACATCCAAGACCATGACCCAGAAGCTGGAATGATAGTGTCATTCACCCCCAAGAGGGTGATTTATATTACTCCAACAACTTATTGTAATGGTCTAGAGGGATGTCAGTACTATCATTTATGATGTTCCCAACACACATCCTGCTAAAAACTTGGTTTCAGATGTTTGTACTGGCTCTGGCCTTTGTGACCTTGACAACTTTAATTTTTGAAATCCTTTATGGTGAAATTAGTGAGGAAATCAACCATGTAACATTCAAATTTAATAAGGCCACTTATTTTTTCCGGCCCAAAACTCAAACCCAGACCCTTTCTAACATCCTTACAAGCTCTTAATAATGGTTTTAAGAATTATAAAAGTATTGAATTTGAGCGTAAAAATGCTAAAGAAGCAAACTCTAGCCAGTCAGATGCCCCAAAATGCTTGCATGACATTGGCAAACTGCCTTTTGAAGTTACAGGCTCCGCAAAACTTCAAACTCAAGTATCAGAGATAGTTAATACTTTAGAAGCAGCTGTTGATAACAACCAGACTATTATTAATAACTGCCAAGTAATCAAACAAGTGTGAGTAAGTTGAAGCTTGATGATCTTTAGGAGAGATGTTTGATAGATTTAACTATGAATTAAAGCTGTTTCTTAAAAACTATGTTACGTGTCAGTTCTAACTTCCTTCTCAAATTTCCCCATTACTTTTATATATAAGCTTCTGAGCATTTTCTTATTGCAAATTTCTCAGCCAATAAAGACTTTAAATCATAATACTTTCTTTTTTTCAAGACTCCTTATAATACCCATGAAACTACCTAATACATCCCTTTTGTGGGGAATTAGGTTCAAATAATTAATTCTATTTTTGATTTGTACCACAGTAAAATCTTCTGTAGAGATGGAGACTAGACAGGATCTGGTACCAGCACCAAATACTGTGATAATAGGAAGTAGGCTCCTGTAGTACCATGGAAATGGTATAACACCTCCTTGTTCTCTACAAATCCTCCCATCAAGCAGAAGCCTCAGCCTGTGCCTGTTGATTCCAATCCTACAAGTCTTTTCTGTAATTTTGCTTCCTTCTCCTTGCTGGTTTATTTGAGAGCTTATGAATTCTTGGGTTGTTTCAACACACTCCTTGGTAGATACTAAATCCTTGGTGAATTAGTCCATTTGGGTATGGTGTCAGTACCCATTAGATCCATGATTACTGGTTTAAATCCTTCTGCTCTAATTCACCTTGTTGGGAAGTTATTTGCAGCAGGATGGATTTCTGACAGAGAATTTCAGAGGCAACACAGGTGTAAAGTTATGCCTTTCCCTTGGGCCTCTACTTCAATCCTCACCAAATGCTTGGGGATCTCTGCCAAATTACGCCTGGATATTTATCCAAAAATTTACTGAAACCCCCCAATAAAGGTACTCACACTATTACTTGCAGAATTAGTTTTAAGATTCCCTTGCCTGACCCAACCAAGAGACATATCTGGTTAAAACCATGTGCAAGAGCAGCCAGAAACAGTGGTCATTGCATCCAAGACAGTTTCCTTAATTTTAGTTGAGTCAGTTTTTTCTTTGATTTTGTCCATTTGAATTTTTCCAGATTTTACTGCCTCAAGAGATACATCCATATTCCCTCATATCATTGGTCAATTAGTTCTGGACATTCAACTTCCTATCCAAATTCCATCCCTTTCCTTTAAATAAATGCAAGAGCTATAAAAGACCTTGTCTCATCATTCTCTAATATAATAAAGTTTGAAATTTTTTGGTAAAACTGGCTATTTGGTTTTATCATTTGCTTTGTGTGTTCAGTTGATTCCATCCCCCTTTGGCCTCTCAGGAATTGTTAGTGGCAGCCATTTGTTTGTTGCTGAAGGCGCAATTTATTAAGTTTGAAAGCATGGTTTTATTTCCTACTAAACTGCCCCCCAACTCTCACAGCAGGCATCAGTTTGAGGGTGAGTGTCAGGACCCAGAATTCTCAAGACAATCAGCTAGCCTGCCTGGATACAGCACAACAAACTCTGTGGAAAAATTACCAATTGCCTTTCCAGAGGAAAAAACTTCTTTTGATTGTGAATGGCCAGGGGTTTGCAAGGCTCACATGCTGTGAAGCCCTGGCATTGAAATTAAACACAAAATTGGGTCCCCTTTATATCAGAAAATGGAAAACTGTACCAGCAATTGTGTGATTGCTCAATTGGGTAACCAATTGCTTGCAGGTTCTATTAATAGCTGTGACACATCAGCATGCTACATCCAAGCCCATCATTATAAAGAAACAGTCGATGTGCACCCATTCCTAGGCTTCAACACGCAGGTTTTCAAACAAATTGACAATGTCATTAAAGATATTATCACCATATCTCTGGTGGCACAAAAGACAAAGTTATTCCCATTAAGTATAAGTAGTGAAGAAGGGAAGCCTTCCTCACTGCTGACATATTAAAATAAACAGCTTTATGCCCAGAACCCATTATTTTCTTTCAGGAATTATATATTTTTGTACCAATATAATCATTATGTTTGCATCTCTTTTTGAATCAACAACACAATATTCATGCGCCTTTTCCTACCTGCCTGATCCTGATCCCATCCCCTTGGTTATGCCAGCCTGTGCCCTTGACTTGGAGTTCTACCATCCCCACTACCTGGATCTCTCTCCAGGGCTGTTATAGAAGACAGATTCCAACAGTTATAAAGAATATACCAGCCACTCTTCCCCTGTCAGATGCCCTTCTTGCCCAAGATTTCAGCAAACTAGGGATTGTCTATATTACAATGTTGGGGCTAGCCAATCAGGTTGTGCCTCACACTGGAAGTTGGCGTCCCTGGGCCACTGCTGCAAACTATCTTGACAGGATTTCACCTATTGTTTACATGGCCTTCCAGTCCCAGCCTGCCTTTCCTGTGGGAGTCCAGCTGGACTCTGGTATGAGCTGTAGCAGTGAGAGGCGGCTCCATGTCCAGTTGGTAGGCAGAGAGGAAGTTAAATTTATCTTTAAACAGTCAGGATGTCAGGAATTCATTTCATGTCATTGCTGGCAACAATCATTTAACTGTTGAGAAAAAAGAGTCTTTACTCCCTTCTGAATTATCTGAAACTCCTAATAATGCAAAGCTAGTTGGCAGTATTTGTCCATTGTTACCTATTTCTAATAACCCAGATATTTTGATTAATCTATCAATTCTTGGAACAGGAATTGAACCTGTTGCTTCTCCAACTTTTGACAGTCACCTAGAAGATATTTTTCTTTTAAAATCAAGTTTGGAGCTTTTTACCTAAACCCAAGGCTTTTAGCCAATCAGGAGGCTCAGATCTACTTTCAAACTTACTTTTGAAGTCTCCAGATAATGTTGAGAAGATTCCTTCTTCAGGTTCTGTGTTTGATGTTCTGTTGTCATCTGTTCCTCCTGCTAGTACTGTTAAACCTACCCCTAGCTTCTGTGGGGCAATATGGTGATATCTTTAGGTTTGAGTGCTCTTTGAGGAAAGAAAAAGAATAAGATTTAAATAGTTATGTTGCTTAAAGAATATAAATATGAGGGATTATACCCCAATATTTGAAATAAGTACCCATAACTTCCCCAAATTCCCCAAAACCTCACCAAAGTTTCCTTAACTCCTTTATATTTTCTCCAAATTATTCTTTTACTCTTGTGCTATATAAGGCTAACATTTTATCTCTTAAGATATGTTCAATCAATAAAGTCTTACACTCACTCAGTTGATTTTTCTTTTTACCTTGACTTAAACATCAGTGAAACCATGAGATTGCCCAATACTTCCTTATGGAAGCCCATTGGGTATAAATGGTTTCTTTAGATCATCTTGCTGCAGGCCTTCAAGGCCAGAGTTTTACTGAAAACCAGAGCCAATTCTGGTTCCTCTCCTGATCCCCATTACTTAGAAAAATCCTGGTGTTGTGTGATCCCAGAAGTCTGGTATACAGCTACACCACTATCACACAATCCATCCCAAAATAAAGAGCCTCAGAATTAACTGTCTCTAATGAAGCCTTCCAATCCTAAGGTGTTTCATCTGTTGGCTTCTGCATTTCTTCTTATCTATCTGGGGGTGTACTTTTTCTTGGGTCAATTCAACCCTCTTGTTGCAACTGAACCAATTAGATTTCAGTATTTGATTGGGAAAGACAACAGTCTAATAGAAAGGACAAGAATGAATAGAATAAGGTATTTTTTATTGTAAAATATTGTGATTAATATACTATATGAGAAAAGCCACAAGGTCACAGGAGGTGGCATAGTAGTGTGTTTTATGTAATGTTTGAAGCCAAGGAATAACTTGTGTGGGGATCAGCAGGTCAAATTGGCAGTGCTCCTAATTAGGAGAAAGTGCCCACAGTTCAATATTGTCATCATATTGATTCATGCCATTAGATATGTCAAGGGGCAACTCATTGAGCGCTCCCTGTGTATTGTGAGATAATTGGCAGGCAAAAAGAAAACTTGGTTGAAACACTCTCTTGGGTTGTTATCAACTATTTGGAGAGCTTTTCTACCTTGAAATGATATCCCTTCCAGTGGGCCCCTTGGTTACCGGACTAAATTCTTCTACTATCATTAATCATCTTGTTTACTTTCAAGTGGGTGAGTGCCTGACACAGGGATCAGTAATAAACCAAGGGACTTTTCTGTTAAATTTGGTCAACTTTTTTCTTCAAGCCAAAAAATTGTGTACTAGGATATTGTTAGTGGTATATTCTCTATACTCAGGTCTCAGTGAATACTCTGTGAAGTGGATGGGGTCAAAGAGAGCACCTGTCAGGGATCCACTCATTGGGAAGTATCTCTCCAATTTAATGGAGGAGAGCTCACAAGTTGAATTTGACTAGAGTGGTCCCTACTGAAATCCCTATCATTAACATGTATAGAAGATGTCCAAATAAGCAGAATCTCCCCAAGGAGGGAGTGAAATGGTTTAGAAGATAATAGACGCCGGTGTATCCCAAGACCAACCAGGGGGCCTTGGGGTGAATAATTGGTGGGAATCATGCTGTTTCTACGTAAGGAGCATGGCGGCAACGTGATCCAAAACAATACCAAATTGAGTCTTCTGATTTGTTGGTAGGAGTAGGTTCAGGAGTTTCAAAGTTCACGTTGGCTTGCCCATAACTGATTAACACACAAAAAGTCTATAAAAGTAGGGCAAACTTCATGTTGTTGAAGAGTGGACCTTTAGAATCTACTAATCAAGTGTTTAGAGGTTGAAAATATAGATTTATTGGTTGATAGGAATAAGAGAAATTGTTGGAGCAATTGGATAAAAGGAAAATATTCAGTTTAAATACTGAAGTAAATTGGGAGAGGGAGCATAGTGGTTACCAGGCAGTCCTGCAATTGCAAGTTGAAAAGTATTGCTTTTCAGGTCTGCAGCAGGCTGCAGGCTGCAGCCTGCAATGCAAGAAGAAGAAGTAATTTGGGTTACTGCATTGCAGTGTTCTTCTGTGCTGTGATTGTGGTTGTTTTTTGGGTCTGGATAAATGGTACTTCCTTGGCTTGGTTGATTTGAATCCACTGATTGGCTTGCTGGTTCCCCTGAATATTGTTGATATGGAGTTTGACATTTAATTTTTGTTTGATTGGTTAATTTAGGGGTTTCAGAGCTCATTTTAAATACTCTTTTGTTGCTGTCATTGTGTCTTTTATCTGTTATCTGAGTCTTCAAACTTATAATAGGATTTATATTATTGGAATCCTTAAAGCTTTTGCTTTTGCTTTTGCTTTTACGCTCAGTAGAGCATATGTTGATCAATTTTAAATGTGTATTTGACTCAATCTCCTAATAGACTTGTTATCAATCTTATTTCTTGTTTTTACATTTAAAAATGTTGTTTCAGTCTCATTGTTCCTAATCTTTTGTCCAGTTTTTGATTGAGTATTTGTGAAAGAGATAGAATCCCTTACACACCAGGAGGATGAAAACTTGTGGGCAGAAGAGCAGGTGGGCCAGAAGAATTAGAATTGAATTGACAGATAACTAAGATAAAATATGACAATATTTGTTACAGAAGTAACAATTTCAAGGCCTGGGCGGGAATTGAACCCGCTCCTAGCCTCCAGGCGGGGCTAGCGGGTGGGGGAGATTTGCCTGTACCTGGATTTTTGCTTTTCAAAGCAAATCCAGGTGCAGGAACCATTCCTGCCCTGGTGGTAGCTGAGGGGCCCGCTTTGGGCCCCAAAAGCTACGCCTAAGCCTTGGTGGGTTTGGCTGGGCCTGGGAAGGCTATTTTTAGCTGCCCAGTAAACCCAGATCAAGCCCACCCTCCATTAAGTAATTTGGGGTCCCCAATTGGGGACCCCTTTTTTAATCAAGTTCTTTGGGCTCAAGAGAGCCTGTCAGGCCAGTCCAAAAATGGTGATCAAATTGGGAAAAACCCCAAAACCCCAGAAGCCAAACCTGCCAGAATTAATGGCCAGCCAAGCCAAGATGGACCATCAAAAAGCCAAATAACTGTTCCTGAAAACCCCAAAAATAACCATGAAGCAGCCAACCAAACAGCAGAACCTGAGATGTCAAGTCTTGCCACACAGATAGCACCAGAAGAATGCCCAAAGGCACCTGCATGTGAGTAAGTATATAAATCAGAAGCACTTGAAAAAGTTCTGTATCATCATCCTTACCAAATAAAGTTGTTATGAACATTTGGTTCACCAATCTGTTTTCATACCTATTTTTAATTCTCTTCTATCTGCATACACCCAAGCATCAGTACCCATCTACTGGGATAGATAGTCAGACTCCTGTTGATAAAACCAAAGCCTTTGACTACTATCATCCATCCAACGCTCCGTTTGGCCCTGTGCATTTCACTGAGTATCCTGCCAATCCTGACCACAAACCCTGGACATTAGAAGACTTGCAGTGGTACACCTGCCCAAACGCTCCCAAGGAACCCTACCAAATTGTCTGTGACAGCAAAGCAATCACCATCTACCCTTTGATCTTCAACAGGAAGTACAACAATCCTGCTGCCTACTTGGTCCCCATGGAACCACCCCCAACACCCAAACCAACCATTTCAACCCCCTCACTTCTGATGCCACTGGCCAGAGTAGTCAATTCCTGGGAGTGCTTTACCTGGCGCTCACAGGATTGATTAACTCTGTCTTGCCAGCGGCTGGACCTTGGGCTGTGGCTAGGGAAGGCCCTTTCCTACCTGGTAAAGTTAGGTCCCATCATCTGGTGGGCCATGTCAGTACCTGTTTTGACTCCTCCCTCACCTGCTGGAGCTCCATGGTACTCCTGGTTTCCTGACAATATTAGGAAATAACAATACCTCATAATCTTTATTCAAAAATGACAATAAAGTCTGATGTAGGGTCCAGGGGTTTATATAGTACCCCATTGTCAGACTTTACATCTAATAAAGAGGAACTGTTATAAAATTGGGTAATGTGAATTTGGATGGGCAGAGCATCCAGGTTTTGGGACAGCAAAATGGTACTGGCGCAAAAAGAATGTTCATTGGCTGGGTTTTCAGAAAGAGTAGCACAACCTTTCTGTTTCTGAGCAATATTCTTGGGGGAAGCCTTTAGATCCGCATTTTTTTCAGGTGAGGGATCTTGATTGGCCACCAAGGTAGACTTTAAGCTTATCAAGCTAATGACAGGAATCTCTTTGCCTCTGTTAGGCAATTTGTTGTGTTCTCTGCTAGGTGTCATCATTGATAACTTTTTGCTGATGTCTTTATCCTAATTACATTTTTGGTTTGGGTCTGAGAGGGTTCTTAATCTCAAAAACACAGGTAGCCAGTCTCCTGGTCCTCAGGGCTGGCAGCCTGTGGGTAGTCATGACCAGGGTTTAAAACCTGCTTCAAGTCTTGGACTTTGAGGGGGCAGAAATATTATTTCTGACAACGTGATCCAAAGAGAGTTTGAGTTTTGAACAACTTGTTACAAGTATTTGGTTAGAATTGGCTATGCATCTTATTATAAAGTATTGTCCCATATTTTGACATTTGAGACAGGAGGTGTAATTTTGTTAGATATGGTATTGGGTAGCTCATTGAGTGCCTTCTGCATATAGTAAGATACATTATCAGGTAAGGTATTGAACTCAGTTGCAACACATTCATGGACAGAAAATGGATTAATAAATGATAAGCACAAGAAAAATAATGCATTTCTATTTGTGCATGCAACTCTGTCGGATTTAAAGAAGCCCCCTTGCTTTGGTCCATTTGAAGTACAATGACTATAATGACATTCTGTTATACAAGGAAACCCCATCTCAGCTAACAATTGCTAAAAGCAGAAATGTATAAAGCAATCAATTACACATTGTTCATGTTGCACAAAAAACCCTTTGGATTTTTTGGATTTCAGGATTAGGTAAGAATGCACACACAAGCCTCAGATTCTGTTCCCAGTCTGTCAATCATTCTAGAACAACTTTGCAGCAACAATGTTTAATATGTCTACCTACAGCTCAACAAATATATAAATTTCCTTCTTTTCATTCAAATAAACAGACATATTTTAATATAGTGATTTTACATTGGCTTAATTTATAATTGTTACTTTTATAAAAAAGTAAATACTACTGTGTTATAATCAAATGCCGATCTAATCATAGCTCTTACCAAAACTAATATACCAGCACCATTTTCAAGCCAAGTTATGACAGACAGTAACATGTCATCAAGATAGTTATTTTATAGTGTATTGATGACAAATACTGTTTTTTGGAGTAGAGTTAGATTAATACAAAATTGATTTTTCTAATAAAAAAACCGAAACTGAAAATTTTTGATAAGCATAAAATATATTTATATATTAATACTTCACTTTAGACTTTTTAGAATATTTTTTAAGTAGTTATTGATAATTTATACTTGAGTTAAATATTTGATTGATTATAAATCCTAAGATCTTCAGCTTGTTAGCTTAAACTTAATAAGTCTTGTAGACCAAATATATTATATATATATAGGAAAATATAAGTATTAGAAGTACTATAACTTTAAAATATTGACCTGTAATAAGCAATTTTTTTGGAGTGGAAAAAAATAATATCGAGATATCCAAAAAAACTTTCTTAACCTTAAATAATGCATTTATAATATAAAGATTACTATCCAAGATAAAAACTATGTATAATCAAAAAATGTAAAGTCTTGGTTTTCGAGTTCCCTATTTAGTACAGATCAAAACATCTAAACCTTAATACATAACTTGACTCAAAAAGAATTTGCTATTATTGATTTTATACAAGTGAATTGGAAAAATTTCTATGTTATGCTCGAAAGGAAACAGGATGATAATGCTGACAATGTTCATGAGTGAACTAAGTAGGCTATTCTTTTAAAAAAGAAAGTTTTTATCGGTTCATATTAAATGTTTATAGTGATTTATTTTATGAACTATACTCATGAATAGAGCCTGACAAATTTCTTCTAAAAAATTCTTATTTAGGTTTTTCGGTGGGTTATCTTAAATAAATTATAAGGGTTTTAACTTCAATGAGTGAATCAGGGTTTCAGTTCAACAAAAAGTACGATTTGATCAGTGTCGTGTTTGACTTGGAATGCTTTTTACGTTCAGGTTGCGAGTCTAAACTATATCTTCGATTTTATACTTTTAACTGCTGTTTATTGGATGGAACTAGACAAAGGAGTTGTCAAACTATATACAGCTTTCAACAAATAATCAAGAAAATTAATTAGATGTTGAGCTTGGTACGCTTCCAGTGGCGACGCTTAGCATTATACCTTATTTTGTTAGAAATTTTACACATCTTTCAATTACTTGATCTTGTTATCAGTACGAAGGCGAATCCAGTTAGGAAGAGGGCGATTTTTCTTCTGGGCCTTAGCCAAGGTACGCTTGGTTCTGAAAGATTTATTTGAAGGCTAAAATTTACGTTAGTTTCATTTCTTCTTTATCCCTTACCATTGTGTCTGAGCTTAGACAGTCAGAAAAGAAGGCAGATTTAACACCTAGCCTTACTCTATAGGAGTGGACTCCTGATGCTCATTCAAAATATTCAAAAATTGGATGTAAACTATTTCAGAATCGAATTGTTTGCCTTATCTAAGGACCAAATTTAAAATTGGCTAATTTGAATCGTCCAATATTTATAACTAGGGAGAAATGAATGTATGAGGTTTGAAAATATGATGACATAAGCCTCAATTTTGCATTATTTTGGTATGGGAGCAACACATATTTTGAGTTTAAATGGGTTCTGTTAAAATTAAATCTTCCACAGCCGAAACAGTTGTTGGCAAAAAGATGTAAATTAACATGGGTTTCAGACATAAAAAGATATTATTATGTTGTTTTAAAAAACATGAAATATTAAAATAAGATATTTTAATTGTAATTGTAATGATAAAATTAAAATTACTTGAATATATTTGAAAAATGTATCATAACTTTGAGGATAACAATACACATTGTGTTATAGTAGTTTTATGGCCTGTTAAGATAAACAAAAAACCTCAGCCTAAAACGAAATAGGCACAGCCCAGAACAAAATTCAACTCATCAGTAAAAGCACAATCTCCTTTAACAACCAAGCAGTTGTCAATGGGAAAACATATACAAGTATACAGCAAAAAATGTATACTGTAAATTCAGAACCTGAATGTAAAAATGCGGGATTGTCAAATCCTTGGTCCAAATTTTGAATCACTTTTGTGGGCAACTCAGCTGAGTGAAAATTAAAATATTTAATTAAATCAACCATTTAATTTGACTTTTTTGGTTTATTTAAATTGGCAAATTTTGAATCCCTTGAGCATATAACTCAACTAACTAAAGACAAAACACAACAAACAAATGTGGGATACATAAATCATAAATGCAGGATTCTAATATACAATTTAGCATTTGCTTAAGTCTAAAAAGTTATAGACAACATGAAATAATTAACAAACACAGAATTGTGGGATTGTCAAATACAAGAAACAAATTTCAAGTCATAAGTGAGGTGAATTTGAAATAAGTTTAATCAATGACTGTCTTAAAGGTAAAGTTAAAGGATATAGAGTGGATTTGTGCTGATTCTTTTAGGGATCATAGGCATTCTCAAAAATCACCCTATTCCATTTTAGGATGGCTAAAATTTAGATGCTTGATTACAGTAGATTTTAAAAAATGCTAATAATAAATATATCTTATCACATTATATTTTCCTTGATGTGTTGATAGTTCATTTGCTGTTTATAATGTGCTTGCAATTAATTGGATAGTTTCACCTCCAGTTGAATTGGAAATGGGAAATCAAGTTGCCTCTGCAACCACAGCTGGTCTTGGGAAGGTGGCTTGATTTTCTATTGCCAAGGCAACTGGAGGTAAAGCTATCCAATTAATTGCAAGCACATTATCAACAGCAAATGAACTATCAATTCACCAAGGAAAAGAACTCGTGATAAGATAAATTGTAATATATAATTCTTTTTATTATTAGCGTTTTTAAAATCTACTGTAATCAAGTATACTTAATAGCAATACATGAATACATAATGTAGTAAACTGATTGTTTATCTTTTCCCCTCCTTTTTTCCTTGAAATAAAGTTTTATGGCCCCCGGCGTAGCCAGGGGCCAAAAAACTTTTAAAAAAATTCTGCATCATCAGGACGGTAGCTCATATATCATTATATGGGTTTGTGGTTGCTATATTAGTAATTTAGAGTGCAGAATATTGCATCATTTCCAGTTTAGACAATTTTACATTCTACTTAATTTCATGTCTAAACATGGTTGTTGAGATTGTATTTTCCATTTGATTTTATCCAGAGTGGAGCTTCTTGATTTGGGTTGATTTGTCCTAGTTTCTTACTGTACATTCAATTTGGATTCCAGTTTCCGCAATTAATATCTGAGTTTACTAGTGGCATTCAAAGTGATTTTAAATTTGGTTCTTGGATTTGACAATCCCGCAATTCCAAAAAACATAGTAAACTTAATAAAAATGGTTGATAGATTTGAACACTTCAAATCTGATTCCAGTTAATTCATTTTGTTCATTGAAAATATGCAGTTCAACTTGAACTTTGCAAAGTGTCTATGAGTTCCCACATTTTCAAAAATCCAAATAAAAATACAAAGAGTTTAATTTAATTAAAAAAGGCTATCTCACAAAAGTGATTCAAAATTTGGACCAAGGATTTGACAATCCCACATTTTTACTTTTAGGTTCTGAATTTACAGTATCTTTCTGAAATTAAGGTTAGAGTAAATAATTTTTTTATCAGATCTCATTTGCTTCCAAATTTGCTAGTGTTTAAATAGCTAGGATAATTAGGATGAAGATAGCTCAACAACAAGCAATTGTGTCAGGATTGACAATTATTCCTCTCTAGAAACCCGGGCCCGGGAGCAGGAATCAAAGCCCAAACCTGGATTCCTTTGGGCCGCCAGGCCTGTGGACCACAGGACTGCCTGCCCGCGTTTTTCTGGGATTGAGCCCCCACAAGCTGATACCAAGCATATTGACACATGCTGTAAATTCACTGCCACCTCTGGCTTTGGACCGCTCAATCTTTCCCTGTCGTACCAAGAAAGGTCCCAAAACGCCCGCCAAACCCCTCCATTTGTTGAATGATTTAGCTCACACGGTTGATGAGAGGTTTGTGCTGGCTTATCCTGTGGAATCCCTGCCTTTGGTTGCTCCTTCCTGGGAAGAAACCCTGGTTAATTTGGACTACCTATTAGCCTGGTGTTGTCTGTTTTTAAAAACTATCAGAGCCACCCAATCAGGTGTCGCCACATTGACGCTTGATAACCCAGTTGACCCCCAAATGCCTGGCATCTCTTCCAGCCAATCAGATTTGATTTCGGAAATTGGAGTAAAACTCTCCAGTCCCCCTGAGCCCATCCAGCAAAGTTTTGTACCTAGCCAATCAGGCTCACCCCCAACTGTCATGTGACCAGTTTTTTTGCAATCCATTCCTTTTAACCAAGCAAGGGGACTTTCAGTCCCCTGCTTGTCTATTTTCCACTTACATTAAAGTTTGGAGTCACCTGCACCTTAATTTTCTTAATTTTGAGTTGCCTGGAACCAGTTGCGTCCCTAAAGCTCAAAATATTAGAGTGTAGCCCCTGCCCTAAGCTTACCTTTAGCCAGCCGGTTTTGAACCTGGCTTCTCTTCTGGCTCCTTGTACAAGTGTTCTTTCACTTAGTTGTCGTCTCTTTTGCTCTCGCCTTCAAAATCAAAGTTCAAAGCTCAAAATTTCAATTGAATTTTCCTATAATTTCTATTATTATCTCAAATTTTCTTTAAAAATCATTGTTTTCAAACCCAATTTTGCTTGCAGTTATAATCCAAGGGCCCCAAGACAACAGCAAGGCTACCCAAACCTGTTCTGCTGTTTTCCCAAGAATTTGCCAAAGACTACCCTAGTCTTGCCATTTTCTCTCCGTTTTCTCCAGAAACTATACCATCCTACCCCAAATTTTGTGCTGGTTCTTTCTATGATACTGCCGGCTCTTAAATTTGTCGTCTTTTCCCTGGCTCCATTTCTCTTGCTTCTGTGGTCCACCTCCCCTGACCTGTGGGGGAAAATCTCCTCATCGGCCTGTCTGGTAGGTAGCAACCCTGCCAGTCTCTGGGACCTCCCCAGCAGTCTTCTCTTTTCTGGAGAGGCTGTGGTTAAGAGCCTGACGTGTGACAATCTTGACCTGGATGACGTGGAGCTTGCTTTGCCTAGTTCTGAAGAGGTAGTGCCCCCCACACCTCCTCTCCCCTCCATGGTTCAGAAGAATGTGGTAACCCCCAGGTCCTCCAAAGTGGCCTCTCCTGCTCCTACTTGCACTCCCTGGTTGCTCACTGGTCTGATTCTAATGGGTTTGAACACCTACTTCCCCCAGTTGTCCCCGGTGTCCTCCCTGTGGTCCCTTCTCCAAGCGGCCATCCCAGTTGCGCACTGGATGGAATCCTGGTGGTTTGTTGCACTGGGATGGGAGCCAAACTTAGTTAGTTTAGCCCCTCTCTCTCACACATGCAGTAGAAAAAGACAAACCAAATAAATCATCACGCCAAATGGAGGATTAATCACAGCGCCTAATGGAGGCACTGATTTGGCAACTATTAGCTTCATAAACTCAAAGTCTATACCAGCAACCAATCAAGAGCCAACCCAGGAAAGAGGCACAGGCCTGCAACCTGGTCCCATGACCTCGACACTAAAGCAAGATAATCAGGCAGTCAAATTGAGATTCCTGACCAATGAAAGAACCCCTGGGCTGAGTGCCATTTTGCCGCCTTTGGACCCAAGCACCCAGTTCCCCCAGCCCTGGCCTTTCCAATGCCCTGATGAACCCCCCATGAAAAATGTTAAGTTTGGAGGGAGGTACTATATAAACCCAAGGACCCCACGCTCCAAACTTATTGCCATTTTTGAATAAAGGTTATGTTAATTTGGCTCATACAGCTATTGCCTTATTTTGTATTTGATGTCTACCAATTCAGTTCAAGATCTCCTGGCCTGCCTGCCCCACTGCCTGCTGTTTCCTGTCCTCCTGGTGTACTCTTTGGACCCGTCCACTTTACCAACTACCCTCTGAAGTCTGAATACAAAGAAAACACCCTGGAAAAGATACTCAAACTCAATCCCCTGGCCCGCATACAATCCACAGTTAGATACAACTGACAAGGCCTGTGAATATTTTCAACACCAAAATTGTTTAGAGGAAAATTCAACTATCTCCCTGCCTACGACCTATCCATGGAACCACCTGTGACCCCAAACCCCATGCCCGCTTCTGCACCTGACCTCCCAACCAACCATCCTGGCAAGCTGTTTGGGATTGTGTACATTACCCTCATAGGGGTGATTGTCACTATAATCCTGGCTGCTGGCCTGTGGTTTTGGTGGAAAAGTCTGCCTCATACCTTTTAAAGTTAGCTTTCCTCTTGTGGTGGGCATTTCCCGCAAAAAACCCAGCCTAAGTTACCCCTGAAAATAACAGACTGGCTGCCAAAGACTGGATCTCTGACAAATTGGGTTGTTGTCATTGTTTTTTATATGAGGGATAACCTCTCTACCTTTATACTAAGATACTCCCATGGGAAATATCCCAATGTAGACATCTCTTTAGTTACTAACAAATATTTATTAAATACATTATTTTATTTAGTTTGTTTAGGTTAGTAAACTCAATGACACCTTGTGTTAAATCATAAGTTTTTAGCAGGCCTCCCAAAGATCTTTTTGCAAACAGTACCCACTTTCCTTTACCTTTTAAATATAAACCCAAATGATTTACACAGTATAGTATATAATCTTGGCTTTATTGAGCAGGACCTTACAATTTTACCAGACCTAGTTTTTCTTAATATCATGATGCCCTTTGGCTTTCTTTACAGTCAATCAAGCAGCTCTTATACAGTAGTTTTAAAAGCTATGGCAACAACCAATAATATCTCAGATTTGAACAAAATCCAAGTTGCGCGAGATTGAAAATTCAATTAATTCAAATATTTTTGGTTAATAAATGAACTTTCAAACCAAAAACAAAATTTCACTAGCCCATTATATGAAATTATATCAAACATCAAGCAGTGTAGTTCAAACCATAAACAAAATGAACTGACACAACAAGTGAGATGAATGGATGCTATCCCAGAGTATATTATAATCCAATCAGGATTCATATGAGGCACCAACAGAAGGACTAAAATGAAACAAAATTAGAGCAATCTAGAAGCAAGATTCCACAAGCAAAAAAATGAAGTCACACAAGATGTGTAGTATGAGCAGCCTAAAATAGAAATATAACAGTTTATTAGCCAATCAACAGCTATCTAATTTAGAGACAGAGGTGCTTTATTCATTTTCATGGATCCTTATTTGTGTATAATGGTTTTGAGAACTTTCCAAATATGGACTTGAGATTTGTGATGGATCCAAGAAATTCATGCTTGTTTTTTCATTATCCCAGTCTGACTCTTTTACAGTTTTATGGGGGAATCCTTTATGTAAGCTTTGATGAGCTTGGATTCCAGGCAAGCAATCTTGGCGTTAAACTTGTTGCCATCTGGTGATCACTTCCACATTTTTTGCTTCCCATGGCCTTAGCTGCAGACCATCTCTTTCATTCCATTGTAGTCTTATTTCAGTTAAAAGCCAAAAACACAAAGCATAAAAAGATTGAGGGGAAAGTGACCATTGTCACACATAAGTATTGTTTTTTATTAATTATTATCATGTTTTCATTATATACCAATTGGGGTACATTCAGCTGAAAACCCCTCCAGTTCCAGAATCACACCTGGATTCCTATCACATGGTTTATGACATAACAGCATCATCCAATCCATATCTTTACCAAAAAGATCTTCATACTCTTAACCTATAAGAATGTACCATAATACATTCAGCAACTGTGGTAAGTTTGGCTCCCTGGTGATTGACTCCCTTAAACTTGACTCCCTGGTAGTTGACACTATAGTAAAGTGAGAATTCAGCTTTTGCCCTGATTGACAACTGGAAATCAACACTTTTTTAATTAACAGATCTTGATGTACTGAAAAATTTTAATATAAAAAATAAGCCTTACAGCTATGGTATACTAAAGTGATCCCAGAGAGCAAAAAATGCAATAAAAACAGTAGCTTAATTAATAAAAAATAAGGAGAAATAAGCAATTATTTCTCATTTTACTATGTAATTTACACTCTTCATTATAAAGATATTTTTTATTACCATAAAAATTAAAATTCCAATGAGACAAAATTAAATAAAAACACAACAATAAAAGCTATGCAAAATATGAAGAAATATTAATATTTATTTGATATAGTTTATATAAGCACAACTGTGAATATCATATGTTTTATTTGGAAATTAACAAAAATTAAGATATTTCAATCACTTTCAACTATAGCTATTCATCTCAAACTTACCATGCATACATAGAACAATCACTGCTATCTAATTAAATTAAAAAAAACTTAAAAATTAAAACTAAAAACTAAATGATCAAAGCTAATAAGTAAAAATTAAAGTTAAAAAGTTAAAAGTAAAAATCATATAACTGAGCAAGCAAGCAAGTTTATTCCTCGTCATTCTTTCCCCGTTTCATTTTGGCCCCTTCCAGGAGGGCAGTGGCAATAAGCTCAAGCTGCTGCTTAAGCTCAGAGGCCTTATACTTGTGCTTGGCTGCACCTTGGATGGCCTTGGTGAAGAGGGTACAGCAGGTGGTTGGCTTGGTGGGGGAGACGCGGTTGGAGAGATCACGCAGCTTGGAGATGGTTTTCTCCTGCTCGTGCTGCAGGAGGGAAAAGAAACTTATTGAATTTTGGGTGGAGCCCAAAGTTGGCCTTGAGGTGTTTGTGATATGCCTCTAGCGCTGAGGTGGTCTTGAGCTCACCATTCACTGCCGCCCGGTACACATTCCAGCTGGCCTTGGCACAGGCCTTGCCTTGCCTCTGCGTGACAACCTTCCCAATCCACTGGGGCTCAAAGTACTCAAGGAAAGGCTTGAACTCTGGGTGCTTCACTATGTAGGGATCTTTTGAGAGCACCTTGAACCCCTGCGCAATGTGCTCTGGCTTTAAAAAAGCCAAGGCACTAAATTGTGCCAGCACAAATCTGCAGGTGTCCAAAGTATCCCTCTGGCTCAACCTACTAAGCTCAGTGTGGGCCTGCACGTTACAAGCAACTGCTTGGCGGAAGTGGAAGTGGCACCCCTGCACCTTCTTGCTGAACAGCTGCTCAAATGCATTGAACTGAGCAGGCTCAAAGTCCATAATGCACACACAAGGCCCAAGAGCTCTTAGCCTTGCCTTTTCCTCCAAGTCCAGGGTGGCCTGGTCCTTGTCAGAGGCAGGTGGGTTGGCGTGGGTGTGGGGGGAGTCTTCTTGGATTTTCCATTGTTGGCAGGAGGAAGGAGGGCAAGTTTTTGGCAGAGGATGGAGAACACACGGGTATAGATGGCCTTGGTGGCCCCAGGAAGAAGAAAGAATGCAAGTGGAATCACCTGGATGTCAATCTGGGCATGGACCATCCAGAGCTGCTTGAACATCTGGGGGCAAGTGGCAAAGGTATCATCAACTAGCCAGGTTGACGCCCTTTTCAACTCCATCAGGTTCTGCTGAGTTGAGTAGCAGATGATACGGTCCTTGGCGGCAGGCCTGTTGTCATGGAGCAGGAAGCGCTCCCCACTTGGAAGCTGCTTAAGCTCATGAGTGAGCGTGAGCTCCGAGAGGACGTCAGAGGCCTTGGGGGGAGGGGGATTGGCAGCAATATGCCTATCACTGATGAATTTGACCAACTGCTCCTGTGTTGGTACCAACTTAAGATTGTTGGGTTTGAGATGTTGCAAAGCCTTTATGGCCAGATCAGAAGCGCAGAGGTTAGAAGAGGTGGGAATGACCTGAACAAGGTACCATTTAAGCATCCAAGTGATTAGATGATTGGGGGGCTTGCAAGTGTGCTCCCCCTTCTCCGCCGTTACTTGCTCCCAGCCCTCAGTGTTTAACCGGGCCCCACAAGTCTTATCTTCACAGACAAAGTGCTTGCTCTTGGTCTGCTGCTTTTGGTTGTTGCAATTGAAGATGTAGTTGTCAGCAACGTAACCAGGGCTGCCCTTTACAGACATGATGGGGAAGTAACAGGGGAAGCACTTGGGAACTTTAAACTCTCTGTCCACATTACAGATATTGTGGATGGCCAGTGGATCCCAAGCCACATGACCAGAAGCTTTAAACTTCTTGGAGTAATCCTCCGGCTCATCTTGGGGGTCAGATGAGGAAGGAGGAGAAGAGCCATTGGGAGGGGGAGGGGAAGGATTCTTTGAGGCCTGCTTGGATGCCTCCTTTTTCTTACCAGAAGAAGAGGTGGGCTCCTTGGCAGCCTTTGACTTCTTGGTATGCCGCTCCTTGGTGGGCTCAGAGTTGGCCTCTGAGTGGTAAAAGGAGTGGTTGGTAAGATCACCATCAGATTTATTGGGGGAGGAATTTTGGGGGGAAGGTGAAGGGGATGTGGAAGATGAGGGTGGAGGGGGGGAGTAGGAGGAGATGGAGTGGGAGGAGATGGGGTTGGAGACTTTGCCTTTGCAGGCTTCTTGGCACGCTTGGGAGTGGAGGCAGTTTCTTTGGAGCCCTTAGAGGCTTGGCGCTTAGGCTGTTGGCTGTTCTTGTTTGATCTTGTCTAAAGAAAAGTTTAGTTTTGTAAATAAAATAGTATGAACAATATAAACACAAAGGTAAAGCAAAGTAAAAGTTAAATTAAAAGTATGCAAATAAAGTTTTATTTATCAAGAAAAAAAAACATAAAAAAGTAAATAGAAGCAAAATAGAAACTCAAAGTATAGATATAAAGGTTAAAACATAGAAAATAAGTGAATTCATGATGAAGCATCTAAGATGTTAGGTTCAGCATAACATCTTAGTGTTAAATCAATGTAAAAGTTTAATTGAAAATCAAAAAAATTTATGAAAATTATATGGAGAGCAGCAGAAAAAGTAGTAGATTATAATTGCAAAAATATAAAAAATTATTATGTGGAATTTTTTTATTGAGAGTTGAAAATTCAAAACATAGTAAAGTGTCAAGTTCAGCACTATTGATCAGCCAGAAAAAGCTGAATTCTCACTGTCAAGTATGCCGGAGTCAAGCAGAAACATCAAATTTACTATGTTTTTTACATATAAAACTTGCTTAAATTTAAAACAGGTTTGAAAGTTAACCCAAAAGCAAGGCAGTTTTGTATGCTCAAGAATTAAAAAAATACAACATAAGTTAAAAAAGTAAATGAGTGAAAAGGTGTTTATTAGTGATAATAATGTGCTGTGAGGAGCTGGGAGTGAATTATTTACCATAGTGTTGGTTAAAACGTTAAGAAGCTCTCTGTACTAATCCCAAAGTTAAAGTGTCAAGTGGGTGAGTGGCGCTCATAGTGCATCACATATTAATTTAGCCTTAATTATGAGCCTTTGATTAGTTAAATCCAAAACTGATCGCATGTCAAGTGGATAGAGTCAAGCAAAGAAAGTGTCAAGTTTCAGTTTTTTATAAATTACATATGAAATCTCTTAATAAATTGGGCTTAATTTATGTGGCACCACTTAATCCAAAAACCTGGGAATGACATAATGTAAAACAAGTGGGGTATTTGATTAATGTCTATACCACTAAATCCAGTATAGTGGTGCTTGGGAGCCTAATCAACAACTATGGACGCTAATAATAAATATATAATAGTAAATAATAAATTTTATATAAGTGCATATGTATTTTATTAATAAAATTAAAATTTGGCTTAAAAAGTGTCAAACTGGTCACTTTTTGTTTTAGAGTGTCAAACACAGGTTTTTTCTTTTCTATTAGTAAATCTACTTATAAATTGCCCCTTAAATTGGTATTTTAGCTAACCAATTTATTAAACAGAGTCAAGTTTGAGTAAATTTAACCTTGGTTTTTGGTTTTGAACCCCTAAATTACTAGTAAAAATTAGCTTAAAATTGGTTAAGCCAAAAATACTAATAGATTTACATATGCGGCACTCAACTCCCTGGTACTTGACAAAGTGTCAAGTACCAGGGAGTCGAGTTTAAGGGAGTCAAACTTACCACAGTTGCCCATTGTCTACATTTAGCTGTTTTTTTGCATTTAATGGTTTTTTGCGTTAAAACCCCATTAAAACACTTTGAAACTCAAACCAGGCGCCACCGCGGCGCCCAGGAACTTTCCCAGGCGGCGCCACGGCGCCCCAGCGCCTGAAAAAAATTGATAGCGGCGCAGCAGCACTTTTAACCCAATGAATTTGCCGACGTGGCGCTTTTAAACCAGAATTAAGGGGTTTACTTTTGGCTAACCTTAACCAAACTTCTTGACACAGTCAAGGCAATTAAACAATATAATTAAATCCTCATTAATTATATTCCAAGCATATATTAATTAACCTTCCCAGTTAATTAATCTGTTTGAAGACAACAAGTCTTTACTTGACACAGTCAAGTCCATTTTGGCCCTATGATTAAATCCTCATCAATCATATTCCAGGGTATCAATTAATTAACCTTCCCAGTTTATAAATTACGTTTGAGACACTTAGCCTCATAATCTGAATTGTTCAGATTATTCATTACGGCCCTCAATTAGTACAGCCTAATTGATTCCTGGGTATCATTGCTACACTGGAAAGTCGCTCCAAGGCCAATCCTATTGTTTTGAATTTCAACCTATGAAATTCATCACAATTCAACCTCTTTGTGAAACCATAGCCCAATGTGACTGTAGTACAGTCACAAGATTATAATAAAAATAAAGTCAAAATTTTTAAACTTCTACTTTTAGTGATTTTAACCTAGATTTTTTACAATGGTTTTTAACAACAACATTTTTGGCGGCACCAGCAGCCAAGCCAGCTACAATGGAGGCAAGGCTCAGGGTGTGGAGGCACCTGTTTATACTCAAGCCTTTAAGGCAGGTAACAAGGAAGCCGGCCTGTACTTGACCCCTGACTCATATGGCTTTGACTTGTTCAGTAGTCACTTAGTGTCTAGCTCTGCCTCTGCTCCCGTACCCACTCCCGCACAAGCTGCCTGCCAACCAACCAATTAGGATGGCAACCTCAATCCAAAACAACTTCTTGCCACCACCCAACCTGCACCCCCTCAGCCAATCAGGCTTCATGTCACGGCCCATACCAGAGTCCGGCTGGACTCCCACAGGAGAGGCAGGCCGGGTCTGGAAGGCCATGTACACAATAGGCGCTATATAAACCAGGTAGTTGAGAGCAGTGGCTAGGGGGCGCCAACTCCCAGTATGGGGCACGGCTTGGTTGGCCAGCCCCAATACTGCGATATAGACAAACCCCAGCTTGCTAAAGTTCTGGGTGGGAGGCGCGTCAGGGAGAGGAGGGGCAGTAGGAATCTCCTTCATAGCTGGTGGCAGATCCAGATGGTGGGGATGGAAATACTCCAAGTCAAGGGCGCAGGGTAGTTTGACAAGAGCAGCAGGAGTGTAGCCGGGAGGATATGGATATGCAAGTTTGTATTGTGTAGTGGATTCACAAATGGATGCAAAGAGAATAATTAAATTTGATCAAAAATAGACAATTCCTGAAATAAGATAATAATTTCTAGGCATAAACTTGCTTTATTAAGATGTCAACAAGGAAAAGGGGATGTCAGTGTTCCCAGCTATATCCTGCCGGGAAACTGCAATTTGGCTTACTGGCAACTTCTTATTGGTTGTCAATGAAATTTTTCTTAAGCTGGGTTCCATTGGTGACTCCTGATTTGTCAGTTAGATGGATCCTTTCATTATTTTTTCCCCGGGGAAGCTGGCAGGGGGATTTTGGGCCATTTGGCAACCCAAGTCCCCAATTCTGGATTTCAGAGGGCGTGGGCCAATTAAAATCTTTTCCACTTGGCTTTGGGAGGGTTTTCTCTTGTCCCCAGGCTTGGCATTAACCAGGGTTTGATTCTTCACTCAGAATTAAAGTTTCCTTTGGATTAATCTGCGTGATTGATGATGCAATATCTCCATCACAGGCGTTGACCCTATGCAACATAGGGTTTTGTCTGGCCCATTCTGGGCCCTGACACTTCAGCTCCCATGGCCCAAGCAATGAATCATCACTGTCCAAATTCTTCAGGAAATTATGGCACTGAATTTGCAGGGTCTGTCCTGGGATCAGATTTCTGACCAATTGAAGTTTACCCGGGACATCATAATGCAAGAGCTCAACAACCTAATGAACAAGGGGAATCTGATAAGGATAGCCAAAAAGCCCAAGAAGGCCCCCAAGTCCCAAATCACAGAGGCCTACCCAATCATGCTTGGCCTCCTCCAGCGGGACCCCAAGCTTCCCTTGACTCAGGTCCACAAACAACTTGCACATCACAACATATGGGGTTCCAAGCGCATGGTGCAGCTCTGGATGCACAGAAAGGTGGCTTCAATACAGATTCTTGCCAATTTTGCCAGCAACTAATGGGATGGCGCTGAGGATTCCTTGTATGATATTGACATCAAATCAACCCTGGTCTGATGCCTGACAAGTTTTTCAGATGACATCATTTTCATCTCTTACTATAAACTATCCATAGCTTTTGACAATTTCAGCGCGCAAGGAAGAGCCACCACCCAAAAAGAGAGGAAGAAGGTCAAGAAGGGGACATTCATTGGTGCATTTCTGGCTGTTTTAGCCAAGGGTTTTGTCTACTATTGGACAAACCCAGATTTCACCAATGGCTATGAGTACAGCCACATCCTTGGTGGATTACTCAACTCCTGGGATGGCTCAAATTCCAAGCACCAGGTTTTCTTGAGCAATCAGATGAAGGGTAGCTCCACTGCCCTTGAGGCCATCCAGGAACGTGGGCACCAGGCCTCCATGTACCCAGCTGGTCACGCTGACATCCATCTGGCTGATGTTGTGTTCTTTAATATTAGAGATACACTCTGGGAGCGCTGCCCTCAGGCTTTCAACAACCTCTATATTGGGGTCCTTGACCACAATTCTCTCTTTGGTCACCAAATGGCAGCTGACTTGTTTGCGCAAAGGTTTTCCATGTGAACATGGGCAACCAATCACATAAGGATAAGCACCTCCCACCCTGTGCCACTGCCACCTATCAACCAATCCAGCCAATGACAGACAAGGAATACCAACAACAGTATATGGTGGCCATCACACAAAATCCTCCTACCCCTATCCCTGCCACCACTGCCCCCCACCTTCCAGCCCCACCCACCCAATCCCAGACCCCCCAGGCCAGCACTTCCTCAACGTCTTCCTTTCCGCGCTATTCTGCCTACTAGGCATCACTCTTCCCCGCCCCAATAAACCCCCTGTTGCCAAACATTTTCTATTTATATTATTTTATTTTGAATTTTAATTGTTCATGTTCTCTTTGTTTATAGTTGGTTTATTCTTTATGTTCAGCTTATTTCTATAAAATTGTATTTTTATTATGCCATGTATCTAGATCCAGAACACAGTTATTTTTAGTACTCAAATACAGCCCCCTGTGAAAATATTAACCTATAATTTTCTAATTCAAATTTAGCTGATCACCAAATTGTTGTTAATATTTTCACAAGGGGCAGTGCAAAGCGCCCAAAATAATATAGCAATTAAGGAAACAATGCCAACACAAAGCAAACAACGCATATTAAGATGAGCGTAAAACATATACACAATGGGTAAAAATATGGGATAGTGTAACAAATGGGAAAACAAACAGGGATAAACAAGGAGGCAATATTATCAGAATAATACAGATTTTATTGGGGTGAAAGCTACAAAAACATATGAAAAGGTTAGTAAGAAATCAATGAGAGAATTGGAGAAACTTCTAAAAGACTTTGACTCTGCAATTGCAGAGATCAAAGAAATTGACTGCAAGGTCAAAGCAAAGGTGAAGTCCGCCATCCTAAAAGGCAAGAAAATTGACAAGGTGTTGGCCAAGGCGCTTATGGCCAAAATACCTGACACCCCCAAGAAGACAATTGAGCGCTTACTAAACATTCAGAAGATGGTGGTTGAGGGCCTTCAGTTTAAGGTGTACAATCTTTCTGTGCTATCTGTCTGGGTTGACAACCCTGAAATGTATGCCCATCTGAAACCTGCAAAGCACACAAGGAAAGATGATACAGAATTGCCCACTCAACTTTTTGTGCCAAAAATGGCCAAGCCTGCCAAAGCCGCTGGCAAAGAGAAAACACAAGAAGGTAACCTAAAAAATAAAATTAATAAAAATTTCCAAATACTTACCTTTTTTTGTTAGAAAATATTGACAGTGAACTCCGCTGGGTCCTGGTCCCTTTCCCCCCCTCACTTTTTATGCAAATTATGCCACTCACATGACTAGGCAGCTATTTCTGTCCCCCCCTGTTGTGTGGGAGCTTGAAGACAGAATTCACTGATCCTGTCCAATGTCGCAGGAGGCATTGGCTGAGCTTACACATTCTGAGGGGGCATCTGAGTGGGCAGTTACTGCCTACAAGGATGCTCAACTGGTCCGCCTGGACCCAGTGGTTCTCAGTGAAGTTTACTGTGTAAACTCTATTGAGTTTGTTTGGGACGTCCTGGCAACGCTCCCATTCAAGAATATACTGGAGATGGGCTGGGCACATGCGGCTGCTTGCTTCTGCTTCCTGGTGAAGCACACCATATCATACCTGTTTGGGAACTTTGGGCGCGCGGTGGGTAAATTGGCTGTTGCAGACGCAACAGCCGTGAAGAAGCTAAGACCCTCCTGGCAGACTTTGGGTTAGCCTGGAGCACCAATGAGACAGGGCTCCCTGAAGCCATGGAGCTGTACTTTGCAAAAACCAAGCATGAGAAAAAGATCAGCACAGTATACAACAAACTTTATGAGTTTACAGAAGCCTTTGCTGGACAAAGGCTTCATCTTGTTGTTTACCTCGGGTATCTCTTCTACTTTGGAATGGGCACCAGCGTGGAGGACCTAGACGGGGTCCTTCTTGGGATTGACAAGGCCCGGCTCTCTTTGGATGGGAAAAAGGTCCCCCCAGATACAACTCAGTTGACCATGTGATCCAGGACGCCCTGGTCCTGGCTGGGATATATGGGTTTGCAGCCCCGCCTGAAAAGCTGCTGTTTCACTCCCACCTGACCCTACTGCCTTTCACCAGCAGGCAGGAGTATTTTAATAAGGGTGTATCCACCATTCACAGTATGGCAGTGGAGGTTGTGCGCCACCTCCATCACCGGGTGGGTACATACCAAAGGACTCACTATAGGCGCACATAATAAAAAATATCATTCCAATAAATTTTATTACAATTTATATTATTTTTATTATAATAAATTTTTATAATTTTTATAATTTTTATTTTAGCAAATAAGTTTTGCAAAATATATTGTGGAAACAGTTTTCATAAAAGCATAAAATTATATGTTAATAAAATAAATTCTAATTTTTACATTTAATTTTTTTAAAACTATTTTTATATTTATTTGACAAAAGTGATACAAATATATTTGTGTAATTCAGTATCAAGTGTTTGGGATAACCTCAGATGGCATAATAAAAAAACATAATATAAAATAAATAAATTACTTACCTCCATTGATGGTCTTGCCAAATGTGATTGTGGGCTTAGAAGCTTCTAAATATAAAATGTTACTTAATAAATTTTAAATAGTAGATTAGAGAATAAAAAAAGTTGGACACACTAAGCTTTTAATTTATTGGCTGTTTGGCTAGGAGAACGGGGATGTATGAATCAGCGTGGCCATAGAATTTGGCCACAGTCTCATCTGGGAGGGTGTGGATCCCAGCCTGGAGCAAATCAAACAGGTCCTCAGTCCCAGTTGGGGCTCCTTGCTTGACAACTTGCTTGAGCCACCCAAAGATGTGAGAGAGGGGGGCTAAACTAACTAAGTTTGGCTCCCATCCCAGCAAAACAAACCACCAGGATGCCGCCCAGTGGAGGACTGGGATGGCTGCTCAAAGGGGGGACCACAGGGACCACAGGGAGGACACAGGGGACAACTGAGGGAAATAGGCATTCAAAACCATCAACATCAGGCTGGTGAGCAACCAAGGGATGCAGGTGGGAGCGGGAGAGGACACCTTGGGGGACACAAGGGGTACTGAATTGCTCTGGACCACACTGGGGAGGGGAGGCATGGAAGGCACATCTCCTTTGGAGGTGGGCAAGGTGTGATCTACAGTGTTCAAATCCAAGTCATTGCACGTCAGGCTCTTGACCACAGCCTCTCCAGAAAAGAGAAGACCGCTGGGGAGGTCCCAGAGAGTAGAAGGGTCTCTACCCACAAGCCAGGCAGACAAGGAGATTTTCCCCCACAAGTCTGGGGAGGTAGACCACAGAAGCAGCAGGAACAGAGCCAGGGAAAACACCACAAATTTGATAGCTGGGAGTATCATAGAAATAATCTCCACATAATTTGAGGTAGGTTGGTAGGATTATTTTGACAAATAACAGTAGAAAAATGTCTAGGCAGGGTAATCTTAACAGAAAGGCAAAAAGGAGCAACAGAGTGGGTCCGGGCAGCTTTATTATTGTCTAGGACGCCTTGATAGTAATGGCAAGCAAAAGCAGGTTTAAAAACAATGATTTTAAATGAAAATTCAAAATAATAATAAAGATTATATTGAAAATCAATTGAAAATTTTAATTTTGAACTCTTTTTTCAAAAGCAAAAGCAGAGAAGACAACAACTAAGTATAATAACTCTAGTATAAGATACCAGAGAAGAAGCTGGGTTCAAAACCAGTTGGCACAAGGTAAGCTTTAGAACAGCAACTAACACCTTAATCTTTAGGCTGTAGAAACTAAAAACAGGGTTCCTAACAGCAAATATAATTAAAATAAAGTGCAAAGGCTCCAAGACTTTAATATTATTGGAAAATAGACAAGCAGGGGACTTTCAGTCCCCTTGCTGTGTTAAAAGGGATGGATTACAAGGAAAATAATTGCATGACAGTTGGCACTGGATCCAATTGGCTAGGGGAAAAACTTTGCTGGATAGGCTCAGGGAGACTGGAGAGTTTCACTCTAATTTCTGTGACCTGATCTGATTGGCTGGAAGAGGTGCCAGGCATTTGAAGTTCAACTGAGTTGTCAAGCGTCAATGTGGCGGCCTTTGATTGGCTAGCCCTGATAGTTTTTAGAAATGGGCAACACCAGACTAGTAAGTAGTCTAAATTAACCAACATTTCTTCCCAGGAGGGAGCAACCAAGGGCAAAGAATCCGCAGGGTTGGCCAGCACAAACCTCTCATCAACTGTGTGTGCTAAATCCTCTAAAGAATGGAGGGGTTTGGCTGGCATTTTTTGCCCTTTCTTAGTGCGGCAGGGAAAGATTTTACAATCTAATGCCAGGGGTGGCAGTGGATTTACAAAAGAATTCCTCAATGGAAATTAGGAAGGGCAAATAGGCAGGGAGGAAGAGAAGGCGCGAATTTGCTGTGGCCAATTGCTGGGGGCCCACTCTGATGCTAGTGTCAATTGATTGAAATTCCTCAAGAATATCTGCCACCTTATGGAGACCAACATTGTCCAGCAAAATTACGTTGGTGAAGCCCGGGCTTGTGCGCCTCAGGTGCTCCTGGACCAATCAGAGAAATGATAGGAAGGTCTGGCTATTGTGAGATCCCAATATCATTCAGTACAGCTTGACCCCCTTTGGACCAAGGAGAGCCACCATCAAATAAGCTGTGGCGCAGACGGCAGCACACCAAGCCATCCTGTCATTTGAGCCTTTGGGGACATTCCCATATCCATTGTGCATCAACAAGAAAAATGCTGATTCATCAATTTAGTAGAATTTGACTATTCTCTTGGCTTTGAGGGCAGTGTATGCCTCTGCGTATTTTTTCTGGGT
Organism: Entomophthora muscae; assembly: GCA_014839935.2. NCBI lineage: Eukaryota > Fungi > Entomophthoromycota > Entomophthoromycetes > Entomophthorales > Entomophthoraceae > Entomophthora > Entomophthora muscae. The sequence continues at coordinate 20,031 of QTSX02006473.1, read as the reverse complement.
CTCAACATTGGAGGGACTATTACAATTGTAGGGGGATGCCCCGAGCTTTTTCCAGGAAAAGTGCATTCCCTTGAGCAGATGGTAGTAAAAGGAAATTGAGACCTCACCCCAAAAGTAGATTTTACCATGGCCTGTATATTTTACAGTTCAAGATGGCAGTCCCAGGTTATCCACTGGCAGATTGCCCATTTGTGCTCCTTGGTAAGCATAGTGAAAACGCGCAAGGATTTCTCCACGGCAAGGACTTGACCAGTATTGATGAAGATGTTGAATGTCTTTGAGGCATGCTTGGGATCCACCCCAACAAGAGCCGTGGTCGCCTTGTAATCACCAGATTCCTGCATTAGCTTAAGAAGGATGATGTGTTTGATATTAGGGATGCGCTTCTGGGCAGGCGTTTTGGCGGTGGGGATTGACTCATTGGCATTGGGCACAACACAGGGCATGGGTACCTTGGTGTAGAACACAGCAACTTTCTTTAGCACTAACTGCCCCTCATTAGTTCTGAAGAACTCAGGCTCCTTGTCCTCTTCCTGATTGCCATCACTGATGTAGGGCTTGTAGCTAGTATCAAGTACAGGCTTAACCTTCTCCAGAATGGCTGACGGGATCAACTCTTGCTGGTACACAATGTCAAACACATACAAAGTAAGTTCTACCTCCTTGTTTCTAACTTTCTTGATGAAGGTAACCTTGGTGGGCTTCTGGGTCAGCTTGGGGACCCAAGGGTTGATGCTCTGCACCCTAGCAGCTTGTGCTCCTTGAACTGGCTGTGTCAGTGCAGCGTCACTATGGAACTATCCTCTCCTGTCTCCTCCTTGAGTAGGCACTTAGGTTGCACTAACTCTATTCTTTGACCCGCGGGGGAAACTGCAACCGCAGTGCACAATGGGTGCATTGGTACTCTGGTGTTGTGTTCCTTTCATTTTAAAATTTAATAAAATACTAAATAACATTCAATTAAGTTACTTCCTAATTTTAATTTTTGCTTTTATTGGAATATGAATATTTAATTAATATTCCCCCCAATATCCCAATTATAGATTTTTTATTTCTTAATTAGTTTTTTTTGGTTTTACAATGCCCATTTTAGAATACTCAAAAAAATCCACCCATTTTCCCAGATTTTACTGCCAAATTCAAACACCCAACACAATATTTTTAAAATTTGTGTTTCAGATTGTGTGCCCTATTTTAGATACCTTGGTATCATTCTTGATTACAATCCATTGCACACAACATTTGAGTGATTTTGTTTACATAGTGAGTTGCTATTGTATTTTGTTTTTGGATTGAGTTTTGAAACACTGCGCTTGGGCGTATTTCATCACCAATTCACATAGTAAACATATGTACACCAAAAGTCAACTCACACCATTTTGTTTGTGAATCCATGTATTTCAGATTATATTTTGAATGATTTTGCTTTGCGCGTGAGCACTTCTTTGCTGTGTTGACCCATTTTGCCCATTAACACCAAAAATTCCTGTTAACAGATTATATATTTTAACTGAATAGCTGTATTTTATTTAAATCTGAAACCATGTTGTTTAAATATGAGGTATTTTAGGTTGTTGCCATATTCAGGATTGATAATTCATTACCCCAGGAAACCCGGGCCCAAGGGTGGGATTTGAACCCTGAACCTACATTCCTGCGGGCCGCTGGGCCCAGGGACCAAGGGTCTGCCTGCCCGCATTTTTTTGGGATCAAGCCCCTGCAAGCTGAGGCTTCTGCTAAGTCCCAAAGCCAGAATACCTGAACCAGCTCAACCATGGTGGCGCCCAAAGAGGAGCCTCTCAAATTGCCTAATGGAAGCAGAGATGGCACCTTTGTGAATTTCATGAGTTTGAAGTCCTCTCAAGTAACCAATCAAACCCTACTGCCAAAGATAAACCCAGGCTTTGGGCCCAACCCTGTGACCACAGCAAAGAATCAAGAAAATCAAGTGACCAAATTGGACGTTCTGACCAATGAGAGAACACCCAGCTGAGGTGCCATTTTGCTGCTCCCACACCCAGGCCCTCTGGCTGCCCACCCGCACTTTTCCCAATATTTGATAAAGCCCTGATGGAGAATACTAAGTTTGGAGGCAGAATGCTATATATGCCTATAGATCCTGCGCTCAAACCTTATCACCATTTTTAAATAAAGGTTATGTTACTTTGGCTCTTACAGCTATTGCTATATTTTGTATTTGCCATCTATCAATTCAGTTTGAGATCTCCTGGCCCTCCTGCCCTGCTGCCTGCAGTTTTCTGTCCATCTGGTGCACCCTTTGGGCCCGTTCACTTCACTGTTATCCCTTGAAGCCCAAATGTAAGGATTATACACCAGAGAAAATCCTTGAACTTGACCCGCTAGCCTGCTTCCATTCTGCTATTAGATACAACCACCAAGGCCTATAGATATTCTAACCCCAAAACTATTTAGAGGAAAATTCAATTATCTCCCAGCCTACAATATCTATATGGAACTGCCCGTAACACCCAAACCAATGCCAGCCTCTTCACCTGACCTTCCAACCAACCATACCAACAAGCTTTTTGGAATAGTGTACATCACTCTCACACGGGTGGTAGACACCATTGTACCAGCTGCCAGCCCGCGGTCTTGGGTGGGGAAGTCTGCTTCCTACCTTCTAAAGTTAGCTCCTCTCTTGTGGTGGGCCCTGCCTGCAAAAACCCCAGCCCAAGTTACCCCCGGAAACGGCAGGCCAGCCGCCTGAGACTGGGTACCTGACACCATAGCTTTTAAAACTACTGTAATAATACCCAAACCTTAGTTGTTAATGGTTTTAATCCTCCTATAAATGCTGATCAGTTTCCTGATCTTGAATTTGAGTTCTTAAATTGATCTCCCATTGTCAGAACAGGTATTTATTTTATATTTTTAAGCTTAATGAACTGTGTTAGCCCTGTTTTCACTTCTTATAAGCTATTGGGTGCACTGATTCAATTACTTCACCAGACTTTAACTACATTATTATATTTAACCAGTATAAATATTTTGGTTTAAAAGCCTTAGTTTATGATCACTAACCAAGTGTTGCTAATCTTACACTTGGCTGTGAGAGGAAAACTCAATTTTTTTGGCTGGACAGAGATATTTTCACCTATTGGTTGGAGACCACTACCAAAAAGTTTATGGTGCCATAATCCAATATTTTTGGGCAACTGGCCAGTCAAGCACCATGGGGTAGTGATATTTTATAATCTTCAGGGCATAATTAATTTGGCAAAGTCATGGGAGATGCAGGTTATTTTCTTCACCGGAAATAAGAGCTGTGTTAACCCACCCTTTATCAATGGCTAGGTCTAAACTATCCAATAATTTTAGGTGTTTGCAGCTTCCCCTTTTCATTCTTCTTTCTTGGGATATCTATTCAAGGCAAAAATGACACTGCTGTCACAAGGAGTGGATTTAGATGCATTGAATTAAGTCTGGGCCTTTGACCATGATGTGAGCTGGATTCCAGAACTTTATTCTATATCTTGGTATCTAGAGCAGCTAGTGCTATCATGTTTAATACTAATTTGATCCAAAATATCTGAATTTTTTTTCCAGATGCTCTAAATACCATGAAGCTGTTTTTATTGAGCCTTAACACTATTGCTGCTGGTTTACTCCACTGACATCCTAATTTAGATGATGCAATGATAAGCAGGGTCAGCTCTGAATCAATGTCAAGCCACTTGGATTGGTGATGGGTCTGGGTGGGATATTATGTTGATGCACTTGGAAATACATGAAATGAGGTATGCAAGCCAGCTATCCCATAATTAAGCTGCTATTTATAGGTATAGTTTGAACTGCATCTCTTTAAATTGACCAAGCACTCTTTTATTTGATTAATCCAATCCTCAGCAAAGAGGTTAACCATCTAATCATATAAACAGATCTTAAACAATGGCTACTTCCTTTCTAATTTCAATCCACACATCCTGGAGTTGGATAATCTATATAGATAGATCTCAAAGCCATGGTTGCAAGGGTTGGACCACAGTTTAAGGATCAAGCAGTTAGATATACCTTTATTAAAGTCTGAGTGGCCTATAATCTCATTTCTAAATAATTTAGATAACACTCCACTGAATACAACCTCATGTTTTCAAAGGTGCTTGTAAAGAATTGCATGTAAGATATATATTAAATCAAGATACTGGCTTGATTATTGTTATTAGTTATAAAGTAATATGGAAAAGCAAAGTCAATCCAGTTTCTTACAGCTTGAGCGCGCTCAAGCTGACATCACAGATATACTCACTTTTATATAGATGACTAGGCAGTTGCCCCGTTCAAGGACAGATATAAAGTTGAATTTAATAAATTGATTCAATATATTTTATTGTATTTTTGGGCTGGGATTACTCATCAAATTTTAAATTTAATTTTTATTTAAAATTCTTTATTAAAAAACTTCAATTATATTTATTTAAAACTAAAAGTGTATATTTCAAGCATAAATAAAAAATAAATCTAAATAAGTGAAGTATCATTATTAAGTTTAGTAAAACTAAAATATTATTTTGAAATAAAACTTGGTTTATTAAATAGCTACAAAATGTAGAGCTGATCTGTAGATTTATATTAAGATATCACACATCAGTATTGGCTTAGTATTCACAGAGTGCCAGGATTGACAATTTTCATCTCCCTCAAAACCCAGGTCCAAGGGTAGGATTCAAACCCTGGCCCTGATCCCCAGCGGGCTGCTAGCCCTAAAGACCAAAGGGACAGCTTCCCGTGCTTTCCTGGGACTCAGCCCCATCAAGCTGAAGCTAAGCATAATTCCCAAGATGATAGTACCAGCCAAACCTTAGGAACTATAGCGCCAAATGAAAGATCAGACAAATTGCCTAATGGAGGTGAAGAAATTCCTACCATTAGTCTTATAAGTTTGAATTATACACTAGTGGCCATCAAAATTCATTACCCAAGGAAAACACAGGCTTGAAGCCCACTCCCATGACCATGGCTTAAGAACAGAAGAATTGAACAATCTTTCCAGAAATTTCAACCAATAAGAGAACACCCAGCAGCAGTGCCATTTTGCTGCTCCTGAACCCAGGCGTCCTGGCCACCCAACCTCATATTTCCCAATTCTATGATGAATCCCACATGGAAAATATAAAGTTTGGTGGTGGGGTACTATATAGACCCATAGACCCTGCACTAAGACTTTATTGCCATTTTTAAATAAAAGCTTATGAGATATTGGGTTTCCGAGTTACTGCCTTTCTTTATCTTTGCTATTTACCAGTTCAGTTCAAGATCTTCTGGCTAGCCTGCCCCTCTTCCTGCAGTTTATTGTCCTCCAGGCGCCTCATTTGGTCCTGTTCACTTTAAAGAGTACCCTTTAAATCCTGAATACAAAGAATACCTCTTTGATAAGATGTTGGCACAAGATCTCTTGGACCAAACAAAAGTGTTGACCAGATATAATAGACAAGGCCCTTGGTATGTGACTGAACTCCATCCATTCATAGATAAATACAACTTGCTGTCTATATATCAACTGGATATGGAACCTCCAATCACTCCCAAACTAATGCCTGTGTCTGCTCCTGAACCTCCCTGGACCACACAAATAAGCTGCTTGGGGTTGTGTACATCACCCTTACTGGGGTGATTGACACTATAATCCTGGCTGCTGGCCTGTGATCCTGGGTGTGAAAATTGATGTCTTACCTTATTAAGTTAGCCCCAATCTTGCGGTGGTCCCTTGTAAAGCCCAGCTGTATAGACACAGCAGAATTCACTTTCTATAATGATAGAGAAAAACAGATAGCAAGATTGAGTAGAAATTCAATGATAGCTTAGCTATCAACTAGTCAAAAATGATTTATTTATAGGTAAAAGTAGTGAGGGGAGATTGTGTAAGAATAGTGGGTGCAGAGAGTGCATTGAATGTATGTCAAATGAAGTTGACACTTATTACTTTCAGATTCCCATACTATACTCAAATTTGCTTGCAATCTGGGTGCTCAACAAGGGCTCACTACTTAATAATAAAGATTGAAAATAACTAGGGCTTTTGAATGTGGGTTTGAACATGCAGATTCAATTCATATTTGCAAAGATAAAGTTGCATGCATGATATGATATCATTTTCACGCAACCAGTTATTCATGCAGGAGGTTCACTTCATCTTGATTTTGCTCGTGATTGTGGTTCTTGACAAGTCGCTATTGCTTAAGAAAAGTTGTCAGGCTTATCAAGACCTTTCAAATGCAAGTTTAAGAATTGATTTTCACTCCATACCCAAGGAGTTACACTTTCATGAATAGGAACTTTCATGCATTAATCTATTCATGCATTTTGCATGAATACCTCATCTTTGAGTAAATCACAATTTTACTGCTACCTGGCCCAGATCTTGGATAATTCCCAATTTTTATTTGCCAGTTAATTTATGTCAGGATAATCCTGACATCCCTGCCTGCCAAGCCTGCAGCCCATGTATTCCCAGAAAACAACAGGCTGGCTGTCCAAGGTTAGCGCTTTGACACAGAGATACCTTGGTTTTATTTTTTTTGGATATATCAAAAGTAACTTTAGATATTATCAAATTGATTCCGAGCCTTTGATTATGATGCAAGCCTGATTCCAGCACTTGAATATATAGCTGAGCAGCTAGATTTATCATGTTTGGTACTGTTTTGATTGGAATCATCTGAAAAATTGATCCATGTCCTCTAACTTTCATGAAAATCATTGTATCAAAACATAATTTTATCATATCCAGTTTACTCCACTGATGTTATTTTGGGATGAAGCTGTGGCAAGTGAGGTTTACTCTGAAACAGTATGCAGCCGCTTGGATTAGGCAATGCATCCAAGTGGAAGGTTCTATTATTTCACTAGAAGAACAATGATTTCAAAATGTGAAGGCCAAACATATCTTTTTATCATCTCCTTTTTAAAAGAATATTTATATCAGTAATTTTAATAATTCCTTTAGAGTAGGGCTGTGTTGGCCTAAAAAAGGGATTATTACATCATTTGCTGTAATTGTCCTGTCCTCTCTTTTCTGTCCACTTCTTTCAGATTCCCCTATGTTGGGGAATCCAAAATTCCAAAAAAACAAGGCCACAGACAGCTTTCTGTTTTCTGGACAGCCTGATAAATATATTTTTTTCTAAATAAAATTTTATTTTTGAATGAAAAAACAAATTTGAAATCTTAATTTTTAAATTTTTTAAAAATAGAAGAGAAAAAATAAATATAACTTTTATTTAAAAAAAGTCTGAAAAAAATCTGGACATGCTTCTATATGGAAACAGTTCCAAGAAAATCTTCTTTGAGGAGATTCTCTTGAAATTGTCTCCAGATTTGGGATGGTGACTCTCTTTTAGAAAAGAAGCCACCCATCTCAAATCCAAAGCAGCCCTACTTTAGAATGGCCAAACTCTCTTTTCATCAATTCAACCCTCATCTGTCAGGAATGAAATATGAAAATAAGATTCAATGACCCATGTCAGGGCCCAGAGGGTCTTGACTGGTTTCCATATGGCTGAACTTAATATTTAAATCAAACTAAATTAAAACTTTATTTCAAGGCTAACTTAAAATGATCACAAGGGGATTATTGTTCAACACCTTTATATACCATTCCATTAGATTCTTTATAATCTTCCTAAATCTGCTAGACAGTCTTAGGGACTCTGCTGGAGGCATCAGGCTGGGGTTTTGGGGCATCTTCTGAACAGCATGACTCATGTTTCTTTGAAAAATCCCGCACATCAGGCTTTGCATCCGTATTTTGTCTAAATTTAGCACAAATTGACTCTCCTGGTGTTTGGCTTCAAAATGCGTGTTTGGACGTCCAAATCCGTCCAGTGGTTGCCAAGTTATGCTCAAATTAAGATTTGCATCAATTCTTGTGCCTTGGTTGCATAATTTTGTCATTTTGCACTGGTTAGGAAGTTCGGCTGGTGGCCAAACTTTAAGAAGCCATAACTCATCATCTAGAGCAGCTAGGAGAGTCATCAAACTAGAATTAGGATCTTGGAAAGCAGTAGAGTTTTCCAAGGCATTTCTGTAACACAATATTTGTCAGGGCGTTTCCTGACAACCCACCAGAACTTCAAATCTTTGACTACTCCAATTATCTTATAATTTATCCAAGAAGATCCAGAAAGAGACAAGAAAAGACAATTCAAAAGACAAGAACAGGAGTGAAGAGCCATAAGATTTATTGAAGCACCATAAGGAGAATGATGGATAAGGGTTAAGAGAGGGAAAGGTAATTTATACTCATCAATTCTTGAATCAGAGGACTCAAGTATGCTACAAGAGGGATATAGCATTTAGAAGGTATATTGGAACATGTAACAGTGGTTCAATAAGGGCACCAATAGATTCCTCTTGGTCTTAGCTTTCAGGAATGCCTTTAAACGTTGGGATTGGTTCTCTAGCCGCAGAGATATGATTTTTGAGGATCAGCAATTATGCACAAGAAGACAGATAGTTCGAAAGGTATTTGAACTGCAAAAGCACTCGGAAATGGCACAGTTGAATTAAGTTAATATAAAAACCTATTTAAAATTGAGTTTGAACATGATAAAATCAAGTGAATTGTTATAAAATGTTGTCAGGATTCTGAATCCTGACATCATCAAAGAGTTTAACCATTCAATCATATTAAAGCCTGCTAAAAATCTGCAGCTTCTCTTCCAATTTTGATCCACACCTCCTAGAGCTAGGTAATATTTGTAGCATAGCCACTCTGATATGGTTGAATGGGGTCAGCCACCTATTTAAAAAACAATTAATCAAATACAAATTTATTAAAGTTTGATTGGCTTATATCTCAGGTCAACATGATTTAGACCACACTTCACTGAATTCAACCTATATACTTTCAAAGGTGCATGCAAAGGATTGAATGTAAGGATGAGCCAAATTGAGCTGTTGGCTTGATCATCAACTTTTAAAATTGAATTTACAGAAAAACAATTCAGTCAAATCCCTTACAGCTTGAGCCCACTCAAGGTGACATTACATCCAGACATACAGACTCACTTATATACAGTAGTTTTAAAAGCTATGGCAACAACCAAAAATACCTCAGATTTAAACAAAATCCAAATTGCGCAAGATTCAGGATTCAAATAATTTAAATATTTTTGGTTAAAAAATGAACTGTCAAACCAAAAACAAAATTCACTAGCCCATTATACAAAATTATATCAAATATCAAGCAGTGTTGTTTAAGCCACAAACAAAATGAACTGATGCAACAAGCGAGATGAATGGATGCTGATCTGGAGTATATTATAATCCAATCAGGATTCATATGGGGCACCAACAGAAGGACTAAAATGAAACAAAATTTGAGCAATCTAGAAGCAAGATTCCACAAGCACTAAATGAAATGAAGTCACACAAGATGTATAGTATGAGCAGCCTAAAATAGAAATATAACAGTTTAGTTGCCAATCAACAGCTATCCAATTTAGGGACAGAGGCGTTTTATTCATTTTCATGGATCCTTATTTGTGTATAATGGTTTTGAGAACCTTCTCAATATAAAATGGTGATTAAAATAAAAATAAATCATAAAATTTTAAACTTCTACTTTTAGTGATTTTATCCTAGGTTTTTTTACAATGGTTTTTACTAGCAACATCTTCAACGGCACAAGCAGCCAAGCCAACAGTAGCCAAGTCAGCTTCAATGGAGGTGAGGCTCAGAACATGGAGGCACCTGTTTACACTCAAGCCTTTGAGGCAGGTAATGAGGAAGCTGTCCTGTTACTGACTCCCGACCCATATGGCTTTGACTTGTTTGAGAGTCACTTAGCGTCTAGTTCTGCCCCTGCTCCTGTACCCACCTCGACACAAGCTGCCCATCAACCAACCAATCAGGATGGCAACCTTGATTTGGAACAACTTCCTGCCACAAGCCAACCTTCCCCCCTACAACCAATCAGGTTTCAGCTCCTGCAGCCCAGCGCCCCAAGCAACAAATCATCACCACCCAAATTCTGCAGGAAATTGTGGCACTGAACCTACAGGGTCTGTCCTGGGATCAGATAGCCAGCCAATTAAAATTTACCTGGGCTACAATAATGCAAGAATTTAAAACTTAATGAATAAGGGGAATCTGGTCAGGACAGTCAAGAAGCCCAATAAGGCCCCAAGTCCCAAATCAGCAAGGCCTACCCAATCATGCTTGATCTCTTGCAGAGGGACCCCAAGCTTCCCTTGACTCAGGTCTGGAAGCAACTTGCGCACCATGGCATTTGGGTGTCTGAGAGCATGGTGCAGCTCTGGATATATGGAAAGGTGGCTTCAATACGGGTTCTTACCAATGTTGCCAGCAACCAATGTGATGGTGCTGCGGGATTCCCTGTATGATTATGCCATTGAATCCATCCTGGTACAATGCTTGATCAGTCTAACAGATGACATCATGTTCATCTCTTACTATAAGCTATCCATAGCTTTTGACAATTTTGGTGAGCAAGGAAAAGCTGCCACCAAGAATAGAAGGAAGAAGGTCAAGAATGGGACGTTCATTAGTGCATTTATGGCTTTTTCAGCCAAGGGTTTTGTCTACTATTGGACAAACCCAGATTTCACTGATGGCTACAAGTACAACCACATCCTTGGTGGATTACTTGACTCCTGGGATGGCTCAAATTCCAAGTACCGGGTTTTCTTGAGCCACCAGATGAAGGGTAGCTCCACTGCCTGTGAAGCCATCCAGAAATGCAGGCACCAGGCCTCTGTGTACCCTGCTGGCCATGCAGACATCCATCTGGATGATATTGTGTTCTTTAATATTGAAGATACACTCCTGAAGCGCCGCCCTCAGGCTTTCAACAACCTCTATCTTGGGGTCCTTGACCACAATTCTCTCTTTGGTCACTAAATGGTGGCTGACTTGTTTGCGCAAATGGTTGCCCATGTGAACATGGGCAACCAATAACACAAGAATTAGCACCTCCCACCCCGTGCCACAGCTACCTACCAGCCAATTGAGGCAATGCCAGACAAGGAATATGACAAGCAGTATATGTCAGCCATCACACAAAATCCTCCTACCCCTACCCCTATCCCTGCCATCACTGCCCCCACCTTCCAGCCCCATCCATCCAATCCCAGACCCCCCAGGCCAGCACTGCCTCTAAATATTCCTTCCCACACTATTCTGCCTACTAGGCATCACTCTTCAACACCCCAATAAACCTCCTGTTGTCAAACATTTTCTATTTATATTATATTTATTTTGAATTTCAGTTGTTCATTTTCTCTTTGTTTATAGTTAGTTTTATTCTGTATGCTAAGTTTATTTCCATAAAATGATATATTTACTATGCTGTGTATCTAGATCCAGAACACAGTTATTTTTAGCACTTAAACACAGCCCCTTGTGTCACAAGTGACAAACTTCTATTGAACATGCTTACTGGGAAACCTCAACTATGAGATTCAAACCCTGACACCCCGCAGGCTGCCAGCCTGCAGGACCAGCCACCTGGCCGCCCGCAGATTTTTGGACAGGAACCATAACAGGATTTAACTTCAGAAAATCTTTTAAAGCTTGACAAGTCAAAATCATCTACATTGACACTCCCCACATTAAAGGTTCCTGTTAACTCAACCAATTAGAGGGCGGGTCTAGCCATAGAACCCAAAATAACTTGGGCCACCACGGAAGGGGAAACAAAGAAACTTCCTATAGAACACAGGCCGCCAAGAGATGACTAACCCCATAACCTAACAAGGGAATTTGAGTATTATCAGTTCAAACCAGCCAATGAATTAACTCCCACAATGGATGACACCAAGTACTGGAAAAACCAGGTAGACGGTAACACCTGGGTCAAAGAAATTTGTAAAAGTTTACCCATGACAGATAGGCATACTTATACTCTGGACTGCCAGGAAGTTGCCCATTGCCATTATTGCAATAAAGTGACATGAACCTTTGGTTCAACCAGGTTATTCCATATTTGAGATTATTTCTATTTCATTTACAGTCTAACTCCAGCGGTTTTGCACCTCACACCCACCAATCCCAAGAAACCGCGGACCAACCACCCAACCTTCATTGTCCACCAGGAGCTCCCTATGGACCAGTACATTTCACTGAGTACCCCCAACCCTGCATATTTGGAGTTCACCCTAGAGGAAATCCTAATCTACGACTCTGAGGCAAGAACTAGAGAGACCAAGACTGTTTACAGGGAAGGCCATAAAATCACTATACCTCTCCTGCTATTCTGTAACAAGTACAACCACTTGCCCGCATATTTGGTCCCAATGACTCTGCCTCTCCCCCTGCAGTCCAACCATCCAAAAGATTCTGTTGCTGCCAATGAATCCACTTCCACTCAGATATTTGGAGTGATGTACATCACTCTTACCGGCTTGATAGATTCTATGGTTGCCAGCGGACCTTGGGCCCTTCTGGGCAAATTGTTATCTTATATTGTAAAGTTGGCCCCAATCTTGTGGTGGGCCCTCCCTGCCAGGCTGTCTGCCTGTGAGTTCCCAAGAACCCCCCACAGGCTGGATCCCTGACACCTTGTGAAAATATTAACAACAATTTTGTGATCATGTCATGAACTGCCATGGCATTATTATTTCCAAAAGTTGCGTTTTAACTACCTGGGCTGATAGAGCAGATCCTTGCTGTCAAAACAAGCCCTTGATGATCTCTCTAGGTGAACTATTTCAGAAGTTGATTAGAGTTGAATATTCAGCCCAGGAGAACTCATTGATACATCCCAAAAAGGAAATGTAATTAGGTATCAGGCCTACAAAGACAACAATCAATGCTGCACGGACAAATACTAGTGTATCTCAGCTGATACTGATCAGATTTGGATGTTCATATGCTCAAATTGAAGCCACAAAGTAGGAGCTTTGAATTAAGCTATTTTTGGACAATAAACAGAAGCAAAGCGTGAAGTTCAAAGATTCTCAAAGGAATATGATTCCATACAATCAGCTGATGTCTCAGACTCACAGAATGAGCCCCCAAATGAAGACCAAAGAACCTCTGAGAATGATCTTCAAGAATCAGATCAAATGGTATAAAAAGAGCCTGATTCCTCTTCCCTTCATTTATGGTCATTTTTGATCCTTGAAATAAACAAATCAAATACATCCAATTTTCAACTTAATGGTTCAGAGTCAGAAGCCCTTGGGCCCTGACAGATCAGCTAAATTTGAATTAGAAAATTATAGGTTAATATTTTCACAAGGGGCTGTGCAAAGTGACAAAAATAATATGGCAATTAAGAATACAATGCCAACACAAAGAAAACAACAAATAGAGTTAAGTGTAAAACATATATACAATGGGTAAAAGATGGGATATTGTAGTAAATGGGAAACAAACAAGGATAAACAAAGAGGCAAAAATATCAGAATAACACAGTTTTTTGGGGTGAAAGCTATAAAACCATATAGAAAGGTTAGTAAAAAAATCAAGTGAGAGAACTTTAAAAACTACTCAAAGACCTCAACTCGGCAATTGCCAAAATTAAAGATATTGATTGCAAGGTCAAGGCAAAAGTGAAGGCCGCCATCCTTACAGGGGACAAAATTGAAAAGGTGTCTTCCAAGGCACTCATGGCCAAGATGCCAGACACATTCAAAACAATCATCAAACATATATTAAATGTCCAGAAGATGGTGGTTGAGGGCCTTCAATTCAAGTCCTTTGCCCTCTCTGCGCTGTCCGTCTGGGTTGACAACCCTGAGATGTATGCCCACCTCAAACCAGCCAGCCAAGCAAGCCAGAACTGAGGACACAGAATTGCCAGTGCAATTGCTTGCGCCAAGAATGGCTAAGCTTCCAAAGCCGCCAGCAAAGAGGAAACACAAGAAGGTAACATAAAAAATAAAATTAATAAAAATTTGTAAATACTTACCTTTTTTTAGAAAACATAGACAGTGAAATCTGCCATGTCCTGGTCCCGTTTGTCCCCACCACATTTTATGCCAACTATGCCAATCATGTGGCTAGGCAGCTGTTTATGTCCCCCCCCTGTCTTGCGGGAGCTTGAAGACAGAATTCACGGGTCCTTCCCAATGACAAGGGACAGGCTAACTGGGCTGACACATGCCGAGAGAGCATTTGAGTGGGCAGTTACTGCCTACAAGGATGCCCAACTGGTCTGCCTGGACCTGGTATCCCTCAGTGGAGTTTACACAGTAAACTCCATTGAGCTTGTTTGGGACGCCCTGGAGACGCTCCCATTTAAGAATATACCAGAGATGGGCCAGGCCCACACGGCTGCTCACTTCTGCTTCCTGGTGGAACATACACTCTCTCACCTGCTAGAGAACTTTGGGCGCACAGTGGGAAAATTGGCTGTTGCAGACGCAACAGCTGTAAAGAAGACTAAGACCCTCCTGGCAGACTTTGGGCTGGCCTGGAGCGCCAATGAGACAGGGCTCCCTGAAGCCATGGAGCTGTACTTTGCAAAGACCAAGCATGATAAGAAGATCAGTGCAGTTTTCAATAAATTATGCAAGTTTACAGAAGCCTTTGCTGGGCAAAGGCTTCATCTGGTGGTTTACCTCAGGTATCTCTTATACTTCAGAATGGGTGCCAGCATGGAGGATCTTGACGGTGTCCTTCTTGGGATTGACAAGGCCCAGCTCCCATCAGACAGGAAGAAGGTCCCCCAGGTATGGCTCAGTCAACCACGTAATCCAAAACGCCCTGGTTCTGGCAGGAATATATGGGTTTGCAGCCCCACCAGAGAATCTTCTCCTGAACTCCCACCTCATCATACTCCCTTTTACTAGCTGCCAAGAATATTTCAATCAGAGTGTATCCACTGTCTATGGTGTGGCGGTGGAGGTTGTGCACCACCTCCATTGCCAGGTGGGTACATACCAGAGAACTCACTACAGGCGCTCTTAATAAATCCTATCTTCCAATAAATTTCATTACAATTTATATTATTTTTATCTTAGCAAACAAGTTTTGCAAAATATATCCTGGAAACAGTTTTCATAAAAGTATAAAAATATACGTTAATAAAATATAATTATAATTTGTACATTTTAAATTTAATTTTTTTAATCCCATTTTTATATTTATTTGATAAGAGTGATAAATATATTCACATAATCAAGTATCAAGTGTCTGGGATAGCCTCAGATGCCATAATAAAAAACTAATATAAAATAAATAAATTACTTATCTTCATTGATGGTCCTTCTGAATGTGATTGTGGGCTTAGAAGCTTCTTAATATAAAATGATAATTAATAAATTGTAAATACTGTAAATTTAGAACCTGACCGTAAAAATGCAGGATTGTCAAATCCTTGGTCCAAATTTTGAATCACTTTTGTGGGATAGCCTTTTTTAATTAAATTGATTTTTTATATTTTTATTTGAATTTTTAAAAATGCAGGAACTCTTAGACACTTTGCAAATTTCAAGTCAAACTGCACATTTCCAATGGACAAAATGAATTAACTGGAATCAGATTTGAAGCGTTCAAATCCATCAGCCATTTTCATTAAGTTTACTATGTTTTTTTGAAATTGTGGGATTGTCAAATCCAAGAACCAAATTTCAAATCACTTTTGAATGCCACTAGTAAACTCAGATATTAATTGCAGGAACTGGAATCTAAATTTAATATACAGTAAGCACACTAGGAAAGACCAACCTAAATCAGGAAACTCCACCATGACTAAAATCAAACTAAAAATTCAATCTCAATAACCATGCTTTGACATAAAAAGTGATTAAACTTTAAAATTATCCAAACCTGGAAATTATACAATATTATACACTTTAAATCACGGATATAGAAGTTCTGTTATTATTAAAGGCTAAATTAAGAGAAAACAACTAATCACAACTAAACCAATAAATCCAAATAAATAAATAAATATTTAATCTAAAAAATATTTTTTTATTTTATTTTTATGGACAGACAATTGCATTCCCACCCGCTCCTGCACCAGCCTGCGGGGCAACCTGTACACAAGGGCATCCCAAAGGGTCCAATAATAGACCCAGAACCCAACTTGAGGGGAGTCTTGTTAACACACAGGCCTCCCAATGCGCCATAGCCAGTCAACCACCTCCCGCATCCCAAGCCCAATCAACCAGCCTGAATCCAAGACAGAAGCTGCTCTCAAGGCCTTCCACAAAAGTCTCCTACACCAGGGTCACCGGGAACACTGAGGTTACTTACACCTTCACTGTGTACCCAGTTGTCACCCAGCCCCGCACTTTTGATCCAAGAGTTGCCACTTCCTTCCCCCACATTTTTGACACGTCCTATGAGCCATTGGCCACCACTGAAAAGCCATCTGAGCCTGTATTGTATGCCATCATTGACGGTGCTAGCGCAACCAAGCTTGATCCCACCTTCTACACAAAGGTCCCCACCCCCTCTGTGTTGAGCCTGCCAGCCAGAATGCTGCGGTACCTTTCAAGAGCTGGCATCAGTTGACAGATAGTGAGCGTGAAGCTCTCCTAACTGCTTGAACAGGGGAATGGAAGTTTGGGATATTGTATCCCAATTTGGGGACACAGCCAGATATATTTGCAACATCAACAAAAAGTACGGTGACACTGGGTAAATTGCTGAATCCACCAAGGCTAAACGGCAGCCCATCCTACTTAACCCGTGCACATCAATGTAATCAAGCAGTGGGTATCCAAGAATTGCCACCTGGACTCACTTGCTGTCCAATCAATGCTGGCCACAGAGTTTGGGCTTTCTGTTTCCAAAACCCTTGTCTACAAAACAATGGTCAATTTGGGCTTCTTGTGGAAGAACCTTGTAGTTTCTCTGTACAATAGGAATAGCAAAAAAACAATTGAGGATTGACACATTTATGCCAAGACTTGTGTGGCTCTTAAGCAGAATGGTAATGTCCAGTTTTTTTACATCAACAAATTGTTGTTTTCCTCCTCACTCAGGTCTAGGCATGGGTGGATCAAGAAAGGGTCCAAGAACGGCGTAGCCCATTGTGCAGCTGTCCATTTTCAGACTTATTCCATGGCTGCGCTTCTGGGTCCTTGCAGGTTGGACCAATATCAGATGATCAATGGTTCCCACAATAGCGGGACTTTTCTCAATTTTCTCTGAGCTGTGAAGGAATACCTCCGGATTAATTACAGCGGCACAACCAACATTGTTGTGTTAGATAATGTCGGGCTCCACAAAGTGGATCTGGTTGTGTCCAAGTTTCCCCCATTAACAAAAAAAGCTATTCCTCCAACCACCGCCTGGCTGACTGCCCAATGAGATTCCTCTTCCTCCTGCCATATTCCCCATTCCTGAATCCAATCAAGGAGGTCTTTGGGTGAATCAAAAATAAGGTGAAGAAAGGCATCCCTCAAGACACTGAGAATCTCTTCAATATTCTTGAGATTAGCCAATTTGCAATGCCACCCAATGTGGTGGCTGTTTTCTATGAGCACTCAGAATTCTTTCTCCCCAGAGCCCTTGCCTCCAAGCCAATCAGATAAATGGGCGCTCTGGGTTTATTTGTTTTTTTATTTATTTTGTTTTTATCAGGACTCAAAAATTATTAATTATATATAATGACATGATGTTGAATTGTATTATAGACATACAAGAATTAGTAAAAATATAATTAAAATTAATTATTCTAGATATAGAGTTATGTATTTTTTTATTTATAATCCACCAAATAGTGTATTGACTGTAGAGCTAACAAATTAAAAAATGATATTAATAGAGTAATTTTATTTAAATAATTGTGAATCATTGTTGTTACTTTGGCTTTATAAGCCACAAATTGGACCTTGCAAGTCATCATCTGATTCTTAATATTTCAGTGCCACTATAGCCACACAACACAAAAACCAATGATTTTCATGTATCTCTTACTAATTAGTACTTATGAACGCGGGTCAAGCATATCAAATATATTTATCAAATCATATTACAAGGGAAAGGTAATTCAAGTTCTAAACAAACACTTGGGTCATTATTTTAGGGATTAGGCCATTTTCTAATGCACATGCTGCTCAAGTCGCAGCATAACACAGTTCAATTTTGAAAAAGTAACCAATTACATATTTTATATTTAAAACATTAATAACTCAATAAAAAATTAATATTTTTCACACTGTAAGTTATTGAAATGAAGCTAAGGATCCTATCTTTCTATTGGTATAAAATTTTTAGTGTGTATACTATACCCAATATTAAAGCAAAAATAATTTAAAAGATTATAATCCAGATTTTATTATATGATTATATCTAATGATATAAAGTAGATCACTTCAAAGCTAATAAATACTCTTTTTTAATATACATAAGATCTTTTTTTATTTAAAAAAATTAAAGATAAGATTGAGAGCTTTATTTTTGCATTTTATTTTATTTTATTTATAAAGCTCAATTATTTAAGATTTTATGGTAGTTTGAAGTTAGGATGTTTTTATCACTGTTTAGATTAATTTTAAGGTTCAAGTGAGCTTTAAACCTCAAATTAAGCATTCTTTAAATGGAGTTCTTTAATATTTTATCATTTTAAAAATATGCGGAAGAGTTACAATTAACTGAATACATCATTTTAATTGGTTTACATTGATTGCAAAGAGGATATGATGTAATAATGATGCTTAGCTGCTTCACATGAATCACTTGTGCATAAAAACTGGGTATTTAATTAATTCTGCAAACATAAATTCAAGTTCAAACTATAGCAAAAGCTATCACACCATTTCTTTCAGAATGGTGTCATTTAGCTTGGTATATAAGATCTAAAGCACCACAAAGCTTCTAATCCAAAAGACCCCATTCAAAGGCCACATTCTGATCAGAACTACTCCATCATTAAGGCACATTTCAGAGATCCAACCTAATTACAGATTCAAAATACTACCATGTCCTCAGTTAAATTTACTTCTGTCATGCTACCCTTTTTTCCTTGGGAGCTTCAACAAAAAGAGAAAGAATTGCAATGTTAAAAAAGGCATTCCTCTTTATTGCTGGTGATGATCTTGATAATTTCATCAAGCACTTCCTTACTCAAACTGAATTTGGGAAAGCTCAGTTCCTGCCAACTATTCAAAATGAAAAAGCAATGAGTTCATTGAAAACTTAAAGGATCTCATGAAATCTTCTCCCTAAAAGCATCTCCCAGCCTTGCAATCTCTGGTTACTTCCAGTTACTCTTTAAAAGAGCTTAGGGATATGGGGTTTAATATAACCAAAAGCAAGTTTGAATACTCAATAAAAATAAATAAAAATATAAGCTTAAACAAAAAAGGCCAAAAAATAATAAATATTCATTTAAAAAAGAAATAACTAAAAAATAATTAAAAAATCACTGGAAAATTCTTTTGAAACAAGCCAGTTTACAAAAAAAGTGCCAGAATTTTTTTATAAAGATGTAGAAAAAGAGACGAGTAATTACTCAACTGAAATTAAATACTCTCTACTTAAAACAAAAAAAGAAATATGAGAAAATATGAAAATAAAAAATGAAATTTCAGTTTCAATTTCTACTTACTATAAATTAATCTCTAAAAATATAATAAAAAGTAAAAAACAAACCAATATGTACAATATTTGTAATTTAAAAAATTCACTAGAAAAAAAGAAGGAAGAATGTGAAAATAAAAACTTGCCATTACCAGAATCTATAGAAAATGACTTAAAGACTATTAATCAGCACCAAGACTTTCATGTTCATCAAAATAGGGAATATAAAAAAGATATTTATGAATTAGATGATGAATCTTCTACTGTAGTCATAGATTATAAAGAAAACTTAAAGGTTGGAAGTGGTCCAATTGAGACCAATAATTGTTTTTATTCAAAAAACCTATCTCATTATTAGGGTTTGTATTAGTTTTTAAAGAAAACAATAAAATTAAATATGAATATCATGATTTTTGTCTCAAATATTATCACATGATTCTTTATTTTCAGGTGAAAGTCTAATTAGTCTTCTTAAATTAAATAGATTTAAAAAAATATAAAAGTGTGGACTGATCATGGAAATCATTTTAGATCATATGAATTTTTATATTACTTATTTAAAGAGCA